>CAWUFW010000381.1:2326147-2838647 GCA_963921515.1 Calotriton arnoldi
TACACTTCCTATGGCGCCTGAAGCTCTGCAGTCTCTAGAGAATTGGTGAAATTGTGCCCTAACAGTTTCTAGTTAGTGTATAAAAAGGCATTTCTTTGGGTGTTTGAAGCGCTGCAGCATCTTGTGAATGAATGTGTGCCAAGGTGCCCAGCAGTCTATGCTGATTGTGAAAAAAGAGAGTTCCTCTGATGTTTTCAGTTCTGCGCTCTCTTGTGAATGAGTTGTGAAGCGCTCTCTCCCTCTTGTGAAAAGAGCACTTCCTCTCTTACGTGCAGAACTGCACTCTCCTGTAAGGAGGTAGTATTGTGGGCTTTTGCTTCTGCAGTGTATGGGCAGAGACAGCCCCCCTGCTGTCTGCAGCTATGTAGTTGCTCCAGTTCAGCTATATTCCGGTTTGTGACAATCATCGTCTCTTTTGGTATTCGCAACACCCCCGGTCTCTTGTGCCCAATTGCATCCCTGAGGTCTCTCCTGTGGAATTCCTCTGCATTGTCTCTGGGTCGACCGCGCTCCAGCAGTCTCGCTCCTGTGGGAAGTGACAGTCCCTCTCGTCCTTGCAGCACTCCTGCAGCCCGCTGCCTCTTTCGCATGGAAAGGGCAGTTCCTGGGGTGACTTTCTCCTGCTCCACTCGGGTCTAACCCCTGCCATCTCCCCTGACGTGCAAAAGACACTTCAGCCTCCTTTTAAAACCCTACAGCCTCAGTCTCGTTACCATGTGCGCTCACATCCCTGTTGGCAGCGCAGCAGTCTCTTGTGAAACAGTCGACAGCCGAGCCCTGTCTCTTCAGCTCCAGAAGTGTGCACCGGACTTGTGAAGCAACCGACTTCCTTTTGGGAGCCTTCAGGGCAGTCAGCTCTCTTGTGCCTAGACAGGCAATAAAACTCAGAAAGCCTCCGAGGCAGAGAGGGAGGTAGTGAGGATTTATTGGCTGCGCGCCTGGCACCCGTCTTACACTTTCACATATCCGAATCTGCGTAAAGTCCAAACGGGCCAGTTCTATGAAACAACTACAGCCAGGGTAACATGTAAAAAATCGTGGCTTTTTCTGCACTAATAAACAAGCATTTGCAATGCAATAGGACTCGCATTTACGCGAGACCTATTGCATTGGAAACGGAGTGCGGGTGGGCGAGAAGGCACGAACGGGAGTGGGGGGGGGCGCGCAGGGGCCGAGAAGTCACGGACTGCGGGATGGGGGAGGCACGGGAAGAAAATAGTGTTCGAAGTAAAGGGGCCAGTAGCCATGGAAGGATACAAATGACGACATGGCCGACTAACATGACGACTAACAAGCCTAAAACCAATCGGAAGGCAGCATTTAGGACCTAAGCCAATGAGAAAGATGGGCGGAGAGTGGGCGGAGCTTCCACGCCATGCTGAATACTACATGCCTCGCAAAGCGAGCAGAGCATGCGCTGCAACGCTAGGCTCAACCTAACTATAAGTAAATAAGCCATTCCTTTTGACTGTTAAGTAAAACTCAGGGGGTGGAGATATTTCTTGGCTGGGTGCCTTGGCCATACACCCAGAGAACAGTTCTAAGCAGGCCCTTGCGCCTAGATACTTTTTTGACAGCCTGGAGCGTTAGATCCTTTGTTTTTTGTGCATGGTTTGAGAGTTGTCTGTTCCAGGAGGAGTTCTGTTTTAGAATTGGTATTTTTTAGGACTCTTCAAGCTGCCACTGCAGCCAGAGACTGACGTCCAACAGCCCGTCCAAGTTCCCAAACAGGATAGCTGGTCCTACTTTTTTGTCAGTAGGGGCCAGATGTACAAACATCAGGAATACTGGTTTCCTAATTGCGATTATCTCCGAATCAAATTAGGAAATCATTATTCCTAATCTATGAATATTTTTTTTCACAAATAGCGATTCCTAGTAGGTCGCAAATCGACCTACCTCATGAATATTAATGAGGTAGGTCACATTTTGCGACCCATTAGGAATCGCCGCCATCACAGTGATGGTGGCCTGCTGGGGATCTGCAGAGCACCATGTCTGTGATTGCTTTTTAATAAAGCAATTTTTTTTTATGCAGCCCATTTTCCTTAAAGGAACCACTGCTGGCTCTTAAAAATGTTTTCTTTAAACATTCTCAAAGGGAAAGGGGTTCCACCACTTTAGAATTGGTGGTAAAGTATTAATGTTTTGCAACTGGAATTCGGTCCCAAAACATTAGTACATACTACTGCGATTTGGTATTTGGAAGGGAAGCTGTAAACACACCCCTTCCAAATACCAAATCGTAAATGCAAATTGAGATTCGGTAACTAGTCACGGAATCGCATTTTGCCTTATGTACATAAAAAAAGCTTTTTTGCAGTTGCAAACAGCCCGATTCGAACAACCGGGCCATTAACGACCTCAAAAACCTTTTCACATTCAGCCCTACCTCCCAATAAGCAACAAACAACCAAGATGGCTGTATGTGTGCTCAAGACTTACTTTTCCACCAGTACAATGCTTGCAGGAATCTCCCGCTGTAGCAGATCTGAATTGCCTGTTAGCCCACGGTAGGCCAAGCATCAGTGTGTTTCAATACGGGGGAGTTGCAGCTTTCCATAAACTTTGCACCCTGCCACGCACAATCTATGACACATACTAAGAACAGTGAGCACACACTGAACACTCCACTACCACACACCAACAAGCATTGTTATATGTACTTAAAAAAAAAAATTATTAACTTTTTTGGGTGCAAGGAGATATTCATCCGGCCCATCCTGCTTTGAGGATAGGTTCTAGCTCAGGTAACATGCAATTGTTGGTTGCAGAAAGCATATATTCTTAACAGCAGAGAATACCTGTCAAGCTTCATTTAGGCTTGGTCCCCGAGTCCCCTTTTAATCTGCACCACCTTCTGCCAACCTCAACTGCAGAAGGTAGCCTGCCCACAGTGTCCCCCCACCCCATAACCATGTCCCACCACTGGGTGAATCAGTCTAAGTTGTTTTTCTGTGCTCCTCCTACATTAAAGATGGGGTCTAGAAGCAGATGTGATATCTGGCCTTACTGTATCAATGAAATAAGCCCAGAGCTCTCCAACGTGGCGGAAGGGTTGTATGTGGGGCCCCCACTGAGCTGTACATATAAGGCGTTCCATTTAAGATCAAACAATAGGGGGGTACCATCATGTTGCTTGTCAGCCGTTCCATTGCAAGAATGGTCCACAGTCTGTGATACCACTGGGTCATGGCTGGGCAGTCACTTTTTTCCAATTATGAGCTTTTGTTAATATTGCTGCTCCCAGGCACTGAAGGCACGTCATCATCTTCAGGTTCATCAGTTTATGGCCCAAAAGCATTACCTCCGGCATGTGAGGACATTGTGTAATCGTTTCGAGACCTCCACCCCAAAAGGGTGAACACCTGGGCAGTCTCACCATATATGCAGCACCTCGCCTAAGGCTTCACAGCCTCTCCACCAAATAGGAGAAGCATTATGATAGCTACAATGTAGTCTGTGGGGAGTGTAGTGCCATTCATACCAGACTTTGAAATGTGTTTTCCTCCCAAGGATGGAGGTGGAGGAAGAATGTATGTCTTTGGTCGGTCCCATCATTTGTGTGTTCCTTGAAGTGCAAGGGTTGTTTTCATTCTCTATTGTGATGCCAGGTCTGGGTGGTGAAATGTTCTAGCAGGAGCTTGTATAAGGCACACATCGTCCCTCTGATACATCTAAGTTTGGGGAACAGTGTTTCAAAGTGGGTTTCGGCCATGATGGCTCCAGCTCGAAGGGAAGGGTGCTCCACTCAATGCTGGATTTGGGCATATCGGAGCTTCTTGGACTCAGGGGGCGAAAAAGGTGCACTGGAGAAAGAATTTGGAAACTGTATTACCGAACATATCAGAGATAATTTTGCAACCCCACCCTCTCCAATTACCAAAGCTGGTGTAAAAGCTGGGTTGTAGTGAATGGGAGTTTAAGGGGCTGGGTAAGACACTAAGGACAAGATGTACGAAACATTTTTGCGCTTGCAAATGGCCCAATTCACATAATTGGGCCGTTTGTGATCACAAAATGACACAAAAATGACTTTTCTGATGTATAAAGCCCAAATTACAATTCGGTAACTTGTTATCGAATCGCAATTTGGGTTTGCAATTCGGAATTTGGAAGCCGCGTGTTTGGGGCATCCCTTTCAAATACTGATTCGCGTTGGTATGTACGAATGTTTTGAGACCGAAATGTGGTCGCAAAACATTTGCAATTTACCGCCAACTCACAGTAGGTGGTAACCCATTCGTAAATCGGAAGGGGTCCCAAAGGACCCCATCTTCTTTCAGAATGGTTGTAAAAATATTTTTAAGAGCAGTTAGTGGTCCAAGGGACCATTGCCTACTCTTAAAAATTTAAACTTCAAAGTTTTTTCTTGTAAATGCATCCAGTTTTCCTTTGAGGAAAATGGGCAGTGTTTTAAAAAAATTATTGCTTTATTTAAAAGCAATCATAGACATGATGGTCTGCTGATCTCAGCAGGACACCATCCCTGTGATGGTGGCGAATCGTAATGGGTCCCAAATTGCAACCTATCTCATTAATATTCATGAGGTAGGTCTATTTGCAACCGACTACGAATCGCAAATGAAACTCAAAAGGCTTTCATACATTAGGAATAGTGATTTCCTATATGCAATTCGCCAAAAAATTGGAAATTAGGAAATTGCTATTAGGAAATTGCTATTCCAAACTTTCGTACTTCTAGCCCTAAGCCCTTTTACTCTACGTATCTATCCTATGTCTTGAGGGTAGTAGACCCCGGGGTACTGTGGTATGCATTGGGCGGTCTGCGGTGTTTGTCTAGCCAGACTTGATCCCAAAGGGGTCTCCGCACTATAGCGTGGGCCATTCGCCAGTTCTTTCCCGACTCCATGGTGAACCATTCCACCATCACTAGCAGTTGTGCTGTTGCTCATTAATGGTGGATACTGGGTGCAGTTAGGCCGTCCAAATGCCTTGGTTGGGTCAGTAACTTCTGAGAGACTCTAGGGGTCCTGCCCCTCCAGATAAACAACATGAGTTGTTGTTATACACCATTCAGATAGACAGAGTACAACCATATCTGAAGAGCCTGAAATATGTAGAGAGGGCGTGGGAGTACTTTCATTTTAACTGCACTGATTCTACCTAGCCGGGAGAGCATCACACTTTTCCACGAAGGGAGATCTTTCATAATAGCAGTCATCAGGGGGGCATAGTTAGCATGAAGAAGTTCTCCTATTATGCCTGTAAGGTGAACTCCCAGATATTTAATGGAGGATTTGGCCCATCGAAATGGGAATTACACTGTCATTTCAGCCTGTTGCTCCGTCCCCAAAATCAGGTTCACTATCTCAGATTTATTAATGTTAATTTTATAGCCCGAGTCTGTCTCATAGGCCTGAAGTAGTTTTACAACCACTGACAATGAAGTGGTCGGGGAGCACAAAATGAGGAGGACATCATCCTCAAAGAAAGAGATTTTGAACTCATGTGGTCCGAACCTGATCTCTGTCATGGATGGTGATTGTCGACTCAGGCAGGCTAAGAACTGTATAAAAAGTGCAAACAGAAGCGGGGACAGGGGACACCCCTGTCTAGTGGCTCTAGAGAGGGAGAAGAACGTTGAGAGATGGCCATTTAGGGTGACCCTGGCAGTGGGGCATTCGTAGATTGAGAAAATTATCCTCTCAAACTTGGGACTAAGTCCCATTTTCTGGACTGTGGGACATAGGAAGGCCCAGTCCACCTTGTGAAAGGCCATCTCCATGGCTGGTGAGAGGAAGATTGTTGGGATACATTTGAGAGAGGCCTTCTCCATCAAGATGGCTGTTCAAAGGTTGTCATGTGCTTGGCGTCCCTGTATAATCTGCTCTGGTCTGGGTGTATCAGAGTGGGAAGCACTTCATTAAGGTGGGTGGCCAGGACTTTCATAAACAGTTATGCATCTATATTTAAGAGGGCTATTCGACGGTAATATGCACACCGGAGAGGATCTTTGTTAGCCTTCCGTATGACCGTCTCCACTGCTTCTCCCATTGTCTGCATCACGGCACCCAAGGCAGCACAGCAATTAGTTTTGTAACAAATTTGGACAAGTAGGTTATATAGAAGAGAGTCATGAGACCATCTGGGCATGGGGTTTTAGTAAGTTTCAGGGATTTAATAGCCAATCGTATTTCTTCCGGCAAGATGGGGCCTTCTAGGGCATCCATAAGCTTTGGGATTTGGATCTGCTCTAGGAAGACCCTCCTGTGTTCAGAAAGGGAAGAATTGTCCTGGTAAAGGGCCTCGTAAAAGCGGGAGAATTTGCCTAACTTTCCTCTGTCCTCCACCATGGGTAACCCATATCGTAACCTCTCGCAGGACTCAGGGAGTGCAAAAGACGCTATGCTTTGGAGAAAGGATTTGGGAACTGTATTATCAAACATATGAAAGATCATTTTGCAACGCCCTTCTCTCCATTTATGAAAGGCTTAATCCTTCAGAGCTGGTGTAAAAGAAGAGTTGTAGTGAATGGTGGTGTAAGGGGCTGGGTAAGACACTAGGCCCCTTGACTCCGCGTACTTAAGCCATGTCTTGAGGGTAGTAGACAACGGGGTGTCTTTGATATATTCTTTTTCTCTTTTGCCACTGAGGGTCCAAGCCAACTGGGTGCCCACCTTATCTCCAAAAATATAGGAGTTCTTTCGCTAAGTGGAGCATTGAAAGGTCTGCCTTATTTGTAAAACACATGCTTAGTTTGCCTATAGCTGTAGCGAAAATGTGTGCAATGCGACGGGATGGGTGCTTCAGTCATTCTGCTTTCAATTTCTGAATCTCACTATCCAGCAACTGGACCTGCAGCTTACGAACGCTGGAACGCTCACCAGTGGCTGAAATTAACCTTCCTCTAATGACCGCCTTAAACCCAACCCAGGGATGGGTACCTCTACCCCTTGTTAAGTTCAAAGTATTTGTCGATTTGTTGCCCTATTTCCTGTCTGGATACTTGATCTCTCAGGAGAGAGGGGTGGAGCTGCCAGGTCATTGGGCGTTTCTGCAACCCTAGGTCAAGTTCAATCAGGATGGGGGCATGATCAGAGACCGTGATGGGGCCACTCTTTGCCGAGCGAAGCAGGCTTACCACTGTGTTGCTTACTAGTATTTGATCGATGCAGGAATGTGTTCAGTGAACATGGGAGAAGAAGGTAAAGCCCGTGGCTTTGTTGTGCATTTCTTGGGAGGCATCTCTGAGGCATAGGTCTCCCAATGTCTTTTTCAGTTGTTTAGAGAAGATGCCCGCATGTGTTACTTCCAGTCACTCTCTGTCGGTATTCGGACAAAATATCGAAAAAATATTGTGTAACATAAATATTGTGTCAAGAATATCGTGACACATAAATATTGGTATTAAAAATATTGGTTTTAGGTGTTGTATTTAATTAATATGAAAGTAGTTAATATCGATGGAATTAATATAGTTGTATATAATATTGTTTCTTTAGATAAAAATAGTGTGCAGTATGTGCAATAATAATGTCATGTTTTATATATGTTTTGTTATTCATAGTAATTGTTTATAAATGTTTTAGTTATTTTTTTCAAACTTTGTTTTATTGAAATTTTTCTCAGAGAGTGCGACCAAAGCATTACATAGGCAACATTAGTCGTAAATACATTCCGCCCAGATAAACAGATCGCTCATGCAGGTTACATTTTTCCCACAAGGTCCGCGGCGAATGCACTTTAATATATAACACAGCTTCGTCTTAACATGTTGCTTTCATGAACATGTTTCTGATTACAATCTACCCTCCCCAGAAATTAACCTAGAAAGGAAACTTAATTGTACCTAAAAAGGAAACAAACAGAACTGTGATGTCATGGTCAAATTAGAGAAAAGTGAGCGTGAGGGGTGGGTTATCGGGGCCTCTACTCGGGTGCTCAACGCCCACTTCAGAAAGCCCGTCAATATGGGATAATTAGATAAGGAACAAATGGAGGGCCCCAAGCCTTGGATTGCAAGCCGTCAAAGGGAGCCCCTCCGACAAGTAGCTGACCAGCGGGAACCAAATGTGATCAAAACCTTTCCTGGTGTCTTCAATTATATCAGTCATGCGCTCCAAAGCCAAAGCCCTCCACAGTCTCGCATGCCATTGGGTTAGAGATGGGGCCTCTTGTTTTTTCCAAGCCGCGGCAACTGCCATTTTAGCTGCCCCCAAACAAAGCCACATCACTGATTTGTCACCCTGTGGCTGCCGCTTCAACGCTGGATCTCGGACCCCCAACAGAACTTGTTCCATGGAGGTAGGAATAGGATATCCTAAGATAAGCTTGATTTGGGACAGAATTTCTTTCCAGAAAGGTTTAATGGCGGGACAGTCCCACCATATATGTCTGAAATCGCCTAACATCCCACACCCCCTCCAACACCTGTCCGACGAACTAGGAAAAATCGTGTGAAGTTTCTGAGGGTACAAGTACCAGTTGTACATGATTTTGTAGTGTGCTTCTCTGAGATACATTGAGCGGTTGAATTTCATTATATCCCTACCTAGATGTTCCCATTGCTTGTCCTCCAATGGAGTATCTACGAGAGCGTCCCAAAAGCGTTTAAAACGCTGCGCCGTTCTGGGACTCGTCGCTTGTATGAGAGCGTACAAATAAGAGATACATCCCTTGGAAGAGGACCCAGATTGAGCAAACCTCTCGATAGGGAGCAACTCCCTGGTGGTGGCCAGTTGCACCAGGGGCCGCTGCACCCAGTGTTTCAGCTGCAAGTAGTGGTATTCTTCTTTGTCATTCAGTGCGAATTGCTTCTTGCATTCTTGAAAAGAGAGGAGTTCTCCTCTTTGAAACAAGTGAGAGATCATGAGGCAACCGCCCTCCCTCCAGGCCTCGAAGGGACCTTCTTGTAGTGCGGGGGGAAATGCAGCGTTGAAATGTATAGGCGTGCGAGGGGAGGGAAAGGTCGTAAGGTGCAGTCTGTTAGTGAGGATATCCCAAACCTTTAGTGTGGTGGACGTAGGCGTGCTTATGTAGGCATTGAGAGGTCTGTCTTGCTTTGGCTTCCATAGAAGATCCCAAATGGTACGCCCTGTTATCTGCCTGTCAATATGCAGCCGATGCTTCTCCGAGGCCCGCAGCGACCATTCCGTAATTACCCGCATTTGCGCCGCTCGATAATAGGACTGAAAGTCCGGTAGTAGTGCCAGGCCACCCTCTTTACGTGGTCTAGTAAGCAAATTATAGGGAAGTCGTGCCCTTTTCCCTTGCCAAATAAAAGTGGTCAGCATATGCCACAGCTCCCTAAATAGGCCTCCCTCCACTGGGATAGGCAAACCCTGAAAAAGATAGAGTAAGCGAGGGAGAACATTCATCTTAATGGCATTAATCCTGCTCAACCAGGTTATGTAAGCCACTCTCCATTTACCCAAATCCGTCTTTAGTTGTCTCAGAAGGGGGGGGGGCTAGCTTTGTACAGATCCCGTATTCGAGGGGTAAGCTTAACACCTAAGTAAGTGATCTCCTTGATGGTGCAGCGGAATGGTGACACCTCTTCCACCCCTCGCCAATCATCTTTAGGTATTGTTAGATTTAGTAGGAAGGATTTGGACAGGTTGATCTTGAATCCCGCCACCCTTTCAAACGACTCCAGCTCTGCATGGATAGCCGGGAGAGAGACAAGAGGGTCCGACACTGGAAGAAGCACGTCATCGGCGAATAGCGATATCTTATGATCGTCCGTGCCAAAACGTATACCATGGATCTCTTGGTTTCCTCTGATCCTATGTGCCAGGGGTTCTATGCTCAAGGCAAAAAGGAGGGGGGACAAGGGGCAGCCCTGTCTCGTCCCGCGAGCCAGGTGAAAAGGGGAAGAAGCAACTCCGTTGACAAGGACCCGAGAGCTGGGGAAATGATAGTTAGCGCGAATCATCCCTATAAAAGTTTCGTTGAAGCCAAAGCGCTGGAGCACTTTAAATAAGAAGGGCCATTCCACGCGATCAAAGGCTTTCTCCGCATCTAGCGAGAGAAGCGCTGTTGGGATGTTTTTCTTGCGGGCCTTTTCAATGATATGGATGATGCGCCGCAAGTTATCATGGGTTTGACACCCCTTAATAAATCCGGACTGGTCTGGATCTATGAGACCAGGGAGGATGGACTTGAGACGAGTGGCCAGGATTTTAGAGTACATTTTTGCATCTAGGTTTAGAAGAGCAATCGGGCGGTAAGAAGAGCAAACGGAGGGATCCTTACCAGGTTTAGGAAGCACTGCCACAATTGCTTCACCCATGGAAGGAGTGACTTGTTGCGTAGAAGCGATGATGTTAAATAGTATTGTTAGGAAGGGAACGAGCTCCGTCGCAAAAGTACGATAGAAGTGGGCTGAGAAGCCATCCAGCCCTGGAGCCTTCTGGAGTTTAAGGGAGTCGTTTGCCTTCTGTACCTCTTCAGCGGTTATGGGTTTCGCTAACTCTTTATTAGAGCAAGCCTCAACCTGAGGGAGGTCTATGGGGGCCAAGTACCCGGATGGGTCATGCGTCCCTGGAAGTTCTGAGGTGTAAAGAGTTCTAAAGAAATTCTCAAAGGCCCGTGCCTTCCCCTCCTCTGACCTGTGCTCTACACCCTTCCCATCCACTATTAGTTTGATATACACTCTTTTCTGCTTGGCCCGAAGTTGGCGCGCCAACAAGGATCCCACTTTGTTCCCGCCCTCATAACCCCTGGATTGTAGTCGTAGGATGGTTTTCTCCGCTCTGTTGGTGTAGATAGCCTGTAGTTTCCCCTTTAGAGCCGTGACCTTCCGTAGTGCTGGAGCCGAGGGATTATCCTTGTGGGCCTGCTCTGCAGCTGTTAATTCTCGTTCTAATTGAAGGCACTCTGCACATTGTTGAGAACGTAAAGTAGTGGCCAGTTCGATGCACTTGCCTCGGACAACTGCCTTAAGAGCGTCCCAGGTAGTTGCATGAGAAGTAGCCTCAGGGTCGTTCAGCTCTAGAAATTCTTTAATGGTCATTCTGAGGTCATCACGGAGAAGTCTATCCCTGCACAGGAAATTGGGGAAATACCATCGAGCATGTTTTGGGCGCGGGTTTGGCCAGGTGATCGTCAACTCCAGGGGGGCGTGGTCCGATAGGCAGATCGGGTGGAACTGAGTTTGCAGTACGGATGGGAGCAAGAACTGGCTCATGAAAATGTGATCGATACGGGAATGTGTTCTATGTGAGTGAGAGAAGAACGAGTAATCTCGCGTCATGGGATTAGCATCCCTCCATACATCTACTAACCCCATGCGCTGAAGCTGTGAACGCAGCGCCTTTCCAAACGCCCCTCCTGGAGCCCTGTGTGAGTGTGTCTTGTCCATATCCAGATCCCAGATTAGAGTGAAGTCCCCCAAGAGTAATATGTCCCCCTGGGCAAAGTTCTCCAGAGACATACGGAAGGAGAGGATGAAATCTTGTTGACCTGTGTTGGGAGCATACAGAACTGCAAACGTGCATTGGCGGCCTCTAGGGTCCCCCCTAACCATAAGGAACCACGCGCTTTTGTCTGTTTTAGTGTCCTGGACTTGAAAGGGGACCCCTGCGTGAAACAACAATGCCACCCCGTTTTGTTTCGAGGAGTGTGAAGATCGAAATACGAGGGGATAAGCTCTGTGGCGTAGCCGGGACTCGTCGACTTTTTGAGGTGCGTCTCCTGAAGGGCTGCTATTTGGACATTGTGATCATGCAGGTACTTCCAGAAGCGTTGACGCTTGTTAGGGGAATTCAATCCCCGAGCGTTCCATGTAAGCACTCTAACCGCCATATGTACCTAGAAGGGGATGATACCCTTTCGGCGTAGGATTCCTCTTAAAAAGCCCCAATTGTCCCCCCCCCCGTCCCCGCCCACAAACCATAGAAAAAGAAAGGCACCATGACATCTAACTGAAAAAACCCGAACAAATACTTAAAATGAGTGTGTAGAGTCTCCCTCCTAGAGGGAAATCCCTGTACCAGAATAAACTCGAGGAACATGACCATTACCATTCCCCCAACCCTTATCATAGCAAAGATCAAGGCATATGTTGCATTAAGAAAAAAAAAACCTTTCCCCAACGGAAGAACAAGTAACGCTGGACTTTAAGCCCTTGCAGTGCATGGGTTTATCAAAATTCCCCAAATGTAACTCAAACGGTTAGCAGTGTACCAGTCCTCGGCCGCCATCACACTTCACCCTGAGCTCCCCCACCACAGTGTGGATAATACTATCCCCCCAACCTGCCACTGCCGATACAGTGTTCTCTCATGATGTCCATGGCAAGCGCTGGGATCAGAGCATCACGTAGCGCCTGGGCACCCAGGCCCCATCCAGGTACGGAAGATGCAAGTCCTCTGCCCCATCCAGCTCTCCAAATCTTCAGCATGAGGATCCCTTTGGGTGGGTAGGAGGGAAATGGGGGTGTACCCCCCTCAGCTTTGCAGCGAGTTCAGGCAGAAAGACAACTGGGCAGTTGCACTTCTAACGAGGCCTCAGTCTGGTGATTTCTTGTTTCTCCTGTCCATTTGACGCCATTGTCCTCCATTGCGTCGGTCTGGTTGACCCCTCCTGTCCTGGTCCGGTAAGGAAGAGGAGAGTTCCACACCTAGCAAATCTGCTGCCTCCGCAAGTTCCACAAAGTGGTGCTGTTTGTTATGCCATTGGAAAAAGATCCCAAAGGGGTATGTCCATCTGTACCTAACTTTCTTCTCCCGCAGATGTTCGGTGATTGGGCGGAACTGTTGGCATCTCATGAGAATGGCCTTCGCTACATCTTGATAAAGCGAGCATGTGGCATTTTGGAAGGTGAGCGTGTCGGTGACCCTGGCCCTCTGCAAGACCATCTCCTTGACCTTGAAAGAACTGAACTTTGCCAGGACATCTCTTGGGCGTCGATTCCCCCCCGGCAGGCGCGGGCCAACTCTATGCACTCTCTCCAACTGGACTTCAGGGCCGTCTTCTCCTAAGGCTGAGGAGAAGAGTCCCACCATGAATGCTTCCAGATCCCGGTCTTCGCAGTCCTCCACCAGGCCTCGGACTCTTATGTTGTCGTGGCGAGAGCGGTTTTCCAAATCTTCGCACTTGAGTAATGAATCACGGAGTTGGCCATGCAAGTCAGCGGTTCCTTCTTCTAGGGACTTAATCTTGTCGGACACCTCCCGTTGTTGCACCTCAAGGTCGAGGGTACACGTACCCACTGAGTCGACATCTGTTTGAACAGCCACCAGTTTCTCTCGTACCTCAGCGCGGAAAGTTTCGAAGGAGGCCTCCATCTCAGCCTTGATATTCGCTCGTAGCTCTGATCGCAGCTCCTGTTTAAACTCGCGAAGAGAAGACATGAGGTCGTCTCGGGTTAGCGCCATATTTGCCGGTCTTGACTTCGCCTCGTCTTCTACCGCCCCTGCTCCGCCCGACGTGAAGTAGTTGGAGACCTTATTATTGGGGGTCTTTTTGGGTGACATAGGGGGACCCTCCACTCGGTCAGCTCTCGGCCGCCCCTTCAGATGCGTGGAACCAATGCGCCGCTGTTATCCGCGCGTGGGGACCCCTTCGCTTACCCTGCCATCTCAAATGTGTGGGACCTGAGCGCCCCTGATATCCGCCAGTGGGGCCCCCGTTGCTCACTCCTCCACTCCCGGGACCACACTGCTCCTCTCTTCCAGGCCCCCGGCCAGTTCAGGCTCATCCGCCCCACCCGGCAGCCAGCGAGAGACAACAGGCTCAATGATGGTGCCAAGCAGCCTCGGCACACTCCCTTGATTCTCCCTGTGGGGCAGGTATCTTTCCCTTTCAGGCGCCTCGTGGGGGCTACAAGCTGGTAAGTGGAGATTCCTTGGCAGCCATGTTGGGGTCAGGCACCGCTCTGCTGTGCTTCCTCAGTGCGGGACTCCAGCCCTCCAGCCCCCTGCCGATAAGCTCCTCGCCCCTGCGACTGACCAATTAATGTTTAATCCCAAAAGGAGAAAGGCATGCCGCTCTTCCGCAGACACCCCCGGGGCCCCGGCAACAACAAAAGGGGTCGAAGACTCACTCGGCGTGTATCAGGGCCGCTTTCACCTGCTTCAGCAATGCTCGTCAGTGAGGTGGTCTCAGGGCTGGAGGGGCGCTTCATCCCTATGCTGAGGGGCCTTCACAGGCAGGGCCATCTGACCCGATCGATCGTAGCTCCTTCGCCGCAGCTGCCCGCCATTTTGACGAGCGCTGTGTCTGGATTGGGTCGGTCCCGTGTATTGCAGCTGCCTGACTTCGGGGACGGCAGGGGGGCCGATACACTCAGGCGCGCCCCCCGCGAGTGCCGGCGACAAGAACCCCCAGGGCAAATCCGCAGCAAAGAGATGCGGGGAATCAGCAACCCCGCGCTCTCGGTCCCAGCGCCCGGGCGCCCGCCATTTTCTCTAAGGCGCCGCCGCGCCGCCTTCTCTTCTCCGGATCTCCTCTGCGCTCACACCGGGACCTCAAGCGCACCGAAGCAGGCCCCCGTATTCAGCGCCGCCTCAGCATCGCGGAGCCGTGTTTGCTTAGCCGGTAAAATGCCTTAACGCCACCTATTCAACAGGGCCTGGGAAGGAGCCGATCGGAATCACGTCCGATCGGCCATGTTGTTTGGCCACGCCCCCTAGTTATTTTTTTATAAGATTTTTTTTTAGTAACTTAGGGGGTCATTACGATGGCGGGCGGACAAAGTCCGCCCGCCATCGCATATGCAAAAGGGACCGCCCGCCATAGTTGCGGCGGTCCCGCAGTACACATAGGATGCGCCCGCCACACTGGCGGGCGCATCCCGTATTTTTTACATTGCGGCGGCGGTGCTGCAGGCAGCACCCGCCGCAATGTAAAATAAACATGTTGTGCTTTTACATGCACAACGTGACAGGCACCGCGCGGTGCCTGCCACATTGTACATGCAAAAGCAGGGGGTACCATAGGTACCCCCATGTGCACCCTCCACCCCCCAACTATATGGGGGCCCGCTACGGGCCCCCAACAGCAGGAACCGCCAGCCTTTCCATGGCGGCAATGCAGCCATGGAAAGGCTGCTCGCAGCCTGCATCGCAATATGGATGGCGGTGTCTTCCAGACACCGCCACCATATTCAGCACGGTCTTTCCGTCCGCCGCGGACCCCCCAGCCATCGTGATATGGCGGGGGGGTCTTTGTTGTCTGGATGGCGGGCGGATCGCCCCGCCGGGCCGGCGGTGACCACCGCCGGCCCGACGGAGGCGATCCGCCCGCCATCGTGATCGGCCCCTTAATTTGTTACATTTTTTAAATTTATTTAAATTATATATTTTTAGGAGCGGGATGTTAGGTTTAGAGTGATAAGGGTGGGATGTATTTTAAAAATTTAATTATGATTGTGCGTTTTGTTTGTTGATTTAATAAAAATTAGAAAACTAAAAGTTTTAGGAACAGGATTTTGGGTTTATAAGGGAACAGGGTGGGGAGTATTTTAAAAATGTAATTATTAATGTATATTTTTTTATGCTAATTTGACAAAAATATACAAATTTTGAAAAACTGAAAAACGTTTTGGGAGCGGGATGTTGGGTTTATAGGGGAAAATGGGGGGAGTGTTTTAAAAACCCTCTCGTGATACAGGGTCTCTTCAGAACAGGAATTCTCGGGACGATAAGCATTATTGAATTACTCACCGCAACGACTTGGACCTACAGTGGCCAATGGTTGCCGCGAACAACACCAGCAGCCCACTTGGCTAAGCGTGACAGGGACCTATCCTACCTGAACACCACCTGAAGCACCCTGATTTACTTAGGAAGATTGTTGCATTTCTGGCACTATTATGTGCTAATCGTCCCCAGAATTCCTGTCCTGAAGAGACCCTGTATCACGAGAGGGTCGAAACGTCATCGACTACTAGAAAGAGAGAGCCTAAGAAAACTAAAAATGTCTTGCAAAAATTGATTGTACTAAATTTCACAAGAGCTCCTCTTTTAAAATACCAATAACCACTGCTGCTTCTCCTCTTTTTTATTAGCACTACATATATCGCACTTTTTGGTTATGGTCACACCACTAGGGGTCACAAAAACACTGTGAAATGTGAAAATGTATATAGTGTAAATACACAACTGAATATTCCGTTTATGCCTCTTCTGTACTTTTGAATATCGTAGTGCAAAATAAATTACGCTCACTTCAACTGAAGTGAGTACAGTTGCAATACTTGTTCTGTGGGCTTCTATAAAAATCGCTAGAATATTAATAGACCTGATTGAATTAAGGTTCCATCATATGTTTTTCTGTCTCTGCTTCATTCATGCAAGGTATACTATTTCTTGCAGAAATTGTAATAATTGAATGAATGAGTTCCTTGTGAACATTGTTTTTGCTTATTAGCAACACCCAGTTCGCAAGGACATATGAGTCGCTTTTGTCTCTTTGTAAAAAAAAGAGACTTTGGGGAATGCGGGGTGGGTGGAAGTTTGTGGATCCACGTAGATTCCAGAACTTTCCATCGCTGAAATATGAGAAAAATGTAGTTGTTTCCTGTTGCGGGCACTGGGCCTACCCACATAAGTGAGGTACCATTTTTATCTTGAGGTTTTGGGGAATGCGGGGTGGGTGGAAGTTCGTGGGTCCACGCAGATTCCAGAACTTTCCATCACAGAAATGTGAAGAAAAAATTGAGGTTTGCAACAGAACCTGGTGAGAGCCACAGAAATCACCCCATCCTGGACTCCCCTGGGTGTCTAGTTTTCAAAAAAGTATAGGTTTGCTAGGTTTCCCTAGGTGCCAGCTGAGCTAGGGTTCAAAATCTACAGCTAGGAACATTGCACAAAAAGGGTCAGTTTTCACTGGAAAAATGTGTTGTGTCCACATTGTGTGTTGTGCCGTGTCCTGTCGCGGGCACTAGGCCTACACACAACTGAGGGACCATCTTTATCGGGAGACTTTGGAAAATGCAGGGTGGTGGAAGTTTGTGGATCCACGCAGATTCCAGAACTTTCCATCACAGAAATGTGAGGAATATGTGTTTTTTTTTTACAAAGTGTGACGTTTGCAAGCGATTCTGGGTAACAGAACCTGGTGAAAGCCACACAAGTCACCCCATCCTGGATTCCCCTGGGTGTCTAGTTTTAAAAAATGTATAGGTTTTCTAGGTTTCCCTAGGTGCTGGCTGAGCTAGGGTTCAAAATCCACAGCTAGGCACATTGCAAAAAAAGGGTAAATTTTCACTGGAAAAATATGGTGTGTCCACTTTGCGTTTAGTGCAGTTTCCTGCTGCGGGCACTAAGCCTACCCACAGAAATGAGGGACCATTTTCATCGGGAGACTTTGGGAAATGCAGGGTGGTGGAAGTTTGTGGAACCACGCAGATTCCAGAACTTTCCATCTCAGAAACGTGAGGAAAATATTTTTTTTGACAAAGTTTGAGGTTTGCAAAAGATTCTGGGTAACAGAACCTGGTGAGAGCCGCACAAGTCACCCCATCTTGGATTCCCTGGGTGTCTAGTTTTCAAAAATGTACAGGTTTTCCCAGGTGCCTGCTGAGCTAGGGTCTAAAATCCACTGCTAGACACATTGCGAAAAAGGGTCAGTTTTCGCTAGAAAAATGTGATATGTCCATGTTGCGTTTCAGGCCAATTCCTGTCCCAGGCGTTAGGCCTACCCACACAAGTGAGGTACCATTTTTATCGGGACACTTACAGGAACACGGAATTGTAGAACAACTGTTATTATCTATTGACGTTCTATGCATTTCTGCCTTCCAAATGTAGGACAATGTGTAAAAAAGAAGTCATTTTGAAAAATGTCCTATAATTCACATGCTAGTATGGGTACCCACAATTTTGGAACTGTGCAAATAACTATTGCTTCTAAACTCTATATTTTATTCCCATTTCGGAAATACATAGGTGTCCTTGATACCTATATTTCACTCTTTATATTTTACCAAATTATTTGCTATATACCCGGTACACAGTGAAAACCCATTGCAAGGAGCAGCTCAGTTATTGGCTCTGGGTACCTTGGGTTTTTGGTGAACCTACAAGTCCTATATATCACCACAACCAGAAGGGTCCAGCGGAAGTAACGGTATATTATTTTTAAAAATATGCCATAGTTAGAAGAAGTTACAGGCGAAAATGTTGGCACAAATGGCTGTTTTTTTCAATTCAATTTCAATATCTTTTTAGTTAAACTGTTAGTTTCTATAGGAAAACTTTGCAGGATCTACACAAATGACCCTTTCCTAAATTTAGAATGTTGTCTACTTTTCTGAAATGTATAGCTTTCCGGGATCCATTATTGCTTTCACACCCATTTCTACCACTAACTCAAAGGAGGTTGAAAGCACAAAAAATAGTAAAAATAAGCTATGTCCCAGTAAAATGCCAAAACTGTGTAAAATATTTTGGTTTTCGGCCAACAGTCTGCCTGTCCCTGAAAGCTGGGAAGATGGTGATTTAGGCACCATGCTTTGTTGATACCATTTGCAGGGAAAAAAACAGATACTTTCTTCTACAGCACTTTTCCCCCCAAAAATCTACATTTTTGCTGTATTTTGGCTAATTATTGGGTCCCCTCCAGGGGAATCCACAAACCATGGGTACCTTTAAAATTCTCATGATATTGGAAGAAAAGGACGCAAATTTGGCGTGGATACCTTATGTGGACAAAACGTTACAGGGGCCTAAGCGTGAAATACCCCAAATAGCCTAAAAAAGGCTTAGCACAGGAGTGGGGTGGGTTGAGGGCCTAGCAGTGAAGGGGTTAAGAAAACATGAATTTAAAAAAAAATCTCAAATTTATTACAAAAATTCCCAAAATTGTTTAACTATTTTACTTTAAGAAATGTAAAACAATTGAAATAAAAAAATTGGAATATTTGAAGAAAAAGTATTCATATTTTAAAGAAAATATATTCCCTATTTATAAGAATTTTTTTTAAATTTAATTTTTTAAAATGTATGAATTGTTTTGGAAATAAAATGGCAAAAATGTAAGTTACATTTATTGTGAATAGTAAATGTTACCTCTTTGTTGTCCAGATCCTTCCCAGTGTTAAGTTAGAGTGGGAATATTAAATGTTGGCTATTTTACTGTCCAGCACCCTGATATTGGAGTGGGAATAGCAAATGTTTCCTCTTTAGTGTCCAGTACCTTCCCTGAGTAAAGGTAAATTAGAAGGATAAAAGTAAATGTTGCCCTTTTACTGTCCAAACCCTTCTCTGAGATAGGTGTTACTGCTGTGGGAATGGTTAACGTTGCTTCTTTAGTGTCCAGGACCTTTCCTGAGTTAAGTGATAATGGAGTGGGAAGAGTAAATGTTGCCCCCTTGAGTGTCCAGCACCTTCTCTGCGTTAAGTTATACTGTAGTGGGAATAGTAAATGTTGCCCCGTTTACTGTATAAAAGCTTCCCAGAGATAACCTTTGTTGTGCTCGGAATTATTAATTTTGCTTCTTTAGTGTCCAGCACCTTCCCTGAGTTAAGTGATATTGGAGTGAGAATAGGATTTGTTGCCACTTTAGTGTCCACCCTCTTACATGAGTTAAGTTAGATTGGAGTGGGAATAGTAAATGTTGCCACTTTTAGTATCCAAAACCTTACCTCACATAAGTTTGATTGAAGTGGGAATGGTTAATGTTGCTTCTTTAGTGTTCAGCCCCTTCCCTGAGTTAAGTGATATTGTAGTGGGAATAGTAAATATTGCCTCTTTTACTGTATAAAACCTTCCCAGATATAACTTTGTTGTTATTAGGATTGTTAATGTTGCAGCTTTAGTGTTTAGAACCTACCCTGAGTTAAGTGATATTGCAGTGGGAATAGTAAGTGTTGCCCCTTTCAGTGTCCAAAACCTTCTCTGACATATGTTTTGTTGCACTGGAAATGGTTAATGTTGCCTTTTTACTGTCCAGCACATTCCCTGGGTTAAGTGATATTGGAGTGGGAATAGTAAATGTTGCCTGTTTTATTGTGGAAAACCTTCCCTGACATAGGTTTTATTGCAGGGGGAATGGCTAATGTTGCTTCTTTAGTGTCCAGCAATTTCCCTGAGTTAAGTGATGTTGGAGCGGGAATAGTAAATGTTGCCTCTTTAGTGTTTAGCACCTTCCCTGAGTTAAGTGATACTGAAGTGTGTGTAATAAATGTTGCCCCTTTACTGTCCATCATCTTCCCTGAATTATTTTATTGTGGAGTGGAAATAGTATTTTAAACTCTTTTAGTCTCTAAAACCATATTTGAGGTAAGTTCTGTTGTAGTGTGAGAAGAAAAATTTAAGTATTTGGTGGTATACATATGTGCTTACTTTGTTTGTAGTGCAGTGGTAATAGTATGTGTTATGTTTGTAGTGTTTAGAAATTTGTAATACCGTTTTTGCATTGGTATGGTAGGAAAGCGTACTGTTTGCAATGCAATAATATTTTCACATTAATATTTATTACAAGAAAATGATACATGTATAATTTTCTAATATTTTTTATTTAGAAGAAAAAAGTGTTAATGAAAGTTTTCATATTTTTGATATATATTTAGTAGAAAAACGAATTGTCAGTTTTTTAATTCATAAATAACATATTTTTTATAACTGTTAAACAAATACAGACAAAGGGCCTGATTATGAGTTTGGGGGGGTCCGACTGCCCGAGAACTACGTAAACGTCGTCTACTGCACCGCTGCGCCAGCGATCTACCACCTGCCGTTTTACGAGTTAAACTGTCAAAAATGCCAACTGCCGCCTGGCGGTCTATGCGGCGGGACCGTGGCAGTCTGCAATGTCGGCTGTGTGTGAGCCAACGCTACCAGGGCCATGGCCCACGCGCCGAGGGTATACAGACTACACAGTTGTACTCACGGTCTCCCAGCAGTGCTCAACAAACAGCGGTTACCCAACAGCGGTCGAAAGCCACGGTACACGCCCAAAAAAATGCACAACACTGACCATTGGATGTATTAAAAAACTACACACGTGATGTGCTTTGGCAAGCGAACACGCCTGCAAATCACTCTATAAAACACACCCCATCCCTGACCACAATACTTTGCTCCCAAACTGCAGCCCAGAAAACAGCCACCAGCGTGTACTGGATTTTATGACAAGGCACCCCTTTTTCCATCTTACCAACTAGCACTCTCCACCATCTTCAGTTTTCTTTTTTGCACCTTTTTACCTCTATCCCTTGTTTGTATTTCATTCTTATACTCACTCACATTTTTCTTTTTCACCATGCCTGGGAAATAAAACCTAACTTCACTGAGCAAGAGTTGTCAGTTATGGTGGATGAAATCAGAGTAGAGGCACACATTTTTGGAGCCCAAGTCCAGCTGACTCCTCACAGTATGAAAAGTTAAATGTGGGACAAGATAGTCAACAGAGTGAATGCTGTTGGTACCACCCTGTGCACACAGGCCGACATGTTATGTTATGTTATGTTAAGTAAACTTGTATAGCGCGCAGCTGCTCCAGCGAAGGGGCGTCCCGGCGCTGATAGCAGTGTCGGTAGAGAGTGGGGGCTAGACTGTAGGAAACAGGTGAGTTTTGATGGCCTTACGGAAGGATAACAGGCAACCTAAGCGGCGAGTCTGCACAGGGAGAGAGTTCCACAATTTGGCGGCCAGACAGCGAAGGACCTGCCCCCGCTCTAATGCGTTTCACCCGGGGACAGTGGCCAGAAATTGCTCAGCGGAGCGTAGCTGGCGTACAGGAACATATGGAACCAGCAAATTAGATAGAATCTCAGGGGATGAGAGTTTTAGTATTTTGAAGGCCAGACAAAGTGCCTTGAATTCGATCCTCTTGGGGATGGGTAGCCAGTGAAGGCGACGCAAAGCACCCGACGTAGAACAGGTTCTTGGGAGCCTAAGCAGAACTCGAGTGGCTGCATTCTGGACTCGTTGAAAGGCGATTCACTTCCGCCTTGTTAGCACCTAACAACAAAGAGTTAGCATAGTCCAGTCTTGACAAAATAGTTGCCTGTACTATCAGCTGACGTGTGGCTGGGTCAAAGAAACCCAATAAAGGCCTCAGACCCCGTAAGAGTCCAAAGCAGGTGCCAGCGATCTTTTGGTGTGCTCCTGAAATCCAAGAGTGGAGTCGAGCCAGATCCCTAGATTCTTTACCACCAACTTAGGGGTGGGGCGCAGCCCGAGGACGCCGGCCACCACTGCGTACTCCAGAGCCCCATGTCGTTCCCCACCAACAACACTTCTGACTTGTTGGCGTTAAGCTGAAGGCGGTTCGTGGTCATCCAGCGTGCGACCGCCTCTAGCCCGTTCCGGAACTGCGTGGCGCCCCGAGCCTGGTCATCGGAGAGGGCCACCACCAGCTGCGTGTCATCAGCATAGGAAACCATGGTCAAGCCATGGTCCCGCGCCACTCCCGCCAGGGGTTGGACGTAGAGGTTAAATAGAACAGGGCTTAGCGCCGAGCCCTGGGGGACCCCCTGCTTGATGGAATGGGCGTGAGAGAGGAAGGGGGGGGGGGCGGAGACCTGAAAAGCTCTGTCAGACAGAAAGGACCGGAACCACTCCAGTGCCAAACTGACTACCCCTGCTTCTTCTAGGCGACACAGGAGGATCTGATGGGAAACCGTGTCAAACGCGGCGCTGAGATCGAGCAGTATCAGAGCCGCAGTTTGACCCTCATCCAAAATGGTCCGCAGATGTTCACTCACTGCTAAAAGCGCCGTCTCGGTACTGTGACCGGGGCGGAAACCATTCTGGGAGCGGTCTAAGGTACCGCTGTTGTTCAAGAAGCCCGAAAGGACTTTATTAGTGTGGGCCTCAGCGATTTTAGCAACCCAAGGCAGGAGGGAAATAGGTCGAAAATTTTCCGGCTTGGTGGGGTCTAATGAGGGTTTTTTCAGCAGGGGGATCACCCTTGCTTGCTTCCATGCCGAGGGAACCACCGCTGTGGTGAAAGAAGAGTTAATCATCTGACATAAGGGCGTGAGAAGTATTGGTAAGCAGTCTCTAAATTGGGCAGGCCTCTTGGGATCCAGAGGGGAACCTGATTTGACCTTCGTGCTCAATGTACGAAGCTCGTCCTGAGATATAGGGGGTATTACTGCCAAAGATAGAAGTAGGCAGAGAAGCTAATGGAGTCACGGGGTCCATGGGGCATATGGGGAAGGATTTATAGATGGCTTCTACCTTCTGAACAAAGAAGGTGGCCAGATCCTCGCATTGCTGCCCAGACGTAATCGTCGAGGTAGGGGGATCTTTCCTATTTTTAAAGTCGTTGAGTATTTTAAAGATGCTTTTCACAGGATTTTTGCTGGACTTTATCTCGTTAGTGAGGTAGGCCGCTCGTGCCAGGTGTATGGCCTTGTGGTATCGTTTGATCTCGTCCTGGTACAGCTTTTTAGCCGCAAGGTCGTATTCCTTTCTCCAGGCCCGTACTAGCTGTTTGCATATGGTACGCAAGGCGGCTAGAGAGTCATTGTACCAGGGATTGGAGCTAGAACAGCGGCCTTTGGACCATTTAGCAGGAATAAGAGTATCTAATGCCTGTAATATCCAGTCGCAGAGTGCTTTATACGATTGCTCTGGGTCAGTGTCTAAGATAGGGGACAGGACGCCAGGCAGGCAAGTAGGTCCTCTAGTTTAAGTTTATGCCAGCAACGTCTAAAGGTGGCCTTGAGGTCAGCTCTGGGCACACCCTGGGAAAGAGGGAGGGAGATGGAGATTAGGAGGTGATCGGACCAGCACACCGGGCTAGGGGTTTTGACCGTAAGGGAAGAAATGTTGGAGAAAACAGGATCAAGTAAGTGCCCAGCAGTGTGGGTAGGTCCTACCACCAGCTGTCTTAATTGACAGGCAGCAAAGTCTGCGAGCAAGCTGCTGATTTCTGGGTCGGAGGGACAGTCGAAGTGTACATTTAGATCACCAATAAGACTAAAGTTCGCAGCTGTCAGTGCCAGGGAATTCACAGCCTCGATGATGGCTGATTTGAATTCTGAGATTGGTCCAGGGGGGCGGTAAACTAATAGGCCGGTGATAGAAGAGTGTGCACTAAAGGAGATGAAAAAGCGAGCGCATTCGCACCCTGCTACGTCCTCCTTAACAAATGTACAGTGAAAGTGAGATTTAAAAATAACAGCTATAGTCTCCCTGTTGAGAATCCGAATGCTGAACCCCGGGGGGAGTGCGAGGCCTGGTTCAGCCACTGTGGCATCCGTTAACCAAGTTTCGGTTATGAAGAACACGTTGGGAGATTCATCCTCTATAAGGTCATAAATCTCCATATAGTGTTTAACCAAGTAACGGACATTGAGGTGTAAGATTTTCATAGTGGGTCTGGATGGAGCAGGGGGCAGTGAGGGGCAGGAGTTATAGCCACACTTACGACAGCAAAAAGGCCCTTCCACTGCAACCCCTAGGCGCAAGCCGCAAGGGTTTACCCGCTGGCCAATGGAGATCAGAAGCTCCCTGGTATTTTTTGACACCCCTGGATTGAAACCGCCAGCATGTCTGGCGTCGTCCAGCCGCGGACGGGCGCAGACGGGCTTGCCTTTGGCTGGCCGCCGACGCGCCCGCTGCGCGCGTCCGCTGCGTGCGTCCGCTGCGTGTGTCCGCTGCGCTCCCGCGCCATGGGCAGCCTAAATAGTGTGTCCTGGAGCAGGGGGATGTAAAGACTAGCCCGCCTCCCCTTCCAGAATGGCGGCAGTGAGACGGCAACCGGAAGTGGGTGAAAAAAATCCACACTGGCCGGGTCGGAGCAGTACTCCCTCCACATCAATCATCCCTAATGGCTGCGGTGGACCGGGGAGGTGCAGAGACCACGAACACACCGTCACAACAGGTAGGCAAAATAGTAAAAACAGTTAAGTAACAGCTATGAAAATCATTGATTTGCTAGTACCTTTTTAAAAGTTCACAAAAGAACACGTCTAACAATTAAAAAGATTTACGTTGAGAAAGCCTCAAAAGTAGATTTTACATTCAAATAGTAAAATAGCAGCGCGCGAAGCGTAAGCGAGCGTAAGCTTCTACCAACAACTGCAGGCAATTAAGTGCGCTCCCGCGCCATGGGCAGCCTAAATAGTATGTCCTGAAGCAGGGGGATGTAAAGACTAGCCCGCCTCCCCTTCCAGAATGGCGGCAGTGAGACGGCAACCGGAAGTGGGTGAAAAAAAACCACACCGGCCGGGTCGGAGCAGTACTCCCTCCACATCAATCAGCCCTAATGGCTGCGGTGGACCGGGGAGGTGCAGAGACCACGAACACACCGTCACAACAGGTAGGCAAAATAGTAAAAACAGTTAAGTAATAGCTATAAAAATCATTGATTTGCTAGTACCTTTTTAAAAGTTCACAAAAGAACACGTCTAACAATTAAAAAGATTTACGTTGAGAAAGCCTCAAAAGTAGATTTTACATTCAAATAGTAAAATAGCAGCGCGCGAAGCGTAAGCGAGCGTCCGCTTCTACCAACAACTGCAGGAACATAGGAAGAGGTGGAACAACCTCAGGCTGAGGGTATGCACCAAGTACAACAGCCACCACCTGGAGGTTCAGCAGACTGGTGGTGACCTTCCCAGTGTACCATTACAACTCTTACCCTGGGAGGAGAAGGTCTTGGCCATCTTGCATACAGAGGGCTTGACAGGAATAGAGGGGGGAGTGGACTCTAGTAAGTTACTTTTCAAGAACTGCCACAATATCACAATGTTCTGTTTGCTTTAAACTCTGGTTTTCCTGATATGCTGTTTATCTACTTTCCTAACATGTAATTCAAAAGGTATCAGAGATGTTGGTTGGTCTGTGGCAATCTGTACTGATACAAATAAGAGCACATGTATCCAAGTACATGACATGCCATATGTTGCAATGCATTATCAACAAAATATCAATCCAGGACCTACGATATGTGTCAATATGTAATTGTATGTTTCATCCCATATGCAAGTTGCCAATAGCTATGGTACACTAACCGTGTGCCAAGTGTTGCCAAAGTGAGATTGAACTGACTGCAACTACAATGAGGCCTTGTCACTCCAACTCTAACCAAGATACTAGACTGCATGTGCCCCTTCTCACTTGTCAACCATGTTACCATTGATCTACACTAGTCATGAAGCTCACCATTTCTCAAGTGTTGGTGAACAGAGATAGAAGAGGTACCACAACTACCATGAGGCCTTGTCACTCCAATTCTAACCAAGGTGCTAGACTGCTTGTGCCCCTTCTCACTTGTCAGCCATGTTACTAGACATGCCGCTCCATTTCTCAAGTGTTGGTAAGTAGAGATAGAAAAGGTACCACAACTACCATGAGGCCTTGTCACTCCAACTCTAACCAAGATGCTAGACTGCTTGTGCCCCTTCTCACTTGTCAGCCATGTTACTACTGATCTACAGTAGTCATGCAGCTTACCATTTCTCAAGTGTTGGTAAGTAGAGAAAGAAGTCCTCAGCCTAGGCTCCACCCCCTCTGCATGGGACAACACCTGGTGGCCTCCCGCCCTCGGAAACCCACTCACCCCAACAGACCACGGACACAACCTTTGCATCATACTCGATTCTTCACTCACCATGAACCGCCAGATCAACGCTATGTCCTCCACATGCTTCAACACCCTCTGCATACTTCGCAAGATATTCAAATGGATCCCCCCGACTCCAGGGAGACCGTCACCCACGCACTCATCACCAGCAGAATAGACTACGGAAACGCTTTCTACGCTGGAATCAACAAAAACTCCTCTGCAAACTCCAGACCGTTCAGAGCGCCGCAGCCAGACTTATCCTCGACATCCCACGACATGACCACATCAAACAACACCTCTGCAACCTCCACTGGCTCCCTGTCAAAAAAAGAATAACCTTCAAACTGCTCATCCACGCCTACAAAGCGCTCCATAACATCGGACCCCAATACCTCAACAAACGAATCTCCCTCCATGCCCCAAGACAAACCTCTGATCTGCCGACCTCACCCTAGCCACGGTCCCTCACATCCACAGGGCCAGATCAGGTGGCAGATCCTTCTACTACCTCGCAGCCAGGACCTGGAACAAACTCCCCCCCTCGCATCCGACAAAGCCCGACACTGCACCAGTTCAGAAAGGACCTCAAGACCTTGCTCTTCGAATGACCAACGGAGCTGCTCGCACCCCTCTCCACAGCGCCTTGAGAGCCTCATGGGTGAGTAGTGCGCTCTAAAACCCCTGATTGATTGATTTATTGATTTATTGAATGATTGATTGAAAAGTTACCACAACTCCCATGAGGCCTTGACTCTAACCAAGATGCTAGACTGCTTATGCCCCTTTTCACTTGTCGGCCATGTTACTAATGTTAAATGTAAAAAATGTAAATCCAGTATTTGTAAAGCGCACAGCTACCTCCGAAGTGGTGTCCCGGCGCTGGGGGCCGTCGGGAAGATTAAGCAAGCTATTGCCCAGAGTCACATGGTGCTGGGCTGACCTGCCGCCGGTGTCGGGGATCGAACCGTGAGCCCCAGATTCCAGCGTCAGTCGCCCTGGCCGCGGCGCCACACCTCTTCCACGAAATGGGCAATGTACAGACAATGCTCCCATCAAATATACGTCTGAATACTATGTTTGATGGTGTCCTGGACCCATAAAGTTAAACCATTGAAGGCATAAGTGACACCATAACAAAGGTGTACCCCTAATATATGTCAGCTATGAAGGAAACTCAGCTCATTAGCAGTGCCAGGTAACCCTTTGACTCTGCACTTTTCACATGATGAACAATGCTACATATACAACCAAGCTGAGTGTTTGCCTGAATTAGACACAGCCAGGCCTTTAAAACAATGGACAAATACACATGGTATGACTACACTGTGTTTGTAATAGAGTTTTGGAGTTGTCATGTCTATCCCTAAAGCCAAAATGCCACATAGCTTCACCTCTAATGAGCTGAGAAAATCAAAAACTTCAATGAATGTCTACAAATGTCTAGCAACCAACTTCAACACCACACAAATTGCTGACAAATCTAATCTCTATCTATTTTGTTCCATTCTAGGTCCCCATTTACTTTGACACAAACAACGTGGATGTAGATACCTCACTTCCACCATTAACAATGTTCTCCATTTCTCAACAGGTCGATCCATCACTGCACCTGCTCAGCGGTTGGAAACCGAACAGAGTTCCTCTCCTCCCCATGAAGAAGCCCTCAGTGATGACAACGCTCCTGAAGAGGTGGACGTGGGTGACGGTCCTGGCCTATCTGATCAGTCTGGACAGACACCAACAGTGGGGCTCACTGTGCCCACAACCACACCTCCCACTACAGCTACAACAACACCACCAACCACTGCCCACCCAACCTGTGCACCTAGCACAGTGAGTACAATCCTGCACCCGCGCAGTCCTGATCTGGCTTTCACCACCCCAGTCATGGAGGAACCAAGACCCAGTGTGAGGGTGCAGTCTGTGCCAAGGGCACAGGGCTGGGGGGGTAGGCATCGTGGGAGGGTAACTGTGGGCCCCCAGAGTGAGCCCACTGAGGTCACAGACACTCAGGCTGCATCACTCAAGTCCTGGGAGCCTACCAGGACTCCCAAAGTGTGATGGTCAGGTATTGGCCGAAATCTGGGAAATGAAGGAGCTGAGGAAGGGACACATACCAGGAGGTTTCTGCTATCCACAATGAGGTGGCCAGAGTCCACACTGAGGTGGGCGACCTCTGCACCGAGGTGTCCGTCCTCCCCACCGAGGTGGCCTCCCTGCGGGACATAAACACCACCTTCTGCAGGGCTTTTCCCTCTGCATCTTCCCCTTCCTGTGGCCCAAGTACATCCCTGCCATCAACATCTGCGCAGCCACAGAAAGGGAGGCCCTGACAGAGGATGATACGCCTGCACGGGCCCCTGTTTCAGCAACTTCAGATCCCCCCTATGCCCACCGGAGGGGATGTCCACTGAAAATTCAGGGAGCTCAGGATGGCAAGACAGCCACCACCGCCAGTAAGAGACCTCAACCCTAATGTCGTCCTGTGTGTGCTACCCATTCACTTCGTTGACTATTCCTGTCCACTTTTCCATATCTGATTGGAGAATGTATGTTTTACTTTGGACTCCAGAAAGTAGACTCTACTACAATGGTTTCATCCAGCATGACTGAAGACTTCACATTTTTGTTATCACCCTTTGGGTTTTAAGTTGATTTTTTGGGCATGTTCACTTCATTAAACACAAAACATCACCAAAGCATTGTTTCCTGTTGTAATTCTCACATATAACAATGTGAATGTACTACTAATGTGAACTTTGCAATGTAAATAATAGGGACTTCTGGAAGCATTGATATGTTGTATGTAAACAATGTTCAAATCAGGATCACTACTACGTCACAAGAACACATACATATAAGTGTCTGGGCTTACAGCACCTTTATTCCATTATTCAAATCATATGCTGGCATGATTTCAGACACATAGCAAATTAGACATGACTCATTTATACTGTCAGTGATCACATAATCACTTGCGGACTTTCACAACATGGAAGGAGGGGATCCATCTGACAATATCACACACAATAGGCTACAACAAATTAGGTCTACATCAACATCTGAAGACATTTTGCCTACCTCACAGAAGGAATTCAGCATTAAAGGAACAAATAGACACGTCAGTACAACAGATTCTGACCACAGGGTAATTTCAATCCAGTGTTGCTTGCATATGGTGGAATGTCACAAACAAATGTCAGTGATGTGCTACAATCACTTTGGCCTACAATGAGGAGACACAGCAACAGCTACATCCAGTTCATAGACAATCAGGAATTAGCCAATGTGAAGGCTTGATAGCATGAATTGGACACAACATGTGTTGGATCACACGATTGCACACATATTGCTTTAGGACCAAATCACCACAAGGGACAAGTCCAATGGAAGCCAGGAAACTTCCACTCTATCGCTGTGCTAGCTGTCTTGGTACCAGCTTTGTACACCCAAAATCTGTGACAGATATTCCCAGGAACAATCCATGTCCACTTCATACATCTAAACAGCATCATGTACCTGCTAATGTTAACACTCTGAAATGTCCAAATGAAGATGACATGTTGAAGGTACAGAAAGCAGACCAACACAGAGAGATTAGCTAAGAAATCATACACATGACACACATCACATTGTCAATTTCTATAAAACACAGCCAAAACAACATTTACAGCTGAACAAAGCTACACTTACAATACCAACACCTTTCCCCAAATCTTTCCAGGCCATTTATTACTAGTATAGAGCAATAACATCCTCCTCACGACTTCACTACAACATTTGCAAGAATGTTCAAAGTCATTACATCTCACCCCATACTTACAGAAGATGTTCTGGATGAGATCCTGATGCAACCCAACTCCTTCCCCGTCCCCAGTATCATCGTTTTCATTTGGCATTTTGGGGTCCCCACCTAGTGGGTCTTCATGGCTTGCATCCTCTGCAATGTAAAGGATGTTGCATCACAGGGAAATGTTGTGGAGTATGCAGCAGGCTATGGTGATCTTACACACATTCCCGGGTGAGTAGAGGAGGGCTCCCCCAGTCTTGTCCAGACATCTGAATCTGGCTTTCAGGAGCCCAAAAGCCAGCTCCACTGGTCGCCGTGTTCTTCCATGGGCCTCATTGAAGCGGACTTCCCTTGGTGTTGTACGATTCCTCAGCAGTACCATACCAGTAGGCATATGCAGAGTCTCCTAGATGGAAGATAGACACAAGGGCTACATTTAGTTACACACTTTCTGATCATACTACCTGACATTTCCCACACAAAGTTAGGACAGATCACACTTACCTACAAACCGGGCCCTCTCCAGTAGTAGTTGTAACATCAGCTTGGGTATGGTGCTGTTCCGCAGTATGAAGGAATCATGTGCAGATCCTGGGAACTGGGTACTGACGTTTGAGATGTAGAAATCCGGTAAGCAGTCAACTTGCACGTTGATAGAATGGAAGTGCTTCTGGTTCTGGTACACTTGCTACCTGTCGTGTGGTGGTACTAAGGCAATATGGGTGCCATAAATAGATTCAATTACAAATGGGATGTCACAAATCCATAGAAATCCGCCTACACAGTGGCTAAATCCTGACGTCTGGGGAACTGGATGTAGCTGCCCATGTGTCTCAAAAGTGCTGCTAGCACCTCAGTGAGGACCCGGGTGAACATAGGTTGTGACATTCCACCAGAAAAAGCAACAGTGAATGGAAAGGAGCCTGTGACCCAAAAATGTAAAACTAATATGAGTTTAACTAGTGGTGGTATTGATGTAGGCTTATTGAGGTGAGGTGGGAGGTCAGGCTCCAACTGATGACATAGATCAACAGCTGCGGTCCGTGCAGGTAACAGCGGTGGGGTGGTGGGGTCGGGTAAGGGGGGATTTCGAGGGACGATGCCGAGGGAAAATTAATTATTTATTTAATTTTCCCTCTGCATCGTCCCTCGAAATTCCCCCTTAACCCGCCCCACCGCTGTTACCTGCACGGACTGCGGCTATAGATCAAGGATTATTTGTATATTCAAAAGGAACCTCTGGATGATATGTCGCTCTTCCATAGTGTGTAGGTCTGGAAATGGGCGTTAGACTGGAGGCTGGCATCTCCTCCCACTCCCAGGGTACCTATGTGAGGAGTAACACAAAAATGTATATTGGTCATAGTGTGCAGAGAAACATATGTGAAGAGTAAGGCTAAAGTAATGTGAATGAACAGCAATGCTTCATGAAGCAGTACAAATATACATCATCATTGGTAGATCTTTCAACGCATTAATTCATTTTGTTTTATTTTTTATGATACGGAACTCCTACAGAGGTCCAAATAATCATATACTACAGATATGTCCAAAAAAAAAAATTCCTTCGATAAATAATTTTCCTAAACATAAATATACCTCCTAAAGACATTTTACCATACATACTATATCAAATACAAGAAAAAATAAAACAATCTTATAAAACAGCAAAGTGCAGAGTGCAATATACAAAGTGCAAGTAGAAGCAGAGCATTCCAGAAAATATTACAACGCACATATTCCCAAATGAGGAAGAATAAAAATATCACTACATAAAAAATAACATTACAGTTCCTAGTAAATAACCAGGAAAGTTTAAACAAATAAATACATTCAGTTACAAATCATTTCATTTGGGGGGGACAAAATAAATGAATGGGCCTCAAGGGCAGAATGAATGTTAAATTTAAGGAATAAAGGCCATAAAAAATAGCCCCTAGTCTTTTGAAACTTCGGACACACAAATAGCACATGATTAATATCATGTACTTGTAGATAACACATCTCACAAAATCTCTCCGTTTTCAGTATTTTGTTCCAAATACCAGTAATTTCATTGAAGGGCAGCAAATGCAGTCTCAACAAGAGCATCAGCCTTCTGACCCCATAAGACAAGTTACAAGTTAAATAAGACTATGGTTTGTTCCCCTAGGCACTCCCACAGACCACCTCATTATGGGACTTGGGCTGACTTAAGGCAATGTCTCTAGCCAAACTGATGGTGGACACAGAACTATTTATATACCCCTTCAACGTAGGCTTTAACATGGGGAAATCGATGTTTGAGCTAAGCCCAAATGCATCATTTGCTCGCTCAAAGGATCTAAAAAATGTCGACTGCTAAACATTTAGACTCTCAAGGCGGCCCTAAGTGTTCTCTCATCCCCCCCGGTGGAGAGAATTGCCCCACCTTAAAACCACTGCCAAGGACAAGATATATGAGTAAACTAAACCAAATTCAAGGCGCAGAGCATGGGGAGCAGCCAAAGTGTTTTGATTGCAAATTTGGTGACAAATTCGACCTTCAGTCTTATCAAAGGAAAGCCAATAACTCATATCCAGCAAATCAGCGGCATAGGTCAAGGAGGGAGGAATTTTGACCCTAAATACTGACAAAACATGCCCAAAATGGCGTTTCCCACAGATTCTAGAGAATCTGTGCAGTGCACTAGCCTGGGAAAAAGCCCTGCTTGCACAGAGCTATATATGTTTTGTATCCCGCACAGGTTTTGAGAAGACCTTTCCACGGTATAGATAAGAATCAACCAGTTCAAGTTTTTCAGAACCAAAGCACCACTGGAAACACCTCTTTATTCGGAGCCCTTTCTTATGAAATATCAAGATCTTACTTTTTGCAATATTGATTTTCACGAAGTGGGCTTCTGCATATTTAGCCAGGGCTTCCAAGCGGCGTTGCAAACCTATCGGCACTAAATCAAAAATGGATCTTGAACATCCACCTGTCATCCTCAAGCTTGCCTTCACAGGTCTGTAACAGAACAGTGCACATCATCAAATCAAAGATGTCAAATTGCCACTATAGTGAGGGTAGCATTACATGTATTCCCCCCAAACATGGTGTACAGTGCGCCACCCACATTTTACCTATGTGCACGGTAATGCACTACACAGATGAAGTTTCGTAATGGACATGACATGGGAATGGAGCATTACAAATTATAACATTTGTCCTCATTTGTGGTGATGGTGACACACTTAACCATCCCGAATACAGGCTCAGCAAACCTAAAATACAGTCACAAATACTGTCTATACAACCGCTAAAATGGCAGAAGACCGACCTCGCATATGGACAAATGCAACGTTCCGCCTCCTGCGGTCTTCAACCGTGTGTTGGGCGGACTCCATGGCGGACTCAGCCATAGGCTAACATTGGGGAATGTGACCGCTGCGGCCCAAAGGCTGGGTGCATCTATGCTCATGATGGCGTACATTTGAAAACAAACTCACTTGCCTACTGGCACTGCTGGAATAAACACCTCCTCTAAATCAGCTGCGGTGTGCCACCTCCGGGAAGCAACCATGGCAGGCCAAGCAGGTGAGAGGGCCCCTGCCTTCACATCAGATGAGCTGGAGAGGTCCTTCCCCTGTATGGCCAGCTCTATGGCTCACCAGAGGAGCAAGTAACTTCCTACCTGATGTTTGAAGAAACATGAAAGCTCAGCCTTACCATGTTCATAGGCTACTATGTGTCTCTGAAACCCAGAGTGAAATCACAGACACATTTCTTAGCATGTGTTGTCCCTACTTAGGTCAATCATGTGATGGACCATGGTGCTCTGTACTTTGTCGACAAAAACTCCATAGTGATGTGGGAGAAGCCCTATATCCTACCCCTGTGCCTTGCACATATAACTGAATGCTAAAGTGTAATGTTACCTATTGTGGGTTTCTACATGCAGATCTTGTTCAATCTGCAAAGGAATGAATATGTTTGAATGCAAGACTTGTGTATGTATAATGTAAGATGCAGAAGTAGTTGATCTCTGATATGTGTACCCCAGTTCTCCCAGCACACATCAGTGCCCCCCAACCTCTTAGCTGGGAGTGAAGGACACATCACAAACCCGTTCAGAGAGCAACATAACGGACATGTCCTGTATTAGCTGGCCAACAGATGTACACTTACCTATGTAAAACTTGGGAATGTGATGGTAATGTGAGATCACTATGGTAAGCCTGCAGAAAGCAAACCCCGGCTATGATTTTTACCCATTCTGGCCCAGGTTGTAGCTGAGATATATGTGACATAGTACTGTAGCACTGTCCGCTCCCTGTAGATCTGCTTGTGATCCTTAGATAGTGCTCAATTTAGTATTTCTGAACAATTTGTTGGCCTACTACAGCTTACATATGCTATCTATAGTATTGTACCTGACAAGACCCACAGACCTGAGTCTACTTGCCTTTTACCTACATTGTCAATGAGTTTCACTGCCTTACGACAGGCCCCGCACTACTACAAGTCTGTTGTAACTGTCCCAAGAGTAGAGCTCGAATTGTGCAGGCATATTGCCCTATTGACACATGTGCAGATAGTTGGTAAGTACAGCAGTGAAGTCCATCACTTTATCACCAGTTATGTCTCATGAAGCAACCAGACAGTATGTACAATGGTATATTGATGTCATCACTGTGACAGTGCCACAAATAGCCAAATGGGTATCCTTTGCTGGCAGGACACCGCCCAAACACTCAATCAGACGTAGTACTATTTTACATTGAGTTGTCCACATGAGCACTAATTTCCAGATTGTGAGCACACAGTGTGACACATGGCAGACCTTCCATGGTGAGCCATGTTTTGAAATGTATTCCATTTAGTGGAAACAGTTATGTTTTGAACAGCATGGACAGAGTCACACGTCTGGGGTGTGAAAGTGTCTGTACTGTCATGCACATGTACTTTAGGTGTCTTGTGCTCCCAATGGTGTGTTGTGGTACATCTTGACTACATTTATAGTACATGTGTTATGGCCCTGGGCTACATGATGTAAGTAGGCAGGCATAGTCAGTAGAGGACCTTACCTCAGTTGGGTGTAGTCATCAGATGACTAGTGTATTGTGGTATCATGTCAGTGTGTATGTTCATCATGGGAGTCTACACATTTGGGGTGCTGACAATTTATTCATGGTCATGCTAGGTGTCTACAACTTCTTCAACAGCCAGACAGATGACCAGCAGTGGCTCCTCCGCTATGGGGCAAGCTGCCTCAAAACAGCAGGAAAGAAAAAAATAAACAATAATAAACACATTTCATTATCGTTTTATTTTTCCTTTCCTGCCGAGTCTTTTGGGGTTGGGGCCATGGGAGATGACAGGCTGCAGGAGAACTGGTGGACAATGTTGTCAGTGCGCATGACGGTCTGACCAGCCGTCTCAGGCCGGCCAAACCGTCATACGCACTGAAGCTGTCTCCAGCCTGAGCTATGTTGCTGGGTTGGAGACAGCAGGCACAGGCTCCCAGTCTCACTGGGAGTGTGAATTCGGAGCGCTGAGGCCAATACTGACACTGTTCTCATGACATGAGAGCAGCGTCTGGATTGGCCGCAGTGTAGTCTGGGAGCCTGCGAGGAGAGGGGCAGAAAAGCCAGACATGGCCGGCTGCTGATAAGGGTTTTTTTTTCGGCATCTCTGGACCCCCTTCTTTCCCACTTTGCCGTTCTTCTACTACACCAGCCTCTACTGCAGATGACCCTAGTCTTGCATGCCCACTCAGTCTCTTCATCTATTGCATCCATACAGATCAACGCCCATCAGAAGCATGGAGTGTGGAAAGCCATCGCCTGGAAAGTATGGTCCCTGGGGGTCTATCGCCTGTGCAGCATCCACTGCAGGAAGAGGTCAAAGGACTTGAGATGCTGGAGCCGGAAGATCATGGAGGTCCAGCTGGGGAAGTCCTCACCACGTGGTAGGGGCACGCGCCGGACTCTGACTCCCCTCATGGCCTGCATCCTGGCGGTGGCCTACCCGGAGCTTGATGGGCAGTTGAGGGCCCAATGGCAGATAGGAGGGGGTGAGTATTGTGCTGCCTAATCTGAGTTATGCCTAACTATCTATTCATTGTTACAGGCAACAGTAACCACATCAACATGGAGGTTGACTGATGACAAACACAATTGAAGAGTAGTTGCATGTGTAGGTCTGGTTGGCATGTGTAACGTATCCGTGTTGTACCATCATATACAAGTGTTTACTACAAGATCTATGGGTCTACAAAGTTTTAAGTCTGTGTCCATCACAATTGTATGTGTTGCCCGATGTGTCAAGGACTTTAGTGAATGGTGATGTGCATACATGTAATGTGTTATCCTAGACAGGGGTCTGTAGACATGGATGGGTGGGTCACACTTACCCAAATACATTGTTCATTGTAATAACTCAGTTCCAAATAATGAGGCAATGACATACATGGTCGGAGTACTTACAATACCCTTTCACCATGTGATGTTCCATGCCGTTGAGGTGTGAGTATACATTTAGGTGACATGACATGCACATGTGGAATAGTGGAGGTTCATTAAGTGGCTACTGACATGCAGCAGGTAGTGTAATGCAGACATGTTGGGGTCATATGTGAGTGTGTACACTCAGTAATACATTGGTATATGTGTTTGATAGACAAGTCGAGGTGCTGTGATGTCTCTTTCCTAATGTCTACAAGTTTAACCTTCCTTTCATGGACAATAGATTCCCTGAGTGTCATAAACTTTACCTTTTGTAATGGCTTCAAGGTATGCTGCGGGGGATTTGGACTGGTGTGTACACCAATCAGGAGTGGGCATGTCCCTAGCCCTAGGTGGTCTCATGTCATATGGATGTATGTGAGGACATCTCACCCAACTTTCAGCCACATTGTCTCCATTCTAATTTTGCGTGAGACATGTGAAATATAGCAAAGGTACGCACTTTCACCTTTGTAGAGAGTGTTGTTACAGAGGACAAAAGAAGAAGTTTCGGTTGGGTAGTGTGAACAGTGTGGAATGGGCACATTCATGATACATCCTTGTTGGTACTACACATATTGCAGGAAGATAGCTGTATCAGGTGTCCATCAGTTCATCATGAGGTGGGTTTAGGAACATGACTAGTGGCTGTAACAGGGCCTAGTGTGGAATGGGTAGGTATGCATTAATTATGGCAATGCTAGTTGATGTCACCTGGTCACTGTTGTATGTCAAAAGGGCCTAAGTATACAGGGTGATGTTATATCCTGTTACATACATGATGATGGAGTGAGGTAACTCATGTAATTGTAGCAGACTGTGGTCCAAACATCATTGTGTGCAACTGTTGAGAACTCATGTTGCATTCATGCATATTCTAATGCTAACCTTGTAGACAATTTGGCCATCCTTGTAGGTGGTGTGATACATGCACATTTGTTGTGTTATTTGTTATGAGATGTTCCTCCTGTGTGTCGGCGCAGTTGGAATTGACCAAACGTATATGTAATTTCAGCATCTACCCAGGCGAGAGGAGGAGACAGGGCCCAGGTTGTTGGGGAAGCAGCTGGCCAAAGTGGGTCCGGTCGTGACACTGATATGAGTGAACCCAGTGACCAAGAGGACGAGAGGAGTGCCACGGAGGACCCAGACACAACAGTGTCATCCACAGATTTGGACTCCAATGGCCACTCCTTGGTGGTGGTGGAACCCACCCATCCTGGTGCGATGCCATCATTGTCCGCCACCTCCTGTTCCATCTACACCCTTCCTGCTGCTCCCCACCCAGTTGTGTGGGCCCAATTCCCTAAGAGGGTAGCTGTCTCCTCAGATCCAGGCACCTCCTACACTGCCCCTGTGGCCCCAGCTGCCCTGAGTGAGGAGGCTATTGCCCTCCTGAGACAGATCTCTGTTGGGCAGACTGCACTGCTGAATGTCACCCAGGGTCTGGGCAGCCAATGGACTCGGATGGTTGCCTTCCTGGAAGGCATTCACAGTGGCATGTCTGCCCTTCAGAGATCGTTTCAGGCTCTGGCCTCCTCACTGACGGCAGCCTTACACCTACCCCAGCCTTCCACCCCACATCCTTCCTCTATCACATCCCCATTCAAATACCCTATTGCCTTGCTTGTCCCAAGCACACACACACATACACACACCTGTGCATGCACCCACCCAACAGACCTATGCAGCACGCAGACACACACAGCCTAAACATCTCAAACACACATCCACACCGCACACACTCTCCACCTACACACACAGCGACTCCACCAGCATTGGCTGCACAGCAACACCAGCTGACCCATCACCCCCTAGCACATTGGCATTCAATGCACACCTGCACCAACACATCCATCAACACCACCCACCATCAGCATCGATGGCACACCTCCACCCACACACCCATCAACACCACCCACCATCCACCACCCACCATCAGCACAGGCAGCACACCTGCACCCACACACCCATCAACACCCACCATCATCACACACACAACCAACGCACCCACCAACACCTCCCCCCATCCCCCATACCCTGCACATCCACCACATCCACCCCTTTTCTCCATACCTAAACCCATCCCTTCCACCTCAAGAACCACCCCTCCCACATCCAAAACCAAATGGCAGAAAAAACCAAAGACCCCTCCCAGAACCAAAAAAAACCCTTTCAGGGCAAAGTCCACTCCTCCCAAGTCCAAGACCCCCCCTCCCAATTGAGATCTTTGTGGTGCCTGGCATGCCCACTAGATGCCCCTTCCTGGGGAGGTTCCCCTGGAAGTGTTTTTAGGATTAAATCAGTTTTTATTAGCAGAACACGTAGTAAAACATTGCACCGCATCATTGCCTACAACCCAATAGGCCGGCTGCGTAAGGGTCATCAAAGAGGAAAGGATCCGATGGATACAGCAATTCTTAAGCAAATGAAATACACAGCAAGCCGCCTACAACCCAACCTGGGCCTGCCGCGTCAACAATGAGAAAAGAAGGCCTAGATGAGGTCAGGTCCCTTTATTCTTCAATACTTGAGGCGACCAACAGCGGGCTATGTAGAATGCCAAAAATAGCAGGCACTGAGTCTGCCTTTTCCTAAACAAATAAACTAGAACCCAACATAAAAACACTTTTAGGTCCACACTAAAGGGACCCAAAACCCCCCTCCCCTCCCACCCAAACCCTCTCCGGATAAGCCATAATTGAATAACAGTAGCATAGATACAGCCATACATGAGTGATAGAGACGCTCCACAGGTAGACAATTTGTAAACTGCATGGGGTAGTTACATGGGGGAGGGGAGTAGAATTTACGGGGAGCCCAAGTACCGGCATCAACTTGAAGCCCATGGATCCCGCGGCGACGCAGTAGAAATGGCTAGAGAGCAGCCCTGAGAGGGTTCCTTGAATATAGCACTCCAAGACGCGCCTGGGAGGAGGGGGTGGGCTGAGATAGTAACTGGGGAGTATTGGGGATTAGTTTTTGTTTTTGTTATTGCACTAACTATTAGAAGGGTGATGTGAACTTGAGAGCAAATGAATCTCCTGCAGAACTATTGACTGACTATGGCGTCCCATACAGCAGCGACGAACTTCAGCCTTATTGACAATGGATCCATGTTAATATGGGGGTTCTTTTTAAGATTTAAATTGTATTGCTGTATTTTTCAGTAAATGCCTAATAAAGTTTTTTACAAAAAAAATAGATACAGCCATACATGGTGGCCACTAACAGACCCTCCCCTGGGGGATCTTATCCAGGACCAGCGGTCCCATACTCCTCTTACTGGTCCGGTATCAGTTTCAAAATACGCAAACAAATAGGACAAGTTAGTTCCCGGAACTCAGTAGAGAGTATAGATATAAAGGGGGCCCATATCTTCGCATAATTGGATTTATCCCCTAGGGTGGCCATAGACAGTCTTTCCATACCTAAGAGGGACAACAATTGGTGGAGCCATTGTGTGTGCTCCGGGACTCTATCAGTCTTCCAACACGCTAAAAGCACTCGGTGGGCAGCATTAAGTGCTAGGGCCATCTGCCTGCCTTTGAGTGAGCGTAAAGGAAAGGTCAGTGCATTGGGCAGACCCAGCATAGTGTAAGCGGGGAACCTAGGAATAGTAGTGTCAAAGGCCCTGTCTATCTCATCCTGGATTTTATCCCAGTATCTGGTAAGTTTTGGACAGTGCAAACACAAGGAGATGATGGACAGAGCGCTGAAACTTTTCAGACACTCACCCCCAGTCACAGATCTGGGTTGAATCCATCATCATTCTTTAGCTCACTTCGACACCTCAGTTCAGAACTGTTCCCATGAGGCACAGGGTCAAGACTGATTTGCATATAGCTTTGTCTGAACTGCGGTGGCGAAGTGAGCTAAAGAACGATGATGGATTCAACCCAGATCTGTGACTGGGGGTGAATGTCTGAAAAGTTTCAGCGCTCCGTCCATCATCTCCTTGTGTTTGCTTTGTTCGCCCTAAGTTGGCAGGGTATGCCCAGACGTGGGTCCCTTGCTCACTTTGCCACTGGATTCAAGCTAGCCTGGCTGATGAGGGCTGTTAGCCTGAAACCGGTCCCAGGATGCTTGTTTCTGGTCCAGGGAAGACATGGCTTGGCAGTTTGGGCTGGACTGTTCCCATGAGGCACAGGGTCAAGACTGATTTGCATATAGCTGTGTCTGAACTGGGGTGGCGAAGTGAGCTAAAGAACGATGATGGATTCAACCCAGATCTGTGACGGGGGTGTCTGAAAAGTTTCAGCACTCCGTCCATCATCTCCTTGTGTTTGCTTTGTTCGCCCTAAGTTGGCAGGGTATTCCCAGACGTGGGTCCCTTGCTCACTTTGCCACTGGATTCAAGCTAGCCGGGCTTATGAGAGCTGTTAGCTCGAAACCGGTCCCAGGATGCTTGTTTCCGGTCCAGAGAAGACATGGCTTGTTTACCATCTAGGGAAGACATGGCTTGGCAGTTTGGGCTGGACTGTTCCCATGAGGCACAGGGTCAAGACTGATTTGCATATAGCTGTGTCTGAACTTGGGTGGCGAAGTGAGCTAAAGAACGATGATGGATTCAACCCAGATCTGTGACTTGGGGTGAGTGTCTGAAAAGTTTCAGTGTTCCGTCCATCATCTCCTTGTGTTTGCTAAGTTTTGGACAGTTCCATAGTAAATGAAGGAGAGTGCCAGGGCTCCCACATCCTCGCCAACATAGACCATCGCATTGGGAGTTCCATTTTGTTATACAGGCAGGAGTGTAATACCAATATGATATAATTGTGTATGATGTTTCAGTATTTATTTCTTTATTTTTATTTGAAGAGCTTTATATAACGCTGGCTAGACCCGGAGGTATCAGAGCGCTTTACATGAGGATCAACGAGTTACATGTTACACATTACATCCGTTACAAGAGCGTAGAAAAACATAGTAAAAAACAATGTTACGGTAATTCGTCGGAGGGAGGGGGAGGAAGGAGACACAGCGGGGAGACAGGGAGGACTGTGTTCAATGTCCTGCTGGATAGGTGACGGTCGAGGGGGTGAATCAGGGCCGATCGCCTCTATAGCTGTATGGCAGCTCCACCGGGCATCGGCCATATTGCTCGGTCTCCGTTGTCAAGATAATGATCCAGGTTACTCTGAAAATGTCAAATTCAAACACAGGAGTTGGAGAGATGAGAACCGAAGTCGAGTCTAACCCCAGGTGTGAGTAGGGGTCCAAGAAGGGGGTAGCTTCCAGGGGATTTAAGTCTAAAAGGCAATCCCAAGCCAGGGGTCTCCCGGCCAGAGCTCAACATCTGTCGGCCATCTTTGAAGACATCCTTAATAAGATACATTGCAGGAGAAGCTGGTAACCGGCTGACAGTAATGGCAGATTGCACCCAGGCTTGGTGTTATAGGAAGGGTTGAAATGAGCTCAGCGTCGCAGCGACCAAGGTAGGCTATATTACTGAGGAATATGCCGATAGCTACATCATGGGCGCCATGTTAGGGCCAGTCCCCGCTCTGGGGAAGATCGTCGTGTAGGTGGAATCAGATTAGATAATTGATTCAATTTGCTAATCTTTACAGCGTAGCTCAGCAAAGGAAGGGTAGAGCGCATTCCGTACACTTCGGCCGCCATCTTAGGGTCAGGCGACTTTAGTAAACGATCGCCGCAAGGCTAAAGAAAGCACTGATCATGGCAACAAAAGGTATTTTGCCTTGTCGGAAAATAAGGCCGTTAAAAACCTTACAGGACAGGCGCTCAGGAGGGCAATCCGATTGTTTATTCTGTACCTTTTGAGCTGGTTAATTGAAGTCACTCGTCATCCGCCATTTTGAAACTTCGCATTTCTTCGTCCGACGGGAATGCAGCGGTGATTCTGCTTGAATCAGCGCCTTCCATCAAGCTACGATAATACCATTGTGGCAGCGCTCCATGCATCGGCGTTGTGGAGGAATCCGGCCCCAGAGCTCTGGCGGCAGCTCGAGTGGCCCCACCAGGGGGGACCCGGGCATCACCACTCTAGGACCATATGGCGTCTTCGTTGCAGAGGAGGGAGGCAGGTGTGCAGTATGGTGAGTCCTATAATAAATATCCTCCCACTCCTTGTCTGATAGTGTCCGGCCAACTTCCGCCTCACACCGCCCCTGACCAGCAGTCCTGCCCTTGCGGATGCCCTGGGAAAGGAGCGAATATAATTCAGAAATGAGTTTATGGTCATCTTTCTTGAGAAAAAGCAATTTTTTAAATGGGAGCATTGGCCTGCCCGCCAGAGGGCGGGTGTGGGCACCCAATACCCAGTGTAACATTTGTGTATGGAGATAGTGGTCCGATGGGGATAGGTCATAGTCAACCACGAGTTGTGCAAAAGGGATATAGTCATCATAGTCAAACAGGTGACCTAGATGCTTGCAACCTTCCTTCACCCAGTGCGTGCCCACTCCCTTGGCCATGCCAGGCGGGAAGTCAGGATTTGAGAATATGGGGGACATAGGCGATGGAAACGTTGTGAGGTTCGCTGACAGGGACACCCTATCCCAGACCTGTACGGTTGGCCGCATGACCGGAGATGAGTACAGCCCCCAGGCACGAGAAGCTCTAGGTAACCACGCCTCACTCCAGATATGGCACCCAGCTACAGTCTGATCCATAAATACCCAGTGTTTCTCCGTCATCAGACGGTTCCATTTCACCAGGTAGCGTAGAACAGATGCCTGAAAATAGCAGTTAATGTTCGGCAGAGCAAGGCCACCTTCCCGTTTGGGGCGCTGCAACAGAGTTTTCTGCAGCCTAGGGGAGACTGGGCCCCAAATGAAATGCTCTATCTCTCTTTGGATGCTAGGGATCACACCCGCGGGTGGGAGAAGGGGAAGAGTCTGGAAAATATACAGCGCCTGTGGTAGGACATTCATCTTAACTGCAGCTAGCCTTCCTAGCCACGACAGGGGCAGGCGCTGCCATTGCGACAAGTCTTTGCGAATACATGCGAGCAGGGTAGAATAGTTTACGTCGTATGTTTTGGCTAGGCTCTTATTGAGGACCAGCCCCAGGTATGTTATGTCCTCTGTTACCCAATCAAAGTCAAACTGAGCCTGCAGGGTGTCTACAGTAGACTGTTTAGCGGTGAAGTTCAATATTTGATTTCTGCAGATTGATTTTAGAACCAGACACCTGACCGAAGGACAATAGCGGGAAGAGAAGTCAGGGGATGAGCGATAGAAAATATAACGTCATCGGCATAGAGGCTGATCAAATGTCGGTCAGCTCCAAATGGAATGCCCTGTGTGTCGGGGTTGTCCCGGAGTCTTTGAGCAAAGGGCTCCATGTAAAGAGCAAAAAGCAGTGGGGAGAGGGGCAGCCCTGCCTTGTCCCTCTGCCGATTGCAAAGCCGTCTGAGCGTACACAGTTCACCTTGACCGAGGCACTAGGAAAGCAATATATACTCGCAATCCAACTACGGAAGCATGTGCCCAAGCCAAAGCGTTCCAGAGTAGCGAACAAATAAGGCCAGTGTACCCGGTCGAATGCCTTTTCGGCATCAACTGCTAATAACAGCGCTTCCTCGTTGGAGCGCTGCACCTTGTCAATTAAATGGCAGATCCGCTTAGTGTTGCCCCCACATTGTCGACCCAGGATGAATCCAGCCTGGTCCGGATCCACTAGGCCGGGCATCAGAGGGTTTAATCGTTGGGCAAGAATGCTAGCAAAGAGCTTCGCGTCGACATTTAACAATGAGATCGGGTGATAAGAGTTGCAAGACAGAGGGTACTTACTGGGCTTGGGTATTATGGTAATCGAGGCTTGAAGCATCGAGTGGGTAAGTGTACTGGTGTCTGCGAATGAGTTGAACAAACATGTAAGCAGGGGAGTCAACTCAGCACAGAAAGTCTTATAAAAGACCGCGCTGAACCCATCAGGGCCTGGCGCCTTCAGAGGCTTCAATCGGGCAATAGCGGATATCACTTCCTCGATATGTATGGGAGCGTTAAGATTTTCAGCCTCGCTGGCCGGTAGGGGAGTGATTGCTGCCCCGTTAACATAGGCGTGTGGATCCAAGGAGAGGAGGGGCTCAGAGGTGTATAGTTCTGAGTAGAAGGCCCGAAAAGCTGCTGCAATGCCAGAGTCCTCAGAGATCTCCGACCCTTGGGCTCCTCGCACCTTTTTTACCGCTTGGGCATGGTGCTTGCTGCGCAGGCAATGTGCAAGCATACGACCCCCTCTATTCATCCCCACAAAGTACTTATGCTTCAATCGGACCACCGCGTGTTCGGACCTATCTAGATCTAGGCGCCGAAGGTGGAGCCGTTCCTTCTCAAGCTGCCTCCAGATACAGGGGCTCCAAAGCGTTTGTGAATTGCCTCAAGTTCCTTCACTTTCGATTCAAGCTCCTCCCTTTTAGCCCTACGGGTCTTATTGTCATGTGCATCTCTAGCAATTAAGGCCCCACGGGCGACCAGTTTACGTGCCTCCCACACTGAGGATAGTGATGTGGAGCCGTCGTCATTAAGTGCAATGTAGTCTGTCAGTGTAGTCCGTAACGCACCCACAACTGTCGGGGACGACAGCAGGGAGTCTCTCAGACGCCACTGTGGGGGAGAAGGCGCCGGGGAGGACATGCGCATAGTCAGAGTAATGTGTGCTTGATCGGAAAGGGAATGGGCTTCAATAGAGGGGGTAACAAGAAAGTGATCCAAACGGGCGTAGGAGCCATGTGCAGCAGAGTAATATGTATAGTCCCAATCATTAGGGTGCAAGCCTTGCCAGGTGTCTCTAAGCCCACATTCCTCCAACCATTCCCTATCTGATAGAGACAAAGCCCCCGCTCCCCCGGTCCTCGAGCCAGAGCGATCCATCACCGAGTCCATCACCAGGTTTAAATCTCCGCGCACCACAACTGCAGGGTCAGGTGTGTGAAGTACCTTGGCAAGTGCTTCAATTAAAAACTCTTCCTGGTGCTCATTAGGGGAGTAGATTGAAGCTACCGTGTAGTGAACAGTGCCTGTCCGTACCCTCAGAGCTAACAGACGCCCTTTAATCTCAGCCACGGGCCCAGCACCGTACCCCTAAAGCGCCTGGAGAACAAAATGGCCACACCTCCCCTCTTACCCTTCCCGGAGGACCAATACTGACAGGGAAACCCTCTAGCTTGCATCCTGTGTGTGTCCTTAGAGAGTAAATGGGTCTCCTGAAGTAAGCATATATCCCCCCCAGATTGCTCAAGCAGGGAGAGTATCGCCTTCCGCTTTACAGGGTTATTAAGGCCGCGAACATTGAGGCTAACTATCTTAATCTCCATCTACCTAAGGGGAGTAGCGATTCTATGTATGTTAGGTTATAATACCATTGGGGCCTAACAGGCCACGGGAAGTGCTGATCAATTAAAACCCCATAGTAGACCAATCCTGGAGGGAATATTCTATGAGGCTCACCGGAGAGGGAACCCTACCAACCCAAAAACAGTTTCAACAAAACAGGAAACTGAATGCAAACAGTACTGATAAGTACGAAGAGTCCATCCCAAAGGGGGCCAGAAAAATGGGGGCAGCCTAGAGAACAAGGGACTGCTCCCATCAGTAAGGAAACTCGCCCCATCCGCCCCAGGCCCAGTCAGGAGAAGCAGCGCACCCATCAAACTATACCTCAATCATTAGAGTCCAGAGAGTCCCCTTCTGCGCCGGAGAGTGTCCGAAGCACCGCTGAACATTCTTTGACCATCGTGGCGGGGTCAGGGTGTAGGCGATCCAACCACAAGCCGGTCCGTGGGCCTCGCCGGCGTGGTGCAGGAGCCCCCGACCCCGTGGCTGAAGACTGGGAGGCCAGGCTATCAAGATCTAAGTTCAACAGTTTACAGGTCTCTGCCAAGGCTATCAAGATCTAAGTTCAACAGTTTACAGGTCTCTGCCAAGGAGCGAAGCTGGTGAAGTTTCCCATCATAGCGAAAAATGAGGCGAAACAGGTGGCCCCAAGAGTAAGCTATACCAGCCGATCTTAGATGGTTGGTCACCGGGCGGAAGTCTCTCCGCTTTGTAGAGTGCTGGCTGCCAGGTCTTGAAAGAGCTGTGGTGTGTGATCTCGAAATTGCAGAGGTTGGTTGAAGCGGGCCGCCTTAAGAATCTCCTCCTTTACTTTAAAGTCGTGCACACAAACTAGAATATCCGCCGGGGGGGAGATTGGGTTGTTGAGGGGGCCCAACTCGATGGCAACGGTCAATCTTGACTGTGGACTCCGTCGATGCGTTCAGGACCGCTCGGAATAGTGCTTGGTCATACCCCTCCAGATCTTCACCTTCTGCGCCTGTAGGGACCCCGCGGACGGAGACATTGTTCCACCTTGACCTGTTCTCCAGGTCTTCCGTGTACGCCTGGAGATCTAACTGCTGGTCATGCAATTGAATAACCTCTTGCTGGAGAGCAACGATTTCTTTGTCTCTGGCCGACGCAGAATCCTCTAAAGCCACGACTCTCTCGCCCACAGCATCCACATCCCTCCGCATCTCTCTGAGGTCAGCTTGCAGGTCCGTTTTAATGGCCAGGATGTCCTCGCGTTGAGAGGTAATTAAGGACTGCAAGAACTCCCAAATGACCTCCCCTTCATTGCCTTCACCACCAGCTACTTGTCCAGCTCTTTGCGACTCCTCGGCGGACTTCACAAGGAGATCTTGCACCGAACGCTCCTTCTTGTTTTTGTCCGTCGCCATGATTGGGCCCTGGATGTGCCCCTCGCATGTGAGGTTGCTGTGTTAATGAGGTTAAGTCCACGGGGCCCCAGGCATTCTCAGTGCAGCTCAGAGGATGGAGAGGCAATGCAATCCCGGTTCAGCGCTCTGCAATCCATCCTCAATCAATAGGAATCGGGCGTGACAGAACGTGATCAGCCGAGGGAGGGGATAGTGCTGGCTACCCAGTCCGTCCAGCAAGACCGCTGGCTCCGGTGAGCACACCCACGCTCCGGGCCCCCGCGGCGATAGTGCTCCCCACTACTTCGTCAGCTTGGAGGGTGTGCCCCGGCCACTCACCATGCCGTCCCGGACGCCCCAGTCACATCCCTCACAGCAGACATCCGGAGGCCAACAGACGACGTCCACCTCGGGGGCCCGCAGTGGGTCGCAGTCGGGGGCTCAGCGGCGATCAGACTGCACTTTGCAGGATCTCCGGTAAATGCCCTCCGCGGTGCGGCCCCAGCAGCAAAAGACAGGCCGCCGGCCAGGGGAACGTTCACCATGTCCACTGGGTGGGCTCGGCCGCACCCTTGTTGCGGAGGTAGGCCGGGTCGGGCCTGGGCCTTCTCCACTACCTCCAGGCCCGGTGTCGTGAGGGTCGTGGGTCTCCGTCCTGGCTGGGAGAGCGTGGAGCTGGCGTGATCGCACCCAGAGCCCCTCTCGCTGGAACAAAGAGGAGCTGTGCAGGGGTCCAGTCGGGCAGCAAGGGGTCCCCGCGTTATGAGTGGGAGAATATACCAGCTGTTCTAGGCCCAGGGTGTCCAGGGTATCTAAGAAATTTCTATAGATGTATATTAAAATCTCCGAGAAGGGTGAAATTGGAGTACCTGAAGGTTAGAGGGCCTAAGGAGTCCCCCAGAGTGTCTAAAAAATTGGGCGCTAGAGCCTGGAGGGCGATAGACCAGTGCTCCAGGCAAAGATGTGGACCCATTGACATAGAGGCAGAAACCCAGAATTTCTGCCCCTTTTAGATCTATGATATAAAGTGGAGCACTGGAGGGTATTGCCGTAAAGGATTCCAGCCCACCTCCCCGTGATTCCGGCCTATCTAATCTGTGCAGGGTATATCCCTGAGGGAGAGCCTGAGCGATGTCTGGACCACACCCTCCCGGAGCCACGTTTTTGTAACAAACAAATATCGAGATTCCAATCTAGGATAAGTTCATGAATGTTCTGAGTGTGCTGACATAGGGATCTGGCATTTATTGGTCCTCCAAGCAGAGATTTGGAGGGCCTTAAAACTTTCTTAGAATGTTCAGGTACGGGATTAAGTGCAAGTTTGCATTTCCTACATGTAGTAGGGCCGTTCCAGTTTTCAGGGTGTAAGTAAATGTTGCACTTCTGTAAGTCATTATTAAAACTAAGTAACATATCTCTTGTTAGTCGCATACCTGGAGTGAGTTGGGCAGCATGGCTGGTGCTAGCCGCTGTTCTGGTGCGGACGGGCGCAGGCGGGCTTGCCTTTTACGCGCCAGCGGCACGCACGCTGTGCGTGCCCGCGGTGGCAGGCACATCATAAAGTGTAAGTGCCGTCAACCACTATACCACAGTCGGGCAGGAAATGGCCGTACTTCCGGTGAAGTCACGGAGCTCCACCCCTCCGAACGAGGCTCTCAACGGGAGAAAGTGGGAAAAATGCCAAATGCACGACGACGTGCCAAGAAAGGTTAGTGCATATTCAGATTCAAAGCAGTTTTACAAAAGCTTCTAGCTAGGTCTAGAATAGTCTCAAACTGTTGTTTGCTTATTCCAATCTGGCTGCAAAGAAGTTAACAACAATAATGCACAATACAGCCTCCCCAACGCCCTGATACAAAACAATGTTAAAAGCTTTAAAAAGTGTAAAACCACGTAGTAACAAGACAAAAGCGGCAGCATGGAACGTATCTATGTCCGCTGCGCGTCTGTGGTGGCAGGCTCATAATAAAGTGTAAGTGCCGTCAACCACTAGACCGCAGCCGGGCAGGAAATGGCCGTACTTCCGGGGAAGTCACAGAGCTCCAACCGCCCTGAATGAGGCTCTCAACCGGAGAGCGGAAGTGGGGAAAATGCCGAATGCACAATGACGTGCCAAGAAAGGTTAGTGCATATTCAGATTCAAAGCAGTTTTACAAAAGCTTCTAGCTAGGTCTAGAATAGTCTCTAATTGTTGTTTGCTTATTCCAATCTGGCCGCAAAGAAGTTAACAACAATAATGCACAATACAGCCCCCGCCCTGATTCAAAACAATGTTAAAAGTTTTAAAAAGTTTAAAAACACGTTGTAACAAGACAAAAGCTGCAGCGTGGTACCTATCTATGTCCGCTCACGTGAGAAATAGTGAGCTGCATGACTAGTGTAGATCAGTGGTGACATGGCAGACAAGTGAGAAACGGCAAAAGAAGTGCAGCATCTTGGTCAGAGTTCCAATCACAAGGCCTCATTGGAGTTGTAGTCAGTTCAATGTCACTTTAGCAACACTTGAGAAATGGTAACCTGCATGACTAGTGAAGATCAGGGGTCACATGTCAGGCAAGTGAGAAAGGGCAAAAGTTATGTGTGACAGACATTAATAGGTGTAATATTGATGAGAAGGTGGTGTTGTAGAACACAAAATAATGCACACATCACTATCACTTTATATAATTTGCTAACACATGTACATTTGTGTACAGTATGCCTGTGCAGTACCAATGTTTTGGCCTAGGAGGGCTTCATACAGATGTATTTTGGATTATTGTTAAGAAACAATCCCAGTGAGGGTCCATTTATACGTGTAACTTACTGTGGGACCCCAACTCCCATGCCTGGCCCAAGGCGGGGCATCGTTTTTCAGATGAGTCAATGGAAACAGGTAGTTGTATGACTTACCACCGATTTTGTCCACGACGGTGTCAGTTTTGGACATGGTCAAGCAGGTAGAGTAGCGGCCGGATGTGTAGGATCAGCTCAATGGCGATACAGGAAGTGTAGAGGTGAGTTTCGTCCTTATATCCCTCCCTTCCCATCATCTCAAATGTGGTGATTGGATGGCTGTAAAGCAGGTAGACAATTTGTAAACTGCATGGGGTAGTTACATGGGGGAGGGGAGTAGAATTTACGGGGAGCCCAAGTACCGGCATCAACTTGAAGCCCATGGATCCCGCGGCGACGCAGTAGAAATGGCTAGAGAGCAGCCCTGAGAGGGTTCCTTGAATATAGCACTCCAAGACGCGCCTGGGAGGAGGGGGTGGGCTGAGATAGTAACTGGGGGAGTATTGGGGATTAGTTTTTGTTTTTGTTATTGCACTAACTATTAGAAGGGTGATGTGAACTTGAGAGCAAATGAATCTCCTGCAGAACTATTGACTGACTATGGCGTCCCATACAGCAGCGACGAACTTCAGCCTTATTGACAATGGATCCATGTTAATATGGGGGTTCTTTTAAGATTTAAATTGTATTGCTGTATTTTTCGTAAATGCCTAATAAAGTTTTTTTACAAAAAAATAGATACAGCCATACATGGTGGCCACTAACAGACCCTCCCCTGGGGATCTTATCCAGGACCAGCGGTCCCATACTCCTCTTACTGGTCCGGTATCAGTTTCAAAATACGCAAACAAATAGGACAAGTTAGTTCCCGGAACTCAGTAGAGAGTATAGATATAAAGGGGGCCCATATCTTCGCATAATTGGATTTATCCCCTAGGGTGGCCATAGACAGTCTTTCCATACCTAAGAGGGACAACAATTGGTGGAGCCATTGTGTGTGCTCCGGGACTCTATCAGTCTTCCAACACGCTAAAAGCACTCGGTGGGCAGCATTAAGTGCTAGGGCCATCTGCCTGCCTTTGAGTGAGCGTAAAGGAAAGGTCAGTGCATTGGGCAGACCCAGCATAGTGTAAGCGGGGAACCTAGGAATAGTAGTGTCAAAGGCCCTGTCTATCTCATCCTGGATTTTATCCCAGTATCTGGTAAGTTTTGGACAGTGCAAACACAAGGAGATGATGGACAGAGCGCTGAAACTTTTCAGTTTGGCGAAGTGAGCTAAAGAACGATGATGGATTCAACCCAGATCTGTGACTGGGGGTGAATGTCTGAAAAGTTTCAGCGCTCCGTCCATCATCTCCTTGTGTTTGCTTTGTTCGCCCTAAGTTGGCAGGGTATGCCCAGACGTGGGTCCCTTGCTCACTTTGCCACTGGATTCAAGCTAGCCTGGCTGATGAGGGCTGTTAGCCTGAAACCGGTCCCAGGATGCTTGTTTCTGGTCCAGGGAAGACATGGCTTGGCAGTTTGGGCTGGACTGTTCCCATGAGGCACAGGGTCAAGACTGATTTGCATATAGCTGTGTCTGAACTGGGGTGGCGAAGTGAGCTAAAGAACGATGATGGATTCAACCCAGATCTGTGACGGGGTGTCTGAAAAGTTTCAGCACTCCGTCCATCATCTCCTTGTGTTTGCTTTGTTCGCCCTAAGTTGGCAGGGTATTCCCAGACGTGGGTCCCTTGCTCACTTTGCCACTGGATTCAAGCTAGCCGGGCTTATGAGAGCTGTTAGCTCGAAACCGGTCCCAGGATGCTTGTTTCCGGTCCAGAGAAGACATGGCTTGTTTACCATCTAGGGAAGACATGGCTTGGCAGTTTGGGCTGGACTGTTCCCATGAGGCACAGGGTCAAGACTGATTTGCATATAGCTGTGTCTGAACTTGGGTGGCGAAGTGAGCTAAAGAACGATGATGGATTCAACCCAGATCTGTGACTTGGGGTGAGTGTCTGAAAAGTTTCAGTGTTCCGTCCATCATCTCCTTGTGTTTGCTAAGTTTTGGACAGTTCCATAGTAAATGAAGGAGAGTGCCAGGGCTCCCACATCCTCGCCAACATAGACCATCGCATTGGGAGTTCCATTTTGTTATACAGGCAGGAGTGTAATACCAATATGATATAATTGTGTATGATGTTTCAGTATTTATTTCTTTATTTTTATTTGAAGATCTTTATATAACGCTGGCTAGACCCGGAGGTATCAGAGCGCTTTACATGAGGATCAACGAGTTACATGTTACACATTACATCCGTTACAAGAGCGTAGAAAAACATAGTAAAAAACAATGTTACGGTAATTCGTCGGAGGGAGGGGGAGGAAGGAGACACAGCGGGGAGACAGGGAGGACTGTGTTCAATGTCCTGCTGGATAGGTGACGGTCGAGGGGTGAATCAGGGCCGATCGCCTCTATAGCTGTATGGCAGCTCCACCGGGCATCGGCCATATTGCTCGGTCTCCGTTGTCAAGATAATGATCCAGGTTACTCTGAAAATGTCAAATTCAAACACAGGAGTTGGAGAGATGAGAACCGAAGTCGAGTCTAACCCCAGGTGTGAGTAGGGGTCCAAGAAGGGGGTAGCTTCCAGGGGATTTAAGTCTAAAAGGCAATCCCAAGCCAGGGGTCTCCCGGCCAGAGCTCAACATCTGTCGGCCATCTTTGAAGACATCCTTAATAAGATACATTGCAGGAGAAGCTGGTAACCGGCTGACAGTAATGGCAGATTGCACCCAGGCTTGGTGTTATAGGAAGGGTTGAAATGAGCTCAGCGTCGCAGCGACCAAGGTAGGCTATATTACTGAGGAATATGCCGATAGCTACATCATGGGCGCCATGTTAGGGCCAGTCCCCGCTCTGGGGAAGATCGTCGTGTAGGTGGAATCAGATTAGATAATTGATTCAATTTGCTAATCTTTACAGCGTAGCTCAGCAAAGGAAGGGTAGAGCGCATTCCGTACACTTCGGCCGCCATCTTAGGGTCAGGCGACTTTAGTAAACGATCGCCGCAAGGCTAAAGAAAGCACTGATCATGGCAACAAAAGGTATTTTGCCTTGTCGGAAAATAAGGCCGTTAAAAACCTTACAGGACAGGCGCTCAGGAGGGCAATCCGATTGTTTATTCTGTACCTTTTGAGCTGGTTAATTGAAGTCACTCGTCATCCGCCATTTTGAAACTTCGCATTTCTTCGTCCGACGGGAATGCAGCGGTGATTCTGCTTGAATCAGCGCCTTCCATCAAGCTACGATAATACCATTGTGGCAGCGCTCCATGCATCGGCGTTGTGGAGGAATCCGGCCCCAGAGCTCTGGCGGCAGCTCGAGTGGCCCCACCAGGGGGGGACCCGGGCATCACCACTCTAGGACCATATGGCGTCTTCGTTGCAGAGGAGGGAGGCAGGTGTGCAGTATGGTGAGTCCTATAATAAATATCCTCCCACTCCTTGTCTGATAGTGTCCGGCCAATTTCCGCCTCACACCGCCCCTGACCAGCAGTCCTGCCCTTGCGGATGCCCTGGGAAAGGAGCGAATATAATTCAGAAATGAGTTTATGGTCATCTTTCTTGAGAAAAAGCAATTTTTTAAATGGGAGCATTGGCCTGCCCGCCAGAGGGCGGGTGTGGGCACCCAATACCCAGTGTAACATTTGTGTATGGAGATAGTGGTCCGATGGGGATAGGTCATAGTCAACCACGAGTTGTGCAAAAGGGATATAGTCATCATAGTCAAACAGGTGACCTAGATGCTTGCAACCTTCCTTCACCCAGTGCGTGCCCACTCCCTTGGCCATGCCAGGCGGGAAGTCAGGATTTGAGAATATGGGGGACATAGGCGATGGAAACGTTGTGAGGTTCGCTGACAGGGACACCCTATCCCAGACCTGTACGGTTGGCCGCATGACCGGAGATGAGTACAGCCCCCAGGCACGAGAAGCTCTAGGTAACCACGCCTCACTCCAGATATGGCACCCAGCTACAGTCTGATCCATAAATACCCAGTGTTTCTCCGTCATCAGACGGTTCCATTTCACCAGGTAGCGTAGAACAGATGCCTGAAAATAGCAGTTAATGTTCGGCAGAGCAAGGCCACCTTCCCGTTTGGGGCGCTGCAACAGAGTTTTCTGCAGCCTAGGGGAGACTGGGCCCCAAATGAAACGCTCTATCTCTCTTTGGATGCTAGGGATCACACCCGCGGGTGGGAGAAGGGGAAGAGTCTGGAAAATATACAGCGCCTGTGGTAGGACATTCATCTTAACTGCAGCTAGCCTTCCTAGCCACGACAGGGGCAGGCGCTGCCATTGCGACAAGTCTTTGCGAATACATGCGAGCAGGGTAGAATAGTTTACGTCGTATGTTTTGGCTAGGCTCTTATTGAGGACCAGCCCCAGGTATGTTATGTCCTCTGTTACCCAATCAAAGTCAAACTGAGCCTGCAGGGTGTCTACAGTAGACTGTTTAGCGGTGAAGTTCAATATTTGATTTCTGCAGATTGATTTTAGAACCAGACACCTGACCGAAGGACAATAGCGGGAAGAGAAGTCAGGGGATGAGCGATAGAAAATATAACGTCATCGGCATAGAGGCTGATCAAATGTCGGTCAGCTCCAAATGGAATGCCCTGTGTGTCGGGGTTGTCCCGGAGTCTTTGAGCAAAGGGCTCCATGTAAAGAGCAAAAAGCAGTGGGGAGAGGGGGCAGCCCTGCCTTGTCCCTCTGCCGATTGCAAAGCCGTCTGAGCGTACACAGTTCACCTTGACCGAGGCACTAGGAAAGCAATATATACTCGCAATCCAACTACGGAAGCATGTGCCCAAGCCAAAGCGTTCCAGAGTAGCGAACAAATAAGGCCAGTGTACCCGGTCGAATGCCTTTTCGGCATCAACTGCTAATAACAGCGCTTCCTCGTTGGAGCGCTGCACCTTGTCAATTAAATGGCAGATCCGCTTAGTGTTGCCCCCACATTGTCGACCCAGGATGAATCCAGCCTGGTCCGGATCCACTAGGCCGGGCATCAGAGGGTTTAATCGTTGGGCAAGAATGCTAGCAAAGAGCTTCGCGTCGACATTTAACAATGAGATCGGGTGATAAGAGTTGCAAGACAGAGGGTACTTACTGGGCTTGGGTATTATGGTAATCGAGGCTTGAAGCATCGAGTGGGTAAGTGTACTGGTGTCTGCGAATGAGTTGAACAAACATGTAAGCAGGGGAGTCAACTCAGCACAGAAAGTCTTATAAAAGACCGCGCTGAACCCATCAGGGCCTGGCGCCTTCAGAGGCTTCAATCGGGCAATAGCGGATATCACTTCCTCGATATGTATGGGAGCGTTAAGATTTTCAGCCTCGCTGGCCGGTAGGGGAGTGATTGCTGCCCCGTTAACATAGGCGTGTGGATCCAAGGAGAGGAGGGGCTCAGAGGTGTATAGTTCTGAGTAGAAGGCCCGAAAAGCTGCTGCAATGCCAGAGTCCTCAGAGATCTCCGACCCTTGGGCTCCTCGCACCTTTTTTACCGCTTGGGCATGGTGCTTGCTGCGCAGGCAATGTGCAAGCATACGACCCCCTCTATTCATCCCCACAAAGTACTTATGCTTCAATCGGACCACCTCGTGTTCGGACCTATCTAGATCTAGGCGCCGAAGGTGGAGCCGTTCCTTCTCAAGCTGCCTCCAGATACAGGGGCTCCAAAGCGTTTGTGAATTGCCTCAAGTTCCTTCACTTTCGATTCAAGCTCCTCCCTTTTAGCCCTACGGGTCTTATTGTCATGTGCATCTCTAGCAATTAAGGCCCCACGGGCGACCAGTTTACGTGCCTCCCACACTGAGGATAGTGATGTGGAGCCGTCGTCATTAAGTGCAATGTAGTCTGTCAGTGTAGTCCGTAACGCACCCACAACTGTCGGGGACGACAGCAGGGAGTCTCTCAGACGCCACTGTGGGGGAGAAGGCGCCGGGAGGACATGCGCATAGTCAGAGTAATGTGTGCTTGATCGGAAAGGGAATGGGCTTCAATAGAGGGGGTAACAAGAAAGTGATCCAAACGGGCGTAGGAGCCATGTGCAGCAGAGTAATATGTATAGTCCCAATCATTAGGGTGCAAGCCTTGCCAGGCGTCTCTAAGCCCACATTCCTCCAACCATTCCCTATCTGATAGAGACAAAGCCCCCGCTCCCCCGGTCCTCGAGCCAGAGCGATCCATCACCGAGTCCATCACCAGGTTTAAATCTCCGCGCACCACAACTGCAGGGTCAGGTGTGTGAAGTACCTTGGCAAGTGCTTCAATTAAAACTCTTCCTGGTGCTCATTAGGGAGTAGATTGAAGCTACCGTGTAGTGAACAGTGCCTGTCCGTACCCTCAGAGCTAACAGACGCCCTTTAATCTCAGCCACGGGCCCAGCACCGTACCCCTAAAGCGCCTGGAGAACAAAATGGCCACACCTCCCCTCTTACCCTTCCCGGAGGACCAATACTGACAGGGAAACCCTCTAGCTTGCATCCTGTGTGTGTCCTTAGAGAGTAAATGGGTCTCCTGAAGTAAGCATATATCCCCCCAGATTGCTCAAGCAGGGAGAGTATCGCCTTCCGCTTTACAGGGTTATTAAGGCCGCGAACATTGAGGCTAACTATCTTAATCTCCATCTACCTAAGGGGAGTAGCGATTCTATGTATGTTAGGTTATAATACCATTGGGGCCTAACAGGCCACGGGAAGTGCTGATCAATTAAAAACCCCATAGTAGACCAATCCTGGAGGGAATATTCTATGAGGCTCACCGGAGAGGGAACCCTACCAACCCAAAAACAGTTTCAACAAAACAGGAAACTGAATGCAAACAGTACTGATAAGTACGAAGAGTCCATCCCAAAGGGGGCCAGAAAAATGGGGGCAGCCTAGAGAACAAGGGACTGCTCCCATCAGTAAGGAAACTCGCCCCATCCGCCCCAGGCCCAGTCAGGAGAAGCAGCGCACCCATCAAACTATACCTCAATCATTAGAGTCCAGAGAGTCCCCTTCTGCGCCGGAGAGTGTCCGAAGCACCGCTGAACATTCTTTGACCATCGTGGCGGGGTCAGGGTGTAGGCGATCCAACCACAAGCCGGTCCGTGGGCCTCGCCGGCGTGGTGCAGGAGCCCCCGACCCCGTGGCTGAAGACTGGGAGGCCAGGCTATCAAGATCTAAGTTCAACAGTTTACAGGTCTCTGCCAAGGCTATCAAGATCTAAGTTCAACAGTTTACAGGTCTCTGCCAAGGAGCGAAGCTGGTGAAGTTTCCCATCATAGCGAAAAATGAGGCGAAACAGGTGGCCCCAAGAGTAAGCTATACCAGCCGATCTTAGATGGTTGGTCACCGGGCGGAAGTCTCTCCGCTTTTGTAGAGTGCTGGCTGCCAGGTCTTGAAAGAGCTGTGGTGTGTGATCTCGAAATTGCAGAGGTTGGTTGAAGCGGGCCGCCTTAAGAATCTCCTCCTTTACTTTAAAGTCGTGCACACAAACTAGAATATCCGCCGGGGGGGAGATTGGGTTGTTGAGGGGGCCCAACTCGATGGCAACGGTCAATTTTGACTGTGGACTCCGTCGATGCGTTCAGGACCGCTCGGAATAGTGCTTGGTCATACCCCTCCAGATCTTCACCTTCTGCGCCTGTAGGGACCCCGCGGACGGAGACATTGTTCCACCTTGACCTGTTCTCCAGGTCTTCCGTGTACGCCTGGAGATCTAACTGCTGGTCATGCAATTGAATAACCTCTTGCTGGAGAGCAACGATTTCTTTGTCTCTGGCCGACGCAGAATCCTCTAAAGCCACGACTCTCTCGCCCACAGCATCCACATCCCTCCGCATCTCTCTGAGGTCAGCTTGCAGGTCCGTTTTAATGGCCAGGATGTCCTCGCGTTGAGAGGTAATTAAGGACTGCAAGAACTCCCAAATGACCTCCCCTTCATTGCCTTCACCACCAGCTACTTGTCCAGCTCTTTGCGACTCCCCGGCGGACTTCACAAGGAGATCTTGCACCGAACGCTCCTTCTTGTTTTTGTCCGTCGCCATGATTGGGCCCTGGATGTGCCCCTCGCATGTGAGGTTGCTGTGTTAATGAGGTTAAGTCCACGGGGCCCCAGGCATTCTCAGTGCAGCTCAGAGGATGGAGAGGCAATGCAATCCCGGTTCAGCGCTCTGCAATCCATCCTCAATCAATAGGAATCGGGCGTGACAGAACGTGATCAGCCGAGGGAGGGGATAGTGCTGGCTACCCAGTCCGTCCAGCAAGACCGCTGGCTCCGGTGAGCACACCCACGCTCCGGGCCCCCGCGGCGATAGTGCTCCCCACTACTTCGTCAGCTTGGAGGGTGTGCCCCGGGCCACTCACCATGCCGTCCCGGACGCCCCAGTCACATCCCTCACAGCAGACATCCGGAGGCCAACAGACGACGTCCACCTCGGGGGCCCGCAGTGGGTCGCAGTCGGGGGCTCAGCGGCGATCAGACTGCACTTTGCAGGATCTCCGGTAAATGCCCTCGCGGTGCGGCCCCAGCAGCAAAAGACAGGCCGCCGGCCAGGGGAACGTTCACCATGTCCACTGGGTGGGCTCGGCCGCACCCTTGTTGCGGAGGTAGGCCGGGTCGGGCCTGGGCCTTCTCCACTACCTCCAGGCCCGGTGTCGTGAGGGTCGTGGGTCTCCGTCCTGGGTGGGAGAGCGTGGAGCTGGCGTGATCGCACCCAGAGCCCCTCTCGCTGGAACAAAGAGGAGCTGTGCAGGGGTCCAGTCGGGCAGCAAGGGGTCCCCCGCGTTATGAGTGGGAGAATATACCAGCTGTTCTAGGCCCAGGGTGTCCAGGGTATCTAAGAAATTTCTATAGATGTATATTAAAATCTCCGAGAAGGGTGAAATTGGAGTACCTGAAGGTTAGAGGGCCTAAGGAGTCCCCCAGAGTGTCTAAAAAATTGGGCGCTAGAGCCTGGAGGGCGATAGACCAGTGCTCCAGGCAAAGATGTGGACCCATTGACATAGAGGCAGAAACCCAGAATTTCTGCCCCTTTTAGATCTATGATATAAAGTGGAGCACTGGAGGGTATTGCCGTAAAGGATTCCAGCCCACCTCCCCGTGATTCCGGCCTATCTAATCTGTGCAGGGTATATCCCTGAGGGAGAGCCTGAGCGATGTCTGGACCACACCCCTCCCGGAGCCACGTTTTTGTAACAAACAAATATCGAGATTCCAATCTAGGATAAGTTCATGAATGTTCTGAGTGTGCTGACATAGGGATCTGGCATTTATTGGTCCTCCAAGCAGAGATTTGGAGGGCCTTAAAACTTTCTTAGAATGTTCAGGTACGGGATTAAGTGCAAGTTTGCATTTCCTACATGTAGTAGGGCCGTTCCAGTTTTCAGGGTGTAAGTAAATGTTGCACTTCTGTAAGTCATTATTAAAACTAAGTAACATATCTCTTGTTAGTCGCATACCTGGAGTGAGTTGGGCAGCATGGCTGGTGCTAGCCGCTGTTCTGGTGCGGACGGGCGCAGGCGGGCTTGCCTTTACGCGCCAGCGGCACGCACACTGTGCGTGCCCGCGGTGGCAGGCACATCATAAAGTGTAAGTGCCGTCAACCACTATACCACAGTCGGGCAGGAAATGGCCGTACTTCCGGTGAAGTCACGGAGCTCCACCCCTCCGAACGAGGCTCTCAACGGGAGAAAGTGGGAAAAATGCCAAATGCACGACGACGTGCCAAGAAAGGTTAGTGCATATTCAGATTCAAAGCAGTTTTACAAAAGCTTCTAGCTAGGTCTAGAATAGTCTCAAACTGTTGTTTGCTTATTCCAATCTGGCTGCAAAGAAGTTAACAACAATAATGCACAATACAGCCCCCCCCCCAACGCCCTGATACAAAACAATGTTAAAAGTTTTAAAAAGTGTAAAACCACGTAGTAACAAGACAAAAGCGGCAGCATGGAACGTATCTATGTCCGCTGCGCGTCTGTGGTGGCAGGCTCATAATAAAGTGTAAGTGCCGTCAACCACTAGACCGCAGCCGGGCAGGAAATGGCCGTACTTCCGGGGAAGTCACAGAGCTCCAACCGCCCTGAATGAGGCTCTCAACCGGAGAGCGGAAGTGGGGAAAAATGCCGAATGCACAATGACGTGCCAAGAAAGGTTAGTGCATATTCAGATTCAAAGCAGTTTTACAAAAGCTTCTAGCTAGGTCTAGAATAGTCTCTAATTGTTGTTTGCTTATTCCAATCTGGCCGCAAAGAAGTTAACAACAATAATGCACAATACAGCCCCCCGCCCTGATTCAAAACAATGTTAAAAGTTTTAAAAAGTTTAAAAACACGTTGTAACAAGACAAAAGCTGCAGCGTGGTACCTATCTATGTCCGCTCACGTGAGAAATAGTGAGCTGCATGACTAGTGTAGATCAGTGGTGACATGGCAGACAAGTGAGAAACGGCAAAAGAAGTGCAGCATCTTGGTCAGAGTTCCAATCACAAGGCCTCATTGGAGTTGTAGTCAGTTCAATGTCACTTTAGCAACACTTGAGAAATGGTAACCTGCATGACTAGTGAAGATCAGGGGTCACATGTCAGGCAAGTGAGAAAGGGCAAAAGTTATGTGTGACAGACATTAATAGGTGTAATATTGATGAGAAGGTGGTGTTGTAGAACACAAAATAATGCACACATCACTATCACTTTATATAATTTGCTAACACATGTACATTTGTGTACAGTATGCCTGTGCAGTACCAATGTTTTGGCCTAGGAGGGCTTCATACAGATGTATTTTGGATTATTGTTAAGAAACAATCCCAGTGAGGGTCCATTTATACGTGTAACTTACTGTGGGACCCCAACTCCCATGCCTGGCCCAAGGCGGGGCATCGTTTTTCAGATGAGTCAATGGAAACAGGTAGTTGTATGACTTACCACCGATTTTGTCCACGACGGTGTCAGTTTTGGACATGGTCAAGCAGGTAGAGTAGCGGCCGGATGTGTAGGATCAGCTCAATGGCGATACAGGAAGTGTAGAGGTGAGTTTCGTCCTTATATCCCTCCCTTCCCATCATCTCAAATGTGGTGATTGGATGGCTGTAAAGCAACTCGTAATTGGGTGGGTGGTCTCACTGGCGGTCTGAGGCTTCCACAGGCTCATAGGCCCGCTCCGTGACCGCAGCGCTCGGAATTGGTTGGTTGTGTCAGCGGTTCGGTAGCAGTCTTCGCAAAGCCAATCCACCCAACTCGTAATACGGCAGTCACACTGCAAGCTCAACCGGTCAGACCGCCACTGCCGGTACGGCAGTCCATGGGCTGCCAAACTCGTAATACCACCCAAAATGTTTAAGAATACATTTATAGTAATATACAATTTTTCAATTGTTTTGAACATTGCACTTTCCTAATTATTTTTGAAAAACATATTTTACATACATTCATATATTGGTAAGTAACAAAATATTTTCAAATATATATTAAATAATATTATATATGTTATAATATTTAATGTTTAACACTGTTTAATACTTGTTAAAGACATACAGAAAAAAATTTGAGTAATTTTTCAGTAATATATATGTACATATTTTTAACTATTGCAGTTTCTAAATATTTTTAGAAACATATTGATATACATTTGTATAGTGCTATTTAACAAATATGTTTAATATGTATTACATAATTTTATATATGTTATAATATTATTTCATATATATATTTTACAATTTTTATAATAATTTTTGGAACATTGTTGTACATGTACTATTCTTTTGAACATTTTTGAACATTTCTATAAACATTTTCATTATAGTTCTGATGTGTCTTCCATTCATTCCTTTGGGGGGGGGATAGATTTTTTTTTTACTCTTGTTAGGCGGCCATTTTTTTTTCACTGCTGACTAAATTTAGTAGTCTATCACTGTTGTTTTTGGGTCATTCATGAAGGTAAGAAGTCGCAGTTGGGTGCTGCTCTTCGTCGATTATGGTAAGTTTATTTATACCTTTTTTTTTTTTTTTTGTCAAATTCTTTTTATTAATATATTTTGCACAGAATGTTATACAGCGTATGCTAGGCAGTCATAATACATGGAAAGAATTCGGTAGGTACAGATATCCGCATTAGGTGGCTAAAACAGAGGAACACAGTTTCATATAATCTCGATATCTTCCCCACCTTTGTATTGGGACTCGAGGTAACTACACCAGTATAGCCCGTAGGTTCAAAGCGAACTCTTGTAGGGGGACCCCTTGTACCTCTCTCAGTCACAATCATAGAGGACAGTATATGTCGAAGGCACCTTAACGGCCCCTCGGCATCTAAAGGGTAGCGTCCTTGACTGCTGCTGTAGAGTAACAAGAAATTAGAAAGAGAGACAAAAAGAAAACAAAGAACACCAAAAAAAAATAACCTAACAACAATATCACCCAGGGAGGCTAGAGACTTCTGATTGTTAATATAGTAGGGGGTTGGCGATCAGCGTCAGATGGGGCGCCCCACGACCAGCGCGGAACGTCCTCTCCACCCGGTGAACAAGGGGGGGAGGGCCGACCCAGCTCATGTTGTTTAGATCAGAAAGAGGTGTAAAGCTCTGAGTCGTGGGCTACAGGCAAATAGAGGCAAACCCTCCGATAAGTAGCTAACCAAGGGGCCCCAGATATAATCAAAACCCTTCCGGGAGTCATCAGCTATATCGGTTAGGCGCTCCATCGTCAGAGCTCTCCACAGGCGCGCGTGCCATTGGGTGAGTGAAGGGGCCTCGGGTTTCTTCCATGCCGCTGCTATAGCCATTTTTGCGGCACCCAAGCACACCCATAGGACCGATCGATCCGCATGCGTCTGGTACTTGAGTAGCGGGTCTCGGAGGCCTAGGAGCACATGTTCTATAGAATCCCCTATAGGGTATCCCAGAATGAGCTTTATGTGGGCCAAGATTTCCTTCCAGAAGGTTTGGATAACCGGGCGATCCCACCAGATATGTTTAAAATCACCTAGTAGGCCACAACCCCTCCAGCAGAGATCGGAAGTGTTCGGGAAGATAGAATGTAATTTGTGAGGGTGAAGGTACCAGTCATATAATGTTTTATAATGAGCTTCTCGGAGGTGCATTGATCTGTTGAATTTCCCTATGTCCCTATAGAGGGATTCCCATTGTTTTTCCGACGGTGGTGCTCCCAGCATGTCGCCCCAAAATGTTCTGTGTCGCTGTGTGCGGTGTGGTGTTAGTGTGAGCAGTAGCTTATATAAGAAGGAAATGCAACCTTTGGCCGTCATACCGGATTTAACAAATTTTTCTATGGGGGAGTAATCCCTGGTGGCGCCTTGCCGTATCTGGGGTTGTTGAACCCAATGAATTAGCTGCGTGTAGTGAAATCTTTCGGTGCGGGGAGATGAAATTGGTTCATACAGTCGTGGAAGGAGCTTATTTTGTCCCCCTGAAACAGATCTGAGATCATTCGGCAGCCTCCCTTATTCCAGAGGTCAAAGGGTCCTTCCCGAAGACCTGGGGGAACTCTTTAGTGAAGTGGATGGGGGTATAGGGGAGGGGAACGAAGTCATGGGGAGAGATTTGGTGACTGCGTCCCACACATGAAGAGTGGTAGAGGTAGGGACACTTAAATACGCATTTAGAGGTCTATCTGATTTGTGTCTCCAAGGGAGGTCCCAGATAGTTCTGCCTGTCACCTGTCTATCTATGTGGAGCCACAGTTTGTCGGACTCTCGCAGTGACCATTCGCTCAGCACCCGCAGTTGCGCCGCCCTATAGTATGTTAGAAAGTCCGGGAGGGCCAGGCCTCCCTTGTCCCGAGGTCTCGTCAGTAAATGATGGGACAGGCGCGCTCGCTGTCCTTGCCAGATGAATTTAAGGAGCATAGATTTCAATTCAGGGAATAAAGTTCGGTCAGGGACAATGGGGAGACCCTGGAAGAGATAGAGGAGGCGGGGCAGTACGTTCATTTTAATTGTGTTGATCCTGCCTATCCACGAGAGATATGCAGCACTCCATTTTTTAAAATCGGTTTTTAGTTGGCGGAGGAGGGGCGGAAAATTAGCCTTATATAGGTCAGGGAGTTTAGGAGTGATTCGGACCCCCAAGTACGTGATAGACTTTTTAGCCCAGTGAAAAGGAGAGGCCTCTTCAAGCACCATTTGAGTCCTCCGGGGTAAGGTCAAGTTCAGAAGAGATGATTTGGAGGGGTTTATTTTAAATCCTGAGACCGTCTCAAAATGTAGTAATTCCTGACTAATTGCTGGAAGGGAGACTGCAGGATTGGTGACCGGAAGAAGAATATCGTCCGCGAATAGGGCAATTTTGTGGTCGTCCGTCCCGAAGGGGATTCCGGTGATCGCCTGATTGACGCGAATATGGGCTGCAAAAGGCTCTATGCTAAGGGCAAAAAGTAGTGGGGATAATGGGCAGCCCTGTCTGGTCCCCCTTGTCAAATTAAAAAAGTCCGAAGCCACTCCATTCACCAACACTCGTGATCTAGGTGCTCTAAAATTTGCCTGAACCATGTTGATAAAGGACTCACAGAAGCCAAATCAGCGCAGAGAGAGCACTAAAAAAGACCAGTCAACTCGATCGAAGGCCTTCTCTGCGTCGAGTGATAGCAATGCTGCCGGGATTTGTTTCTTTTGGGCCTTATCAATGAGGTGGAACATTTGTCGAAGGTTGTCATGCGTTTGTCGGCCCTTGATGAACCCCGATTGGTCGGCATGAATAATATTAGGAAGTATGGTCTTGAGGCGGGTGGCAAGATTTTGGAGTATAATTTGGCATCAAGATTGATTAGGGCAATGGGTCGGTATGAGGAGCAGCGTTGGGGGTCTTTCCCCTGCTTGAGAATGACAGAGATCAGAGCTTCTCCCATAGTTGGTGAAACAGCTTGTTGGGAGGCAATAGCATTAAATAAATGAGTCAAGTGGGGGCTGAGGTCGGCCGCGAATGTGCGATAAAACTGGGCTGTGAACCCGTCGGGCCCTGGTGCTTTGCGCAATTTAAGGGAGTCGATCGATGCTTGGACCTCTTCTATAGTAATTGGCGCCCCTATGCGGTCGTTGGTCGAGGCAGGGACCTGGGGGAGAGCTAGGTCGGCAAGATAGTGCAGTTGGTCGCTCTCATTGAGGGCGTCAGCCTGATAGAGTGTGTGGTAAAATGTGTGGAACGCCCGTGCTTTCCCTTCCTCACTTATGTAGGTAGTGCCCTGTTCATCCGTAATGTGTTTAATGAACTCTTTCTCTTGTTTAACCCGCAGTTGTTTAGCAAGCAGGGTCCCCACTTTGTCCCTCCCCTCGTAGCTCCGGGCTTGAAGTCTGAGAAGTGTTTTCTCAGCTCTGTTAGTGTATATGGCGTTGAGTTTCCCTCTGATGGTTGTAAGTTTCCGCAAGGAGGGGGCTGACGGTGTGGTTTTATGTGTTTTCTCAGCGTCAGCGAGCTGTTGTTCTAAGTCGAGGCGCTCCTTAGTCTGGAGGCTTCTAAGGGAGGTAGCTAGAGAGATGCAGTGGCCCCTGATGTGTGCCTTGAAAGCGTCCCAAGTTGTCGACGGGGAGGTGTCTGCCGGATCGTTGAGAGAGAAAAAATCTTTGATTGCCTTGCGGAGCTCATCTCGATGTAAGCGATCTCTGCCTAAAAAGTCAGGGTAATACCATCTGATCAAGTTGGAGCGTGGAGTCGGCCAGTCCAGGAGACAGGTCAATGGGGCATGGTCAGAAAGGGCCATGGGTAGAAGCAGGGAATTCGTGACTGTGTGGATGAGTGATTGGCTTATGAAGGCATGGTCAATCCGTGAATATGATTTGTGCACATGGGAGAAGAATGTAAAATCTTTTGTTGTCGGATTGAGGCGGCGCCATACATCTATCAGTCCCAACTGTTGCATAGTAGTCTTAAGTGTAGCAGGGAATACCCCTCTCCCCGTTCTATGGCCATGTGAGGAATCCATTACGGGGTCCCAGACGAGGTTGAAATCCCCCAGAATAATTAGGTCCCCCACTGCGAAGCTCACCAGTGTATCCAAAAAAGTAGAGAGAAAGTCAGCCTGGCCATTGTTGGGGGCGTAGATGGAGGCTATAGTGCAAGGCCTGCCCATCAGCGTGCCTTTGACCAAGATAAATCTGCCCTCTTTATCCTTCTGAGTGGCCTCATGTAAGAAGTGGGCTGAGGTGTGGAATAACAGAGCAACCCTGTTGCGTTTCGTATGATTAGTAGCCTGATATATGTGGGGGAATCGTCTATGTTTGAGTCTACTCTCTTCCTCCCGCTTTATGTGGGTTTCCTGAACCGCTACTACCTGTGGGCAGTGGTCCCCCAAAAACTTCCAGAAGCGCTGTCGCTTATTAGGGGAATTAAGACCCCTGACGTTCCACGTGAAGAGCTTAACCCCCATGTCCCTTGCCCTGATCAAGTAAGCCTAGTCGAATCCCCCTCCCCGTCCCCCCCTCCCCCCCAGATCAAATGCCGCTCTCCCTGGGTAAAAGAAAAAGAAAATACAAAAAGGTCAAACATGTTAAGTAATACAGGTGATGAAACCTGTATGTAGTTTAATGCAGGACGAAACTCCTGCATCTGTAGGTAGTTGATGGGGTGAGACCAAACCCGCACCGAAAGGCCCGCTTTTTTCAACAGAAGATCAACGTCCCATAAATTTGCAGGCAACTGGAAACATTAGAGGCGCTCTTAAGCAATTCTGTGGTCATAGTTCCAGCAGTCAGCTTACATTAAGAGCTAAAGAGCGCAGCCAAACACCGGGGCGCCCAGTGAGGCCAGTCCGCTGCGCCCGAAGAACCGCTTCACAGATATGGTTAGACAGGGGAGGTCTGTATAGTCCTCTCATGGCGTCTTCTTGCCCGAGGTCGATGCCACCTGCCAGGCTCCCTGATCGTCTTGTGTCTTCCTCCGCCGTCTGGAGCTATCTGCGATTGTCGGGCCTGTCCGTGGCGGTGAATAGGCAAGTCCCAATAGGTTCGCCGCTTCCTCTACTTCAGTGAAGTGGCGCTGCTTGTTGTCGTAGAAAAAGGCGAGACCAAAAGGGTAAGTCCATCTATATTTTATCTGTTTCTCACGTAGGGCAGTAGTGATAAGGCGAAACTGCTGATGTCTCATCAATGTGGCCTGGGCAACATCCTGGAATAAGGTGCATGAGCTTCCTTGAAACTCGACCGTGTCCCGCCCCCGAGCCCTACGAATCACCAATTCTTTGGTTTTAAAGGAGGCGAATTTGGCCAAAATATCTCTTGGACGTTGTGCCTTGCCCTGTTGCACTGGACCGACTCTGTGGACTCGCTCTAGATGGATCGGTGGCCCGTCGTCTCCTATAATACTGGTGAAGAGGTCCATCATGAATTGCTCCAGGTTAGCCCCCTCACGTCCTTCCTCTAGGCCCCGGACCCGGATATTTTCCCGTCTAGAACAGTTCTCTAAGTCCTCGCATTTCAGAAGGGCTGCGTTCAATTGAGCGGTGATGGCGTCGGAGCTGTCTTCAAGCGGTTGTAGTTGGTCTTCCAAGTTCTGGCATTTTGTTTCGAGGTCAAGGGCGCGGGTCCCCACCAAGTCCACATCAGCCCTGAGATCGCTAAGTTTGAGGCTCATTTCTGATTTAAAGGCATCAAGAGAGGCGGTGATATCTGCTTTGAGGTCTGCACGCAGTTTGTTCTTACAGTCGCGCAGTGTTGCTAGTAGGTCGTCCCGAGTGAACGCCATTTCTCCCGTCGATGGACTGCACCCCTGTTCTGCGCCGTCTGCTGCACCGGAGGCTCCAAAGTAGCTGGAGACTTTATTTGTTTGGGATTTTTTGGGAGGCATATGGGCAGATGTGGGTTATCGTGGTTGTCCCAGGCCGTCTGCAGGACTGCTGCGACACGTAAAAGGTTGGAGCTCCCTTTGTACCCTATTGTGCACTCCTCCGCCTACCAGGAAGCTGTCAGCCGGGAGACTCCACGATGTGCTGGGCCCCTCAAAGATCCAGTGACAGGCCTGTGTTCGTCATGGGAGCCCAAGCCGCCATGTTAGGGTCAGGCACGAGGAGTCAGGCAGAGCCCAAGCAAGCCGGTCCAATGTGCTTGAAAAGCCTTCACGCTCCTCTCCAGGGCCCATCAGGTACTCCCGCCACAGCGCAGCCCCCCGGGGGCAGTGACAATGTCCCGATGAGCCCCCCAGGTCTGCGACGCTGAGTTAGGGTCAGGCGCACCCCCCTCGAGCCGCTGGCCACCGGTACCTCCCAGCGCTCAATCTTGCCACCAGGGTTCCAAGCCGCTCGCGCCTGCACCTACTTATTCGGGGTATCAGTATGTCGCCTCCGTCGACAGCCGCGCTCCGGGGAGATCTTCTGCGGGGGCCGCCAATTTGTCACGATCAGCAGCTCATCGGACCTCCACCCGTGTCACAAATCCCCCGTATTCTACGGGACCGCCGATGTTGCTGGAAGTGGGGACCGCATCGGAGTTGAATGGAGGTAGTGGCTCCACTATGTAGCCCCAAGCGAGAGATCCGACTAGATCGTCAGTGGGCCGCCATGTTGGTTGAGAGGCAGCTCCTGGGCCCCAGTCGCATCGGAAGGGATCTATCAGACATCCGCGCGCCTCAGCGTGTCTCAGGTAGGCGCTATCGGGCCGGCATCCGAGTGTGTCACATAAGGTATGTGGGCACCCTGGGGGACATCTAATTGCTTGTGATAGCGAGCCACGGTGCGGGAGCCGAGCCGGTTCACGTCCGCGCGGCCATGATGGTTGGCCACGCCCCCCTTTATACCTATTTTTAAGGTATTTCTAAGGTGGGGTAGGAGAGTTGTGTATATGACATGTGTGGTGTTATTGGAGAGTTTATTGTGTGTTTTGTTGTTTTTTTTATGCTATTTGGTGATGCGTAGGTATATGATATTTTATATGAGTTAAAGTTTTTTTAAAGTAAGTTATGTGTATTGTGTGTATTAATGACTAGTTTTGTGTACAGTAATATTATGTATATGTATATTTGGAAATGTAGTGTTTGTGCGGGAGGATGTTTTCTCTATTTTCTGAAGGTTTAATTTTCCCTGCACTGTTCTAAGGGAAGTCGGATGTCCCTTTTTTTTTTTTTTAAAGAAAATCTCAATTAGTTTATTATAAACTAATTTTTTTTAATATAGGTTTCCTTGTTTTTCGGGTTTCCTGGAGCGGTTCTTTTTTTAAAAAAATTTCAGTTTTTTTAATGGAACATACAGACTGTGGATTGCGTCAAGGGATTTTTTTTTTTTAAGTACATTTTGCATTTGGGGGGGTCTTTTGCTATCGTTACAACAACTTTTTGGTAGATTACTTTTTGGGATTAGGTGCATTTGGACAGAGATCTGCACCAACAAAATCATAAGTTAATTTAACTATTTTACTGTGGGTGGGAAATGTTATATGTTTATGATTATGTGATGCTGATATAGTTACTAAGTTGATTGATTTAAAATATGTGATGTATTTTCAAAATTATGTGTAGGTAGTTTGTTAGTCTGTTTCATCTATTAAATAATTACAACTTTTTTTTAAATAATAGTATTCATATTCTTATTATGCCAGTGAGTATTGCAAAATTTAGCAATACTTTTTCACTGATATAATAATAATATTTTACAAGTTTAAAAAATACATATTTTTAAATTACTTTTATGTATTATGTTGGGGTTTGTTACATTAAACGAACAATGGTCCTGCCACGAAAAAACGATTAGAACCCTTCTTATTCTGTCCCCACAATTACGAGACCTCCAATTAATGGTATAAAGAGTCACAACATTGATTCTCTTATGAGACAAAGTAAAATAAACCACTGGCAACAAATGAAATGTGGGTAGGATTTATATATGAAAAATCATAACTTTCCAAAGTTAAATAATACGACCCAGGACATATACACACAAGAGAACAATCTAGGTTTTACACAATGGTGAAAACAAGTGAATACGGTGAAATTATATACACAAATCACAATACATTTTATCCATAAACAATAAATACACATATAGCATAATTAATTAGATCAGTGTTGTTATAGCAATAAACACCCCTAGCTGGACCTGATATCTAATCTCATAAGTATACGGTCTAGTTGAGCAGTAACCCTTGATTTTTTATTTACGTCGATGTTACGACCCCTTGCAACCGTGTGAGTATCAAAACACATCACCAAGGGGTCTTCATCAGGACTGTGAACAGTGTTGGGTGTTGCCTGTATATAAAGAAAAATGAGTGTACTTTAGAGATCAATGTTGGAAAAGAAATTAAACTATGACACACGAGCGAGCACAGCTTGTTGCTCACAGTTAAAGGTTGTCCCAGTAAATGGCCAAAGTGTGCACCCCTCGCCTTCATTGCAGGGTGACCAAATATATTTCCCTGAGCAATTAGCCTCAGTAAGTCTTAGGAAGATTATGGGCACAGCGTGCTCCCTTAGGGTCTAAAAATACAAAAAGGAAACACTCGTCCGTTGGTATTAAACTCAATATGCTAATACACTAAATGAAACCAATGGAAGTGCAGGGACTCACCTCCGGCGTCAAGCGATCGGAATGTAATTGATAAATGAAGTATCACGCAACTTCGTTAAGATTGCTTCCGTTTGCATAAATCAGGAGAAATCCAATGCGCAAAAATCTATGTGCCAAAATTTAAAAAGGCATAATTAGTGTGTTGCCTACATAAATGAAAAGTGATTAACTGAACCAGAATAAGTTGTTGAAACACTTACCTCCAGCGTATTACGCTCGGAGTGCAAAAGGAAAATCAATTATCCCACTGTCTCTGTTCTGCTCAGAGTTCCAATATGTTAAGACGGAGCCGATTGCTTCCGTTTCAAGAAGCACTAAGGGGCCGATTCCGATCTCGGCCGGTAGGGCTCCGAATCGGACTCGGCATTACCGGATCCGATTCGGAGCCCTGTTTCCCGACCGAGTCGGACGTGCGTCCGGGCGAGCGAGTACGATGCGAGCGTACGCAAAATCGCCGACCGACTCGTTCGCGGGACCCAACCGCTCCGACCGACTCGCACGGACACGACTCGCACTGCGCAATGGAGACGTTCCCCGGCCGGGTAAGTACGATGCGCGCCGCGAGCAGTCTGACCGACTCGCGCCGTCTGGCTCGAAAGAGCAGTCGGAGCCGCACTTTGGGGGTCCGTGTCGGACCCCCCTGTACGCCTAGCCGCGCGAGTCGCACACAGGAGGGACCCATGGGTCCCCCCTACCTGTGCATGTACGGCGCGACCCGCTTCGGCGTGTACCCGCTGTAGGGGGCGCCCTTGTTCGCCTCGCACCCATTGAGTCAATGGGAGCCCGCCTAAGCGTTGTACGACCGGCTCCCATTGACTTCAATGGGAGTCCGACCGAATCGAGTCCGATAGCATACGAACGCATCGTACTCGTTCGGTCGGACTGCTAGGGTCCGATTCGGTCGGAAATCTCTCCGGGTCCGGCTCGGTCGGAGAGATTTCCGGCCTTAATCGGAATCGGCCCCTAAATGTCAGAAGCAAGCCTGCTACCTTGACTTCTGTGTGTAAAAAACTGTATTGGAACAGTGTCAGAAAGTTGAAACGTTGTCCTAGGTTTAAAATGAACAAGGATCCAACACATGACTAATCATGCAACTTACCTCCAGTGTCTAGCGCTCGGAGTTTCGTGACGAAGCGTCCTCCCGGCATGGAGGAGCGCTCCTACTGAAATAGATTAAATGGGGCCGCCGGCGCCTGCGTGCACGTCAAGCACGCTAGGAATGAGAATTCCTATGTGTTGCCAAGGAAACAGACGCGTTTGGGTGATACATTGTGTCAGCGCATTGTGCGTCAGATCTCCGTGTTGAATGAAAGTAATTCAAGAAAGTAATGGAAAAAAGAAGCCTTATAGGACGTACCTCATAGGAAAAATCTCCTATATACGTTAGTGGAAGAGTCACTCCCACCCGATTCCTCAAAAGGAAGTGAGGAGACCCTAATGAGACTGTCGAAATCGCATGATGGATTTCCAAAACTGTGAGTCAAGGAGATAATATTTGCCTCGTCAGTATTGCCAGTGATACATGTATTAATCTATTTTCCCATACTCGAGGCCACCTCTGTTGTTATGGATAAAGAAATTGGCTAGTTTCGTATTAACTAGTCTGAAAAGAATTACTTGCTGACAATTTGAAGTGTAACCAAAATATTACAATGGAAGCCATGGTTTTAAAGTACAGTCCATTCTATGCATTGAGTCAAGTCATTGTATGATAGTACACAACATAGTGATTCAATCGCATACAATTGCGTACAGTGAAAGGATTACTTGCTGACAATTTGTAGTGCAAACAAATTATTACAATGGAAGCCATGGTCGTATAGTACAGTCCATTCTATACATTGAGTTAGGTCATTATACAATAGTACATAATAAAGTGATTCAATTGCATACAATGAAACATAAGGAACGAATTAAATCTTTTCTATACATGATGTTAAGATGCGCTGGCTATTAGAGAAGGAGGAAACCTCAGTTAGAACAACTTTGCTTAACAACACATAATGAGTAGAACAGTGGTTCCACACTCAAAATCAGCAACAATTACGATATTCGTATACAGTACACAAATTGGGAACTCTGTGTAACGGGACTGTCGGTTCACCCTATGCAGAGTAGTGAGATTTGTCTTGAAATCTCCTCTAGTGCGTTCAATCCCCCGTGTACAGAGTCTAAGAGGTGTATCCACTTACATTCTCGAAGATTCAAAGTGGCCGTAAGGGCACCTCCTCTGGGATTAGGCAAAAAATGTTTTAACACCCACCATCTCATACTGTCATAGGGGTGACCCATCTCACTGAAATGTTCTACTAATTATCCCCAGGTTCTGTACGTAACTGGGTTACCCCATTGATATTAATAAGGGGTTTGTTACATGGCTAGTAGATTTTATATGTGGTTTAGGGGATAGATGTGGCTATTACTTCTAAGTAGTCGTGTCCTTTATTTATAAATAGTCTAACATTGAATTATAAATTTCTACCTGGTGGGTGATGAGCCACTGTTTGGAATTGGCGCTCACTTTCTCGGGTATGTCCAGGCCAAGTGTATCTAAGCGTGGTGCTCCAAGGGAGGGGGAACCACCCAAACCCCTTCAATCTGACCCAAGAGGATTTATTTAAATATCAACACGCTGCCAAAGCACACACTAAAGTCAATATAACAGCTTATTACAAAATATCATGGAACTCAATTCAAAGCAAATTTTCTTGCTCTTATTTTTTTCTTGTAGTTATCCAGCCAACACGTGTTTTGTCGTCTGGGACAATGACCCACGACTTCCTCAGGGCTGGAAAAATAATTAACAACACAATTGTAGTGTGTAAAGAATAACACGCACCATGCATATTCAATGTAGTAGAAACCAAAACCAATCCAATCCAAATAGTGTATATTCCATCATAAGACTGAGTCCATCACACCGAATAATTTATTCCAAAATTACTGTGCCTATGCAAAACAAAAGATGCTAAACTAGTTGGTGCCAAATTATCGCACAATCCCAGTGTAATAAGGTGGGACGTGGTGCACTTAACCATATCACTCTACATGTGAGTGAGTGACAATTGTGCCCTTAAAGGGGTCAGTCAAGACCCTTCAATCGTAAATCTGTGTTTAGAATTCCGCACACCAAAAAGAATGCTATCATACCTGTCTTGCTATGTCGAATCACTCTGAACCTATATTTTTAAGGTGAACAGAATTATATGAGTATGGCTGAATGCCTGGGGTATTATGAATTTCTCCCCATTTTAAACAAATCCCCAAAAACAAAAGGTATCCTACCTCTGCGCCGGTTGTACTTCTGCCCCGGCCAGTGGGTAGTAGAACTCAAACTCCAATTTCTATAAAAGGGGTCAAATCTATGAAAATGTGCTTATATGAAACCACCATCTCAAGACCTCGTCAAAGTGCAGAGACCATTTCACCTATAAAACTTCTTAAGCTTCCAAACGATTTCTCCACGGACGAGTTTGCCCGAAATACGGTCAGTAACAAACTGTCACCATGCCCCGTGTATTCGCTTGTTAATTACGATCTGAAAAAAATATAGAACAAGAGGAAGCCTATCTACATAGAAGTTATAAGTTAGCTCACTTACACATTCAGTTTACTATTATTCCAATCCGTGTAAGGGAATTGAATCAGGTGGGCACTCACTATCACCACCTAAGGGCAAGATGTTAATCTATAGTGCGATTTAATATGGCCAAAATGCCGAAAGACACGTGAAGCTACATCAGTAACCGCTACCGTGTAGTTCAAATTAGTATTTAAAAAACTCCATGCGGGGATAAGAGCGATATGATACAAAAAAGGCCAATCGTCAAGATGGCAGAAAGTACAACTAAGGTTACAAATTTACAAATTAGTATTCTAAAGGGCACGTAAACCTCCACCATACACCTCATATGTGTGGTAATGATGGTAATAGATATATTAAATAGAATCAATGCAGGGGCGGGAGTGCTCATAAATTTCATGCCATGAGGCTACAAGAACAACAGCTCACCTGACTCGGATGCCAATCTGCGTCTCGTCGTCAGGGGTTGCCGAGAAAAAGGGCAATGAGTACGGCCCAAGAATTAGTGAACTGCAACGACATATCAGGAAAAGCAGTCTGTGTTAGAAAGTCACTAGTAATAGCAAACGCCAGTGGATAGTGACTCAGAACAAATACTTATCTTGATTAGTAAACCTGCACCTCAAAGCGGATGCCTATCCGCGTCCCGACGGCTCTGTGTCTCCCGCCATATGGTAACTAACACGGCTGACATGCGTACTGAGTCATATGCAATTGGAACAAGAAGGCGTTTCTTGATCCTGCGGTGGCGGCGGTGGTGGAATGCGGCGGGGAATGGAGGCAGTGCCAATGCCGGCACCGCTGTGCTAAACCCGACCTGCATTTCCTCCGACCCTTTCATGGCGGGGACTCTGCCATGAAAAGGTTGGCAGAAACTCAGGGCAGGGGCCCCAAACTGGGACCCTGGGGCGTTTTAGCCCATTGATCATTGTGACTGAGGGCACATGTTGTGCCCCCCGTGCCTCTACTGTTGTGCACACACTGTTTACTATGCACAACATGGTTCTTGGCAACAGTGCGCGCATGACAGTGCAGGCGCTCAGAGCGGCGGCATTGCCTTCAGGCTCTCTCTGTGAGCTGAAGAATGCTGCCATCGCAAGGCCGCCGCTGGCACACCGCAAGCCGGGCCGTAAACTCCAAATGTGGCGGTTGGGATGCCGCCAGGTTGGCGGCGTTCTCCCGACCAGCCTCGCGGTCCAACCACCAAGGTCGTAATCAGGTCCTTAGTGAAGATTTCTGTAGGTGACACCATATGCTTTGATTAAAATGATAATAACATCCCTGTATGGCTGTGTGGGGGTAAATTTTTAGTATAGTTTGGATCATAGCTTGCACGAAATCAATAATAATTCAGGGGGGATAGTAGTTGTTTGTTTGCTGTTTAATCTGGTTTTGCAGTTCCATGTAGGTACTGGTTTCTTTGTTTGGCAATAATGCATAGACAAAAGGTATGTTGTTTCATGAACGTCACCATGTATGGTGTAAAGTTGATGGAATGGTTTGGGACACATTTTGAATGTGCCATCCATCATCCATGTTTGACATTGGGCTAGTTTTACTAAGTTTGTAGCGATACCAAATGTAAGTATACGTTTGTCATGACTTTTATTGTCATATAGTAGGAATTGCTCCTCGTCGAGGGTTAATTCAAGCTCTGGTGATATTTCGATATCGCTGAATGTTTTAGGAGCAGGTAGGGTTTCGCTGATGGCCTTCTTAGTTCTGGTTATAAGGCGTTTTAATGTGGGTATAGAAGATAACTGCCCTGTTATATGTTCTGGTATATGGGGTAGTATATATTTAAGGATTTGTGCTGTAGGTTCTTGGGAGCTAGTACTTACTTCTCTTATATTTTCTAATACTTCTCTTACTTCTACTTCTGTTACATTGGGTGGGTGGTTATGTTTCTTAACACTAATTACTACAGATTCTCTGGTAGTTGCCCTCCCATAACAAGCATTCGAGTAATCGTTGGTACATTTCCCATTAATACGCTGAGAAGAAGCATTTTCTTGACTGTATGTGTATCCCATGTAACACAGTAAAAGTTCTCCTTTTGTGAGGTTATACATTTTGCACCTTCTGTCATTATCTGTTTATGTACTGTAATTAAATGAATGTAGAAAAATAGTTATTAAATAATTTACAGTATAGTATACATTTTCGTTTCTTTGAAAACTTACTTGTATCTTGTTTTTCGCCGTCTTCTGTTGTTGGAAAAAGTTTCTTCTGTAATCTTCTTCTCAAAACAGATTTTTTTTATGTTTTGATGTTTAAGGAGGTTTAGGTTAATCAGAGTTTTAACTGTTGCTGTTTTACTGCATTTAAAGTCGTTTTGTAGATATATGTAAATTTTTTGTCGTTTTTGCTGTGTGCTTCTTGATGAAGTTTGTTTGAAGATGGAATAATCTGTAGAAAAGGATAAACAATAAAAATTGGGTTAGTAATTGTTTATTAGGAATTGTTGTTTAAAAGTAAAGTTATTTTACTGTTTATTTTAAGCATAAATTTTACTTACTTGGACAAGTTAATGTATGGGCGTATATGTTGAAGGCGTCTCTGTTGCAGAAAAAATCCGATAGAGTTTCCTCTTCTTCAAGTGTTTGGTGTTTTTGAGGTACTTTTTAAATGAAATTACTGTGCCTTTTATATTGTTTATTTAATTGGTAAAGCTATTTTGTTGGTTATACTTTTGTGTTGTTTCACAATATTTGTTGTTTTAGCGTCATTTTAATTATTTTGTCTGCTATGTCCTTATTTGGAAAACGCCAATTAATGTGTTTTTACACTGCATTTGGAGATCACTTATTTTATTTAATATTATAGTCATTTATTTTATGTTAAAAATATTATGATGTGTAAATATATGTTATATTTTAGTGAGTTGTACATATGTGTAATTTATAATTTAGAGGAGTTTAATGTTGATATAGTTTATATGCATTTATTTTGTTAAGTAAAATATTATATAGTGTTTAGAAAAATTATTTTTTGTGGTTTTTTTTATGTTTGTTTATTTAAATTTTGTATTTTTTATTGCTAGGTATTATTTGTTTTAACTATATTTATGTAGTCGATTTTGTGAGTCTCAATATTTTTGACATAGGGCCTGTTTGCGAGTACTGCGGTCCTGGGACCGCCGTACCTGCATTGGCAGACCGACTGCCGCCAGCACGGCAGTCAGACGGAGACTGATCACAAGTTTTGCGGTGGGACCACTGCAATACCGCCTCCAGACCACCGGATCCACCAAGAGCTGAGCTTCCGCTGGAGTGTGAAAAGTGGCGGGTAATGGAGGAGGTGCGGGCATCTTCACCGCCAAGGCCATTATGACCTGCCTTTCAGCCGAGCTTTTCATGGTGGGGACACCGCCATGAAAAGATCAGCGGAAAGGCAGGCAAGGGACTCCAAAAAGTGCCCCAGGGCATTTTAGCCGATTGGATATTGTGGCTGAGGGTATATCTTGTGCCCCCCTCTGTCAGCACTGTTGTGCGCGCACTGTGTGCCATGCACGACACGGTGCATGGCAACAGTGCGCCTGACGTGCAAGTGGTGCTGCACTGCACTGGCATGTGCTTCAAGGCCTCTTTATGAGCCGAAGCATGCTGCTGCAATGCCATCACCTGCCGACACACCGCCAGCCCATCAGTAGTGTCCGCAGGCTTGGCGGCATTCTCCCAACCGCCGCAGTGGCTGTCCAGTGGTTGGACCGCCAAACTCATAATCAGGGCCATACCCTATAGTTAGTTATAAGTGACAATATTTTTGTTTCCAATATTTTTGTTTTCAATATATGTTAAAATAGATCATTTTAATGCCGATATTTATTTTCGATATTAGTGACTTTTTTTAGTTAAGTATTGGATCTCGATATTTTTGTAAACAATATTAATGTGCCGATAATTTTGCATGTCGATATTTGTGGTATCAATATTATGTCAGTAAACCTCTCTGTCCCAGCTGTGGTCCCAGACCATATTAAATTCCCTGGTGAGCATAATGTCCCCTGTGACCTTTCCGGCCAATTTGTCCAAAACCTATGAGAAAAGTGTCTTGTGCTACATTAGATGTGCGCACTGGAGCAAAAGTGATGGGTCATCCCTCCAATGACCCAGCAGTATAATATACTTGCCTTTCTTGTCAGCTTTTGTGTGGGAGATCAACAGAGGGAGAGAAGTTGCAAGAGAATTGCAACTTTCCCTTGTTTGGTGGTGGCCGATGAGTGGCAGGTTATGTGATGTGGTGCATATTAGTCTTTCTTTATAAGATGTGGGTCTTCTGAAGGCAGATGATGTCTGGGTTAAATTCTCGTAGGGTCTTCAATATGGCACCTTGTTTATTGGGTGACATCGTTGCATTTGAAAGGAGGTCTTATGTTTATTGAAAAGCATAATCGCCATGGTAGGGCTATGGTATGGTGGATTCTGAGTTGCTCCCTCCCCCTACCCTCCCCAAACCAAAAAGTAAACAAGAAACAAGAAAACCCAATAAACTTTAAAATTAGAGGAGGAGGAGTGGTCCTCCCCCCCTTAGATTGATGGTTGAAACAATACACGATCCCATGAGAGCTCAAAGGGGGGCAGGCATGATCTGCTACCCTAGCCGCTATTCCAGACGCGAGGATTGCGAACTTTTAGTCTCGTCGAAGCTACAGTTAAGGCGGTTCATCTTTACAGGCGTTTCGTGTTTGGTCAAGATCACATCAAAGGAGCTTGTGGTTAGCGTTTTCGAACTTGTCGAGTCCTGACTCTTATCTAAGTTCCCATGGCCCCTGAGGAAGGGACAGGAGGTCCCGAAATGCATTGGGCCCAAGGACACCAATCGCCACTGCTGTGCTAAATATTGTAACATTATCATGAATGTTCATTTTTGTGAAATGATGTTTTCTGTACAAATTATCATGACGCAATGATCTTTGTACTATACTCAATATATTCAATGTTTCTTTATGAATAATATATGAAACTTAATGAAAATTTATGGTTAAATCCATGTGATTACTTCGCTTGTTTACTTCTCATGAAAGCTGAACTGTCTTAATTTAAAAACGTTGATTCAGCAAGTGAAATATGTCCTAGCTGTGCACACAGTTTTGTTCAGGTTATTTCACCCGAACACATTCACACAGTCATGATCTGCTACCCTACCAGACCTGGTCTGTCCAGGCGTAGCGAGTCTGCCAGCGAGATATACATAGTCTCCCCCCCCTGCTCCTCGCAAGCCATGCTGATGGTTCAGAAAAGTATATTCCGTGTCCACGTTGGAAGTTTGATATCGAAGGAATGGTTAAGTCTGTATGCCCCAGAGGGGTCGCATCTCTGTCTGTCCCAATGAGAAGAGGTCGAGGAGGGTGAGGTCACAGATAGTTGCAGAACTCCACTGTGACCATCAGGTCTAAGGATTATAGCAGTGCCGGAGCTGTTCTTGAACCCCTAGGCCACAAATCTCCTTCCGCAGACCGGGCACTCAAGGTTGCTCCAGGCTTCCAGTTCCACCTGTGTGCTTTACGGATCAATTCAGGGTTAGTCATGGTCACTTTTAGGTCTACGTCCCCGGCTTCAAAGGGCGATGCTGTTGCCACAGCTCTACCTTCCTTCGAGGGAGTTCCTCCCTCTGACTCGGAGGTTGTGTGTGCCCAGGACAGTCTTCCACCGGGATCCCCAGTGGGGCCACTGCTTTCTGTACCTCCATGACAGTGTGGTGTTTGTCCCCAATTTCAGAGGAGAGTTCAAAGGAATAGGTCCATCTACAGCGCATGCCGTCCTCCTGGAGTTTCTGAGTTGTTTGGCGGAACTTGGCCCAGCGTTGAAGTGTTATCTGGGAGATATCTTGGTAGATCGTGCAGGAGAAGTCTTGAAAGCTCACTGTGAAGAGCCCAGTCTTGACCCCTGTGACTATAGCTGTAAATCCAATATGGCGATGGCCATAGATCAACCCGGAAGTGAGAGACTCGGCCTAGATGTCCGAGTACGTCGTGGGAGCGTCACCGGTCAAGAAGGAGAAGGAAGGACGATGGCGGGCGCTTGGTGGTCGATGAACGTAGGCGAGGAGGAGCGTCGGGAGAGAAACGGACCAGAGGAAGATGCGAGGACCGGAGCTTGGGAGGAGGCTGGAGAAAAGACACAGGAGGTGGCAGACGTCCTGCGAAAGGAGGAAGACCCAGGAACCAATGCACGCTCGCAGAGCACTGCTGTAGAGGCCGGTTCTCCCAGAAGGGACAAGGAGGCTGGGTCTCCCATCACCATGGCCCAGGAGGGTCATGGGTTCAGGCAAGTGCCCGATGCACGCTCCTTTTCTTTAAAGGGTTGGTGAGCGGGGTTGAGGGCCACACCGTCTTGAGCACAATTTTTCCCTGCACTTAGCCACCTCACAGTAGGGCACTGGTGAAGGAGCACTAATTCCCTTCTCCCTTTTGCAAGCCAGAAAGACAGTAGCCTGAACACTCTTTCTTTATTTCTTTGTGGGTTTCTGCGTTCCTCCTGAGAACCATAACACAAAGAAGAAGAAAACCCCAGGAAGAAGAGACCAAGGAGAGGATACTTATTCTAGCTAATTCAAAGCTACCCATACTCCCTTAAAGGGCTATCCAGTATTTTGAGAGAATCCCTATGTATGTGACAAGAACATACCAAAAATAAAAGAGAATAAATACCCTAAAGCTTAATAGCATCTTGTCTAAAGGTGGGTCTGGGATACACAACAGGCTCACCCGATCACACTCACCTCCCTTGCTTTCCTGGCATCTTGCAGGACTTCTTCCTTTTCAGAGAAATAAAGGAATGTAAGAAGCACATCTCTAGGTCTCGGTTTAGACTGTCATCTAGGGCCAGTTTGGTGGATCCTGTTGAGACGCATTTCTGGATGGTCATCGCTCAGCACGGATCAGGGCATTCCCACTACGAAAGGTGCAAGGTTGACGTCTGGGACCTCTTCACTAAGCCCTCGGAGTCTCAGGTTATCCTTCCCCAAGAAATGTTTGAGGTCTTCCAGCTTATCTATGGCACACTTAAGTTTTTCCTCCAACATGGAACAGCTTGCTGATGTGTCGGTTTGGCCTGTTGCAACGGTTTTTAGCTCCTCTCTGTTTCCAGGTTCCGCTGGCCCACAGAGTCAATGTCTGTTCAGAGTTCAGCAATTTTTGTGCTCAGGTCCGATCAAAGCTCTGCAAGGCCTTTGGTGGAGGTCCTGCATCAGTTTGTCATGCAGTTCAGCCTTGAATGTGTGAAGGCTGTCCAACCGGCCAGTTTTAGTGAGTGCCATGATAGGACCAATTCCAGTGGGCTCCAAAGCTGCAGGATTCTGCTGGGTCTATCCAGATATGTTAGAAGGTCGCCGCAGGATAATTTCTTCTTCATGTGGGCATAAAGATCAACACCCCACTCCCCACACTCTCGGAAATCCCATGGGGTTCTGTTGACCTCGAGGCTATCGTTCAGCCACAAAAGGTGGTAGACCGGGTGCATGTGGAGGGCTTTCGTCTCCACCCTGCTCACACGGAAGGGCCCAAACCTGACAGTTGATTCAAGTACAGACGCTTGATGGGGTCGCATACAGGGGAACGGAGTTCCTCCTGGCATAGGTACTGCCTAGTAGCTGCTGCTGGTCTCCTAATTCCATGCAATGCATGTTATGGATGGGGGGGCTTTCAACGATCACCATCGGGTGCCTGCTTGTGATCATCTCAGTCTTCCCAGTGTGTGTTCCCTAGGTTCTGCTCTCCTCAGGGCCACGTACCCACAGTGTCTAATGATCTTGTCGGTGTAGGCCCACACTGTTGATTTGTCCGCAGTACGGGAAGCATATTAGGACTGTCCTTGTCAAGCCCAGCAGCTGCCAGAAGTTGATTGAAGACTGCAAGGTTCCTCTTGACCTGCCCCCATGTTCTTTCCCATCGTATCGCTGTGGTGTTCGTGTTGAAGGACCGGCGCGAGCAGTGGCACAGGGAGAGCTTGGTTTCGTGGCCCCTCCTCAGCAGTGTCCATCTCCATGGACGCAAGGCCTCGTCAGCAGGTCTGGGCCATCGTCGGTGTCCCCCGGGGCCTCAGAGCATATTGTGGGGTCAGCAGTGCATCGACATCAGGTCTCTGGCGTTTGAGACCTTAGCTTTTTGGTTTTCTCTCCCCGCTGGCATGGTCTCCAGCGTCCTGTGCGTGAGGCCTGCCTCAGCGAGGCCTGCAGTCCAGCAGCGCTTCTCCCTTGTGCACAAATCTTCTCCTGATGTCCAGCTTGCAATTCCTGGGCTAAAAGTTAGCTCTGGGCTTATCAGTGGCATTCTGTGTCCTTACGTCCCTTATCTGCAGCAGATGGACAGGGGGAATAGTAAAGGTGGCAAGGCCTGCGGGAGCGACAGAGGAAAGCGTCTTTCGGCTCCGCCATCTCGGCTACACCTCCTATTATATGTACTTTTCCGCAGTGCACTCTATAGGGTAAAAGCTTAGGGATTCCACCCAAGGAACTTCGATTTATGCTTATGAGGCTTTAGTAACATAAAGGTTTATGTGTAGGTACTGTATGTGCAAATTGTCTTTATCTTACCTTGTGCATTTCGTACAAAAGGTATTTTCCTTCATGCAGCTGCTATATTAAATGTTGTTTATACATTGCAGGGAGTGGTACTCCTTGCAAGTAATGTGAATTGTCAAATTCTCTTGCATTAGTCATTATTATGTATTGTCCTGGGTCAAGCAAGATTATTTGTTTTTGCAGGTTCCTGCCTGGAGCTACTGCCTATTCATCCTCTTCTATCACAAACAGACCTATCTGTATCTCTGGTGGTGTTGCTTGTCAAACCTCCCCTGAAGGCACCTTTTTAAACCTATGCAGATCCAGCAGAAACCTCAAGGGGCCACAACACCCTTCCCAATCCGACCACTAGAGCAACATACAGAGACGACTCTGCCTATCTTATGGTCCCTTAAACCGGGAGGTTATAAATGTATCCCCACTTCACTCCATTGTGTTGCTATGATTGTTCTGCTTTTTTTGCATTTAATGTCCTGAATTCTCATTGTAAACACCCTTGCATGTATTGTCTTATCACTTGTTGGCTACATATCCTGTTCGTATATATAGTGCTCCACTACCTCCTGGCACTAGATTTGCGCTTTTTAAATACTCCCATAAAATAAATGAAAAATAGGTCACGTCAAAGCACCAACAACCTGCACATTCTACCAGTCCCCACCACATTGTTAAACCAAAGACAGAATATTTATTTTTAACACTAATACCAAGGAATATGAACTGGTTATATTCGTTAAACCTTATTGCTGGTGTAGCCTGGATTCTAAAACACTATCACATGGCACATATTAGTCATACCTCACCATAGCACTATATTTTCTAAACAGCGCCTGAATAGGGCCACTTGAATGATCAATTTTTGCCGCTTTTACAGCATAAATTTGAATGTGTCACACTTGTCATACGATCCACCTCTGCTTGCATAATTTAGAGAGTTTAACAAAAAATTGTTTCTAGCTCGAATACATTAAGTTACTAGAGTCGCTGTCAGGTGGTCATGTACAAAACCACATCCGACACTTTACAAAATCAAATTTGGCTGGTGAAATTTTAGTTGCTGGTTGTTGTATTGAGACTTTTAAAGATTTGCCAATTTTGGGTAGGTGGTTCGAACATATACAATTGATAGACTAGTTGCAAGGATTCTGTCTCCTTAGTTTAAGGGCCCGATTACGACTTTGGCGGTGCTGCGCCAGCTCTCTACCGGCACACCACTGCCTAAACCGCGCAATGGCCGCCCGCCTGATTACGAGTTCAACGGTCCTTTTGCCTTTCCCACGGCGGTGCCCTGAAAAAGGGCACCGCAAGAGGAACGGAAAAAATGTTCCAGCACGGCATGGACTGTAAATTCCATGCCATGCTGGAACTGGGGGTGCAAGCAGACAGGGGGGCACATGTTGTGCCCCCCTGAATGCATCCCCTTGGCGGGCCTTTTTGTGGCGGGCTCATCACCATAAAAAGGCTGGTGGTGGAGGAACTCGAAATATGCTCGGGGGACTATGCCAGTCCCTCTCAGCATATTATATTGCCCCTCCGCCGCACCACTGCCAGGGAACGGCAGTTCCCTGGCGCAGCCGTTGATCCACCGCCGGAACGACGCAGGAAGTCATAATCTGGCAGACGGACCACCGCCACCGAGAGTGGTGGTCCATGGACAACCAGACTCGAAATCAGGCCAAAAACCCCTAAATACTTCAATATAATACAAATGGTGTGAAAAAGAATGATTCCTCCTTTATCATGAAAATGTTTTGATTGACACAAATTTATGTTGGACACTTGTGAAAACAACAGGTATTTCATCATTTTCCTGAAAGAGGCAGTTTCATAAGGATACTTCTACTTTTAAAAAATCCTTAGCAGGTTGCATTTTTTTTATTTTGAGCCTATGTGAATACAACATCATTTCACATACAAACAGTGAAAACCAAGCATGTACAACACATGATATTGAGTGAATGCAATATACTCAGGTGTCCAATTACCAGTTCCACTGTATAGCAGTTATAAACATCTGTTCTGTATTGACCGAGAACTCAGTCACCGGTAGTCACTGCAGGAGAGTTTGCTTCGTGTGATGTTAGCAAATAAGACATAAGAGGAGCCCAGAAGTCCTTAGGCCTAGACGGCAATGGAAGTTCTTCAGCATAATACGACAACTGATCTCTACAGTATATAACATCCTCCAACCACTGTTGTAATTTGGGGGCATTTCTACCATCCCAGATTTGAGCCACTTTTCTCTTTGCTAAAAGCAAAGCAATCAGCACCAACCTTCTATTCTGTGGCTTTAGATGACCTGCAAGGCCCAACAAAGCTGTGGTGTGCACCTCACCAGTTCCAGTACAATATCAGATAAAGTCTTGGTAACCTGCTCCCAGAAGTCGTGTACTCGCTCACAGAGCCACACCAAGTGAATGAAATCCGCATCTTGCATTTTACATCTGGTACAATTAGCCGATTCTCTCAACCCATACCTCTGTAACTGCTTGGGTGTATAATACAATTGTTGTAAAAACTTAAAATGAATAATACGCATATTACAGTTAGCGGTTAATAACCCTGTTAAAGAGCAGCAATAGTCCAAATCCTTCTCTGTAAGTGGTGTGTCTTGTACCATATTCCATCTCTCCATACCCTTGCTATGTCGTGGTGCAGTGTCTGCTTGCATTGAAGCGTATAGTCTAGTGACCAATTTCATATGGGAGGGACCTGCCAACATAGCCTGTAGCGGCTTCAAAGTCAACGGTTCGGCAGGATGTTGTGCGTTAAAAACTTTAAGGGCCTCCCTCAATCTGTAATATGTAAATACTAACAGTGGAGAGCTGGGCTTGCGTGCCTGTATATCCTTCAGTGTAATAAATGTGCCTACTGGGTATGCATCGCCCATTGTAACAATGCCTATATCTGCCAGGATTGAGAGCGCCTGATGCTCACGCGCCACAGAGCTATCGGGGTGTCACGCTAACGGCAGCGCTGGGGCATATATTGGAAGTTTCCCCGCCTGCCCCGCCAATGTCCGCCATGCCTGTACTGTGCAATCTATCGTGCTCATCTCATAATGGGGGCATACTGATTGTGCCCTGCGCAGCATAGCAGTCAGCGGTTCTGGATATGCATCATCCGCCTCCACCGCCACATGTGGCAGGAAAGGCGCGGGAAAGTACCAGTAGTGCGCAAAGTGCGCCTGTGCGCACAAATAATAGAGATATAGATCAGGGGCCCAAAACCCCCCTTGACAATATGGCCTTGTGAACACTTCCTATCTAGCGCAGATTTGCAAAGAATGTCTTCAGTAGCCAGATGGGGACATTAGTGAGCAAGTATAGAAATTTTGGTAGGACGGTCATTTTTATGACGGCCACTCTATCCGCCAATGACAGAGGTAGCCTAATCCATCTATTCACTTGTCCAAAATGTTCTCTCACAACGATCTCCAGATCATTGTGAATCCATACTCCCAGATATTTTACCGGTTCCACCGTCCATTCCAGCAGAAATTCCAGCTCGAATGGCTGCGTATTCGATGTTAAAGGAAAAATGGTAGATTTGTCCCAGTTAATCCTAAAACCCGAGAGGCGTTCGTATGTAATATACTCCCTTATCAAACCATGTAATTCCTCTTCAGGATTGCGGACGTATAGCACCATATCATCCGCATAAATAGATATAACAAGAGAACACTGTTGAAATCCCAATGCTGCGCTTGCATGTTTCTGCCTCACCATACCATCACAATTGCAAACAGCAGAGGGGAGACCGGGCAGCCCTGACACGTTCCTTTAAAAATCGGTATAAACTTAGAATGGCAATTATTAACCCGCAGTCTGGCAACTGGGGCAGCATAGAAAAGTTCTATCCATTGTATAAATGCAAACGGCATCCCCATTCGCCTCAGTACATCAAACATAAACCCCCATTTGATGGAATCAAAGGTTTTGGCCGCATCAAGCAGCACTGCTGCTGCTTTAATATCCGGGTCAAGTTGATGCATCACAGCAAAAAGTGAGCGTAAATTATGTGTGGTGGAGCGAGTCGGGACAAATCCAATTGGTCCGTGAGGACCAACGCTGGTAACAAGGGACGCAACCTGGAAGCTACGATTTTCGCTATAATTTTTGTATCTATATTCAAAAGTGAGAGTGGGCGATACGACTCACAGCGAGCAGGGTGTTTACCTGGTTTCAGTAAGGTAATAATTAGTGCCTCCCGTAGCGTGGGAGAAAGTGTTTTATTCTCGTAGGCCTCGATGTACATGTTGTGTGGGGCCAGCAAGTGAGCATAAGTTTTCTAAAACTCACTAGGCAGGCCATCACTGCCAGATGCCTTACCAGTGGGAAGCGTGTGTATCGCCTCCTTCACCTCCTCAATTGTGAATGATTGCATCAGGTACTCTCTTTGCCCCGGGGACAACCAGGCAAGCTCTATTTCCTCCAAAAATGCATGTACCTCTTCTCCAGAGGCTGCCTCCCACGCACCATATAGCTCGTAGCAATAATTCATAAAGTGATTGAGTATTTCGGCCGTGCTATGGCTTTTCGTGCCATCCTGGCGCTCCAACTCTGTAATAAACTCCTGCGTCCGTGGTGTCCTAATTTTTACCACCAGAGCGCGGCTCGGGTGCCCACCCTCCCCATATGCCCTTGCTACCCAACGCCTGGACAAATGCTTAATTTCTTGGTCCACAGTTTCATTGTATTCAGTGACCTGCTCCCTGATTTCAGCCAGGGTTTTCCAGTTTGTGGGTGGCGGCATACTCTTTTTTCAACCTTAAAAAAGATTTCTCTAATGTGTGCATCCGGGACCGTAAATCCCTAAGCACGCCTGCCTGCAGCCCAATACATATCACCCTAATCGTGACCTTTAAATGCTTCCCACAGTGTACCTGCCTCTTCCACTGTGCCCTTATTTTCCAGAAAGAAAAGCTCAATGGCCTGCCTCACCCCTTCCCAAAAAACTGGATCCAGCAGCGACGTTCAATCAATCAATCAATCAATCAGGGATTCGTAAGCGCGCTACTCACCCATGAGGGTCTCAAGGCGCTGAGGGGGGCTGGTATGCAGCTCCGTTTCAGTCGAAGAGCCAGGTCTTGAGGTTCTTCTTGAAGGTGATCAGGGAGGGGGCGCGTCTGATGTCTGTCGGTAGCTCGTTCCAGGTTTTAGCTGCAATGTGGGAGAACGATCTTCCGCCTGCTCTGGCTCTGTGGATGCGCGGAGTTTCAGCTAGTGCGATGTTGGCAGACCAGAGGTTCCTTTTGGGTACGTGGAAGTTTATTCTGTCGTTGAGGTATTTGGGTCCGCTGTTGTGAAGGCATTTGTAGGCGTGGGTGAGGATTTTGAAAGTGACTCTCTTCTCCACGGGGAGCCAGTGGAGTCTCCGCAGGTGTTGGCTGATGTGTTCGTGCCATGGGATGCCGAGGACGAGTCTGGCCGCGGTGTTCTGTATCGTCTGGAGTTTGCGGAGTAGGGATTTGTTGATGCCGGCGTAGAGAGCGTTACCATAGTCGGGTTTACTGGTGATGAGTGCGTGGGTGACTGTCTTCCTTGACTCGGGTGGGATCCATTTGAAGGTCTTTCGAAGGATGCGGAGGGTGTTGAAGCAGCTGGAGGTGACGGCGTTGATCTGTCAGGTCATGGCGAGTGATGAATTGAGCACGATGCCGAGGTTTTTGGCGTGGTCTGAGGGGGAAGGCGGGCTTCCGAGGGCGGTGGGCCACCAGGTGTTGTCCCATGCTGATGGGGTGGTTCCGAGGACGAGGACTTTGGTCTTTTCGGCGTTGAGTTTTAGGCAGCTGTCAGTCATCCAGACTGCGACGTCTTGCATTGCTCTCTGGAAGTTGAGTTTTGCGGTGACGGGGTCCCTGGTGAGGGAGAGGATGAGCTGGGTGTCGTCGGCGTAGGAAACGATGTTGAGGTTGTGACGTCTGACGATGGCTGCGTTGGCTGAAGACGCCACTGAAAAGTTTGTTGTGTAGGGATGCTCACATCCAATATCATAGGGGAATGATCTAAGAGAGTGCGCAGTAAATGCGCCACCATCTTCACCCAGGTAGTAGCCGATCTGAAGACCAGCCAGTAGTCCAATCTGGACCACGATTTATGTACAGATGAAATGTGCGTGCCTTCTCGTGTCATCGGGTTTCGTGCCCTCCAGATATCATTAAGCTTATGTGTGTGCATGATATCATGTATGACTTGTGCTGCCCGTTTTCCCTGCCAGATGGTCGCCGCACTTTTAACCATGTTAGGTACCAGGTATGTATTCAGACCCCCCCCCACAGTACTATTTCTGGTTGAAGGGCAAACAATTTACTCTCCAATCTACGATAAAATTCTGGATCATCAACATTAGGGCCATATGTCGTAATAATTGTAAGGTTTGTGCCACAGAGGTTACCCTGTTTAAGTGTAAACCGGCCCAAGTCGTCTGATTCTGTGTGCGTGAGCCTGAAGGGAGTGCCCATTTTCACTAACATCATAACCCCTACGGCATACGATGAGTATGACGATGCCGCCTTTACCGCCGCCCATTTCGCTCCCACCCTACCCTCTCCAACTCTAGTGAGGTGGGTCTCCTGTAAAAGAGCCAGTTGTACCTGATGTCTGTCTAAGTATTCCAACACCTGCCTGATTTTTTTGGGATTATTCAGCCCCCTGACATTCCATGTCATAAGCGTAATCTCACCTGCCATTTAAATGGAGTATCCTGATCTTGCATGTTAGTCCTCTCTTGTGGCTCAGCTAATTGTACCTGCATAACCAGTGTGTCTATCTGCCAGGGATGTACCATGCTTGAACATACATTCAACAACCCAACAACCCCCCTCACACTTTAACATCCCAAACATGCCAAAGACACACCCAGGAAAAAAACGCAAACAGCATTGCAACCAGATTGGGGTATACCCACATGGGGTGACCAGATGCCCGTACTCCCACCCGCGGTGCAGGTGTGGCCGGAATGACGGCTTTTTGGGAACATCTTAATATAGTGTTTTTAGCTTACATTAACAGCAATAGGAAATACAATTGCTCAATCACGTAGCTTGAAACATACCCTAAACTCGACACAACATGTACATGACAAAGTGCAGTGCCCCAATAACAACAACATTTTGCAACCGCTTCATCCAACACCACCCACCACCATTTTGATCAAACATTATGCCTGCCCTCATTGCGTATGGTGCCATGTGGTTTACAGTTTTGCATCAACAATAGTACTTTTAATATATATGCAGGTCAGAGGGCTCCCCAATTACCTTAGATCCTGATCAGCACAGTTCAGGGACATTCTACATTCCACCATTCACGTATGTCCAGAGATGTGATTCCATGATGACCAATATAGTCATCCATACCCTCACATGTGAACAGAGACCACCTTACCAACTACATGCCCCATTTCAAATGCATCTCTCCAGCAGTCATGATTCTGAATGCGAGAGGGAGGGTGATCGCCTTGGACTCTTCCTTTTGGGTGGCACCTGTTTCAGAAATTCCAGAGCTGCTCTCGGTGTTGGAAAGAATTTCATCCTGACCTCATGCGTAATCCACAGACGCGAGGGATACAGCATCACATAAGGAATTTCTAACTCTCGCAATTTCTTCTTGACAGGTGCGAACTCTTTGCGAGCCGCTTGAATCGCCACGGTGAAATCCGGGAAAAAAGATACCACATTCCCTTGATAGCTAGTGTCCTGCTTTTCCCTCGCCAAACGTAGAACAGCATCACGATCCCGGTAATTCAAAAGTCTGGCTTTGATAGGATGTGGCGGGGCTCCCGGTGGTGGTTTGGGAGCCAATGATCTATGTGCCCTCTCAATAATGAGCACTTGTGAAAGATTCTCTGCCCCAAACATATCCTTGAGCATTCCTTCTATTTAGTCTTCGGGCAGCCTGTATTGGTGCTTTCTGGAACCCCCATTATTCGCAGGTTGTTGCGCTGGAAGTATGCCTCTAAATCTTCATTCTTCGCTCTGATAACCTCCAAGATTTTCTCCATGTCGCGGCATTTGCCCACTGTCGCATGTGACTCGTCCTCAACAGAGGAAATGCGCTGCTCCGCAGCGGTTAAGCGCACTCCCTGTTTGTCCAGCTTGGCAGCCATACTGTCCATCCTAAGTGTGGGGGTGTCTATTTTCTCATCTATGGCCTGCAGACTCTGCTGCATCGCCAGCAGGGTGGACTCCAACGATGGTGTACTCAATTGCCCCACCTCCAGCTCAGTATCTGAATGTACCACTGCAGGTCGCGACGAACGGCGAGACTCAAAGGACAGTTCAGACTGTTGTTTATCCGACTTGCCCATCGTTGCCGTTTCTGTGGAGCAACCCGACAGCGGAAGGAATGGGCACCCAGTGGCGTAGCTAGGGGGGGGCGATGGGGGCGGACCGCCCCATGCCGCACAAGTTTTTTTTGGCGGCAGCCGGCCCCCCTTCACCCGCTCTTACCTGCGGCCGTTGCGGCCGCAAGAATCGGCCGCGGCCGCTACCACCGCCCCCCCCGCTCTTCTATCATTTAGCCGAGGGCGGCAAATGCAGGGGCCGCCACGGGCAGCCTAACGCCTAGATACGCCCCTGTGGGCACCTCCCACAGCTATCCGCCGGCCAGTGACGTCACTACGTACCCCCAGATCACAGCTCACAAACACCCAGACGTGGGCACTCCACCAACAGTGTCCAGGAATGTCTACACTTAAGGTTTTGCCTTAATGTACACACATGGGCTCACATACATAAGGGACGCATCCAAGGGAGCTAGGTTTCTTGCTAGCGTGCGCTGGGCCTCTAGCTGCCACTGCTCCCTTCCGCAAGCCCCAGCCACACACTAACAGCACCGGTATGGGGGAGGCTGACACCGTCTCATCACTTGCGACCCAGGCGTCCCGCAGTCTGCGATGTTCCTCTCTCACCTCCTGATAAACGGGAGAGCTTCCCTGCGCTGTGCGAGTTCGCCCCACACTTCAACAGGATTCCTCTCCATAGCAGGCTCGCAACTTGTGTCACAGCAGTCATGCACAACCGGTCCGGCGCAAGATGCGCGCCAGGGGGCCCACCCGACTCCTACCTTAGCTCCGATGACATGGGCAGGGCCCGCCGCCGCTGCACCGCTTCACGCAGCCACTCGTCCACCAACAGCTGCCTCACAGATCACCCTGCTCGCGTCTCACGAGCAATACTGCCATTTAGGAGCACGACCCCGGTCACACGCTGCACACGCATATGTAGGCCTCAGTCCTTCCTCCTACCGTTCCTGGCCCGAGGCACTGTCAGTTGGGCACTGGAATCACGATCTACGCCGCATGTGGGGCCCGGCTCTCATCCCATGCCGCCATCTTGTTGTACTGCAGGCCGCAATCCTGCACGCCTCGACTGCTTGGTTACTGGCGTCTATCATTAGCACTCCAAAGTGGCATCTTTTCACTTTACCCTACATTCCGCCACGTATTGCCGTTTTTTAATCTTGCAGATGAGTGCCCATCCTGCCGATAATTGCTGGATTCTTTATTCCAGCTGGCAGAGCAGCACTACCGTGCGGCCATCTTTCCGTGGGCTCTCTAGCGACCCCCAGCAGCAGGTTGCATTTTTTAAAGGTCTGATTTCTTGAATATGAAAGTACCTCTCCCTGAAATTCTATTATGCTGCAATGTAGGATAAAATTATGCAGCAAAAAATTGTATACTTTGCAGGAACACATTTGAGCTAAGGATCCACTTCATTAGTACCACTTGAACATAAATACAGCAATCAGCAAGTGAAAGATGACCACTCAACCTTTGCAAACGTTCTGCCACTGTGTGGCACTAGATACGCTAAGTTTCTTTATTAAGCGTTTTTCCTTTTGAGGTAGGAAAATGTTGTTGCTCGCTTCTGAAAATTCTACAGCGGATGGTGGATTATTTTGAAGAATTGTTAAATCCATAATTATGCAAAAATCCATGCAGCAGCAGAATTGCATATTTGTAGGCGCCTGCACATACATAATATACTATACTGTTTTGGAGAGAGGCACCTTAATAGAAAGTGGTTCTGATTAAGGCACTATGGTGTAAACACAAGAAAAATCTGAAACAGAGAACACATTTTAAATATAATTGGGATGTGCAGAATGAAATAGTAAAACCTTTTACAACAAGATCAGCATACATGAAGGTTTGTGTGCAACATTATGAATATTTTGCTCAAAGTGTTTTAATCTATGAGGTAGAAAGACAGTGTTGCTAAAGTGCAGCTTCTTAACAAGGGCTTCGGGATGCAACCCTACTCCTGTAAGGCACCACTTACTGCCCATTGCATTTGCCCACTACTGCTAATGATTTAACTGAGCTGTATTCATAAAAACATAACTTTTGTGTTTTCATGAACACTGTGAGTGTGCCGGTCAGACCTCTCTGCCTCATTCCAGGTTGCTGATGACAGGGGGAGAAAGGGGGCTGAGGCATGATCCATCTACAGAGTGTTGTTTTACAGCAATCTGTAGGTGAATATCTGGATTGCACATCTGAGGCGTGTAGTTCAACTATGTTTCCTCACACAGGCACAATCCATTTTATTTAGCATACACTTTCCTAATACCTCAGGCACCACAGGATATCTGCTAAAATGGGACTGTCAGGCTGTACATTAGAGCATCCCTGAGGGCAAGGAGGAGCCACACAGAGTGTCAGTGGCAGAGTGGCATTGGCCGGATCCCCGGCACTGTCCAAGCCTTTTATACAGCTGTGCTTCCAGTCTTATCAAGAAGCGGGGAGAAGGGTATAGGTGGATCTTCTCCTTTTTAGGTCTCGCCTGGCGACGCAGCGCGAAGCGCTGTCGCTAGCGAGATCTATTGTTACTGACTTGCTTTGGAAGGGAGACAGGAGCTGTGCACGCGCAGGACGGACTGGAAATGTGAACGCGCCCGTGAACACGCACGTACAGACACGCGATGTGCACATCTCCTGTCCCCCTTCCGTCCTCGCAAGCCTCATGCAATATCATTTTTTTTTTTTATGCGCACGCGAGCTCCAAGCGCGGCGCGCTTTACACTCACAGCATGCCTCACCCCACTTACCTGCTCTTGTGGGGACTCTGTGCTGCTCCTCGGCTGGTCTCCGTCTTCAGCCGGTCACTGCAGCAACACGCGGGGCTCCGTCTTGCTCCCAGGAGCCCCGCCTAAAATCCTGCTTTGGCCGCACCATGGGCATTCACGAAGGCAGGGTGGGCTCCCGCCGGACTTCCTCTAATGTTTTTTTTTTTTTGCTTTGGCGGCCCCGTCCCTGGGCCGCACGAGCCGCGCAGCACTTATTCAAGTGCGGCGAAGTCCGCAGGCGCCGCCACTGGGCACGAGCCGCAGGCCACGCCGATGTGCACGCTCACGGCGTGCCTACAACGCGTGCATGGCGCTGTTTCACTTTCCCTTGTTGGATACGCAGCAGGGACCGTTTCTCATGAAACCAGCACACCCTCCCTGAGCTTTGCATTTACCAGAATTCAGCTCAATATGTGTCTCTGCTGGGGCAGGGACGATGGCGCACATTTCATGGTAAGCGTGTGCAATTAGCCCCTTGCCTCATTTCTTTCACCATGAGAGAAAGCAGCGCCAAGGCATTGACTGCGTGTGCCTGCACTGGAGGGGCTGGGAGTAAAATACTAACAGCCGCCAAGAAGGAAGCTGTGACAGTGGGCTTTACATAATTCATGAGCCCTGCTACTGAAACACATCACGGCGTGTGTATTCTTCTTATTTTTTTTACAGTTTTGTAGTTTGTGACCTCGACCCGAACATGCTTTATACGAGCATCAGTTATATTACATAAGAGCACATTGATTTTTCCTAGGCACGGTGAGATTACGTGATTTGACCGGCAACATAGGCTATTGAGCCAACGCCGAAACTCGAACCTGGTTTTCCAGTTCCAAAGTCAGCAGCGCTGTATGTGTTAATACTTTTGCACCGCAAACTGAGTTCTGGTGCAACCTCATGTTCGTCACCTCTGAGGGTTTGGCAGGCGATTCAAGATTGTGTATAACTGTCTTACATGTTTGGATTACACTTTGACATTACATTTTACATCTTTACAGAATTTAGGCACAAGCAGATAAAATCTTTTTCACACAACCACAGAATTCTCCAACTTTCACAGTCATCAACTTCGCCACTAAAATGCATCCTGTATCTCGAATTTCTATTAGTGTAATAAATAGATTATTGTTTTAGAATTATTTCATACTCTTCTGTCAATAGGTTTGCCTTAATATATCTAGTAATTCAAAAAGAATGTGGACTAAGAATTATGTTTTTCCCTCGGTGACTATGACTGTCATATCAAATATCCCCCTTTTTTCCTTCCAGTATTGGACAGGGTTATCTTAAAATTATGTCCGCCGCCAGAATTCTTCGTGGAATAATGGCAAGGGGGCAGGGTTTAGTTTGCCACTACCTAAAGTCCAATTAATGTGGTGCAACCTGTGATGATTCCCATGCCTGAGCGTGGGTGAAGGTAATGTGCATTGCCTTATGTATAATTTCCCCAACAGCCAAAATTCACATAATGTTTCTACCCGCATTTTAGTGGTTCAAGAACCGTGCTATCTTCCCCAACTGATAACAAAGATTGGTACTGTGTGTCCGACTGCCATTGCAGGCAGGACATTCTCTCTCCGGACGCTTTTTTTTATTTGTAGAGCACGCATTTGCAATGCAATAGGTCTCGCATTTGCGAGAGTTTAAGCTATTGACAGTGTAAGTGACAATGCCTTTTATTTATCTGTTTTAAAAACAGCACATAAATAAAAGGCTGTGTCATTTACAATGGCAATAGCTCAAACTCTCGTAAATGCGAGACCTATTGCATTGCAAATGCTTGTTAAGCCTGGCTCTGCTGCTCTATCTGGCTCCTGGTTGGGAATCATGGCTTGCAGGTTCAAACATCCTGCCCCAGATTCCCGTTCTGCTGCTGCCATGGCGAGTCCGAGTTGCCAGCAAAGGAAGTAAGGTAAGTAAAAATAAATATGGGTAAATGTGTGTTTGTGAGCACTGTCCAGCACAAGCCAAAATCACTAATTGTTGGGAAATAACATTATGAAGAGTGATAGAGTTGTTTTTCTGAAATGTTTACACATTTCACTAATGAAAATGTAATTCTAGCTAACTTAGGAATTGTAGGCCTCATACTCTATTTTGAATGTGACGTTTACTGCCAAGTGACCTGCATCACAAAATTGTATTTTCATGTCTCAGCAGAAAAATGTATGTATGTGCTTTTCAAGGGCAAGATGATAACCTTCACCACAAAATCAAATGTTGCTTAGTACAAATGTTCCTGTTCAAGCTTACACCTAGTTGTCTTGTCGGAATCACACACAATGGCAGGCTTTTTCACACTGACCCTTGAGGCTAATCCATGCCAGACGGGAAACATCCTTTACAACGCAGTCATTACATCGCACTACCTTTACAACGCAGTCATTACAACGCAACATCCTTTACATCGCATGCCGTTACAACGCAGCCATTACATCGCATGTCACTACAACGCATACCATTACAACGCATACCATTACAACGTATAGTTTTTACCCCTACACTATTCAACACTTACCCTACTGTTGCACTCACTGGAGTGGGAATAGTAATTTTTACCCCTACACTATCCAACACTTACCCTACTGTTGCACTCACTGGAGTGGGAATAGTAATTTTTACCCCTACACTATCCAAAACTTACCCTACTGTTGCACTCACTGGAGTGGGAATAGTAATTTTTACCCCTACACTATCCAACACTTACCTTATATGCAATGTAATGGTATGCGTTGTAATGGTATGCGTTGTAAAGGTATAATGCGATGTAATGGAATGTGTTGTAAATGTAGTTTCTAAAAATGCGTTGTGATGGCATGCGATGTAAAATCATGCGTTGTAATGGATGTTGCGATGTAAAAACTTCGTTGTAAAGGCATGCGTTGTAAATGTATGCGTTGTAACGTCATACATTCATGCCAGACTGCTCTCCAATTTTATTCTCTGTATTTTGCTGACCTAAACTATACTGAGCTCTTTGATTGATTCTTTACTTTAACTGAACTTTGCACTCTGATTTATTAATTGAGTCTGACTATTTAAAACAATTCCTGTATGACTCAAAATTTGAAAATAAACCTTTACAGGTTAAGACTTCACTGTCAGTCGTTTTGTAAGCCCAAATAGGTTCTATGAGCTCAATCGATTTGTGACTTGGAATGTTTTAATGAGACACACATACCCAGCAAGAGGCACCAAAATCCAAAAAGCGTTTAACAACTTTTATGGTCCATTTACAAATTCAAATTGCCCAACACAAGTCAGTTAGCATGTAACAAACTCCATTCATAACATTTTAGCACAATTGTTGTACATAATGCACAGACTCTGTCGAGTTTGCCTAGAAGAGACTTCTTTATTCATATTCTTCTTCTTTTATTATTATTTTTTTAATTCTCTTCTTTACTTCAAATGTAGTCAACACGTTTCGTCACTCAGGACTTCTTCAGGGGCTTCTTAAAGACTTGAGGGAAGATCCAAATATAGTAATACGAGAGGCAGACAAGGGAGGAAATATTGTTCTTATGGACCTATGCGACTATCTGGGTGAGATTAACACACAATTACAAGGTGGCACATATTATGAGAAACTGAAGGACAATCCTATTTCCCTTATTGAGACATAAATGCCAGAGTTGTAGATTGGCATGAGTCATGTCTTTTGACTGACTTGGAGAATAAATATTTACACGCGCAATGCTCTAGGTATCCGTGCATTTACATCTTGCGAAAGATTCATAAAGGAGGTCCATTTCCACCTGGAAGACCAATTATTTCCGGCAATGGTGCACCTACTGAATGCATTGCTGAATACGTTGATGGTTTCTTACAACGATTTGTGAGAAATCTCCCTTCGTGTTTTGAGACAATAAAGATATATTGTGCAAACTTGAAGATTTACAGTGGAAGAGTGTAGATCTTATGTTTGTGACTATGGGCGTAGAGAGTCTCTATACCTGCATTAGGATGGAATGTGGCTTAGAGGCGCCTAACCACTATCTCTACAAATGTAACTCAAGACACTTAGAATACAGTTTAATGCTGTTGGAAATGTCAAGGATCATCTTTACTCAGAATGCTTTGCTGCATGATGGGACTTGGTTCCTGCAGAAGCAGGGTATCGCAATGGGTTCCAAGTTTTCTCCGTCTTAATCAAACATCATCATGGGTTTGTATGAGATGGAGCATGCCTGGGGCCATGGCTCACACAATTGGACCAACAATATTATGTTTTAAAGGCGCTATAGAAATGCTATCTTGTTGATCTGGAATGGCACCCTTGATGATCTTTTGACATACCATAGATACCTCAATGAGAATCGATTCAATTTAAAACTGACCATCAAATATGACAAAAAGGAGATCGATTTTCTTGATCTGAGGCTGTATGTACACCAGAATGGCATACAGAGTGACATCTTTATAAAACAAACATCGTGCAACAGCGTACTCCAGGTTACCAGCGCCCACCCTAAGTCAACAATAGAAGGCATACAATATGGCGAAATGGTGAGGGCAAGGCACAATTGTAGTCAAGAACAGAACTTCACCACATGGGTGCAAGGAATCAAATGAGACTTCAAAGAGGGTATGATGATATGTGTCTGATGAGAGCAGAAAGCAGGGTCAGGAAATTGGATAGAAAACAAACTCTTGTCTTCAATCAAGTATATGTAGACAAAAAAGCACAGGCAAAAGAGATTATGTTTATTGCTCAGTACAATGCTTACAACAATCATGTTTACAATATTTTAAGAAAAAATTGGCACATACTCAATTCTAGTACACTGCCAGATGTGATTGTACCACAAAAGCCCCTAGTGGTATACCATAGAGGTAATACCCTTAAAAAACTACTGTATCCCAGTTATATAAGGAGCAAGAAAGAGAGTCTCAAAACTTGGATCCCAGAAAAGCCACTTGGATTCTACACCTGAAGCATATGTTCTGTATGTCATTTGGGACGCAACAAGACTACTAGATTCAGATACAACACTTCCACCGAATATACTGTAGATTTCATCATAAACTATAACACTACTTACGCTATTTATAAAGTGGGTTGTGCCTGTCACAAAATTTACATTAGTCGCAGCATTCGATGTTTAAAAGATCGAATACAGGGACATGTTAGGGAGATTAGGCACAAAGATGAAAAATAACCAGTGGCCACACATATACATCAGGCCCACCCTGCTGACACACAAATCTGGTTCCATGCATTCGAACAAATTACTTCTAATGAAAGAGGTGGAGGTAGGGAATTGGCTTTAAGATAAGCAGAGGCCAGATCGATCTGTCGCTTGAGGACAGTTTCCAATGGCCTTCATACCAATAATGAATTTCTCTTCTTTTTGTAAACGATGTATAACTGTTACTTATCCAGATGGGTTCATGACAATTTTAAGTACAGATGGGTGTTCACAGGCCAATGGTGGCTTCTATTTACTGTTTTTATCCTTACTGGTTTGGCTGACAGTGATTTATGGAGGAAGTTTAAATACAAACACTCCCTTATTTACATATTGTAAATTGTGATGTGACATTGTAAAATCTAACTTTCTTTGTGAACCTAATTCCATGGATTATTATTGTAGGAGGCTGGATCAGTATATGGTGCACACTTATTTAGGTGATGCACCTTGCACTAATCCAGGCAACCCTTATGGTGATTTTAGTGGTCTGTGATAACCATAGAAATTTCTCAAAGTGGTAGCTGTGGAGGGCAGCCTTCAGGCTTATCTTGAAGGAGTGTTAAGCAGCTTGTTTTACCAGTTTAATCATGTAGTGTAGGTTAAACGAAAAGGATTCACACATATAAAAATATGTCTATTTATTACACAACACTCACTAACACATCGGTATATCTGCTACCCGGAGATATCAACACAAATACTCAACAATACTTCAATTGCAATCAGGTAATTAAGCACAAAGTCCAGGGAGAGACCAAACCATATACAAAAAAAGTGTAATGTGAGCTGCGACCGAAGTTGGAACTTGGACCAGGAGACTCAGAGGAGCTGGGAACACAAGGAACCACCCAAGGTGTTAGGTTTGAAATTCCCCTTTCCACATAATGCACTTGTTTATGCTATATTAGATTAGCAATATGTGGCTAAATAGATGCCATTTGTGTTCACGTTATGCAACCCACTGAGTTATCCCTGCAACATGTAAGTTTTCGTTAGCCTGTGTGACTCCATTTTGTATTTCGTAATCCTTATTAGACTGCTTGGGCTGTGCTCGTACTAGGCCTTAGTATTCAGAATTGCTTGCCTCAGCAGAACACTGTACTTCGTTATTATTTTCTCTCCTGTTCAAGGCTGAAACCTGAGTTGCTAACGAGCAATTATTCTGCTTTTGCATACCATTTCCAATGTGTAACTCTGCTCCCACGTTAGGAGACGCTGAGACTCGGCACAGTGGCCTTGGACTACTGATAGTGTTATCCATCTGGCAGGTGTTAGCTCATCTCTCTGTGCCTTCTTTGTCCATGCCCGGCTCAGGCCGGTAGTTTTCCACTAGAGGCGTGACCGAAGTCTCCTAGAAAGGTTTTTCATGTATTAGCAAACGTTGGGGCGCCAGTCCCGTCGGCAGACATCTTAGGGTAAGGGTCTGATTGGACTCCTCTGCAGAGTATATGCTGAATAAATGTAAGTTTGTATTCTCTACTGTCTGACGACTCTTCATTTCTGGGAAGGCATAGCAGGTGGTTGTAAGTAACCCGCGTGGCCCTAGAGGGCCCCGTCCTTCAGTTGGTGCCCGAACAGGGACCCTGCAAGGTGATCCCCTCACCCGTAATCGGGTTGTAGGGTCGGGGTGGTGTCCGGTCGGTCGGATCGGGGCCCCACACACAAGACCAAGCTTGGGTCTCGCAGCTGCCCCGCCCTTCTGATCGGACGGATCCTCGGCTAGTGGTCACCGGCTGGGGTCCTGAGAAGGCGAAACCTTGGAGTTGACCGTTTGGTCCGAAGAGTCGGCAGTGGAGAATAACTTGACTCAACCTGTGTGCACCAGGTGAGTGATTTGGTTCTTGGGAAAATGGCGCCATTCTTGGACGGCACGAGCCTCTGGGCTGTGTCTTGATTCAGTCTCCGGACTGTCTTGTTTGCAGTTTTCGAACTGCTTTGCTTGAATGACACGAGTCGACGGGCTGTGTCTTGGTACAGTCCTAGGACTGTCTTGTTTTGAACTTGGTGGGTCGGTGGACTCTTGTAAAAGACACAGAGTGCTTGCGAGCAGTCTGCCGGACCAACTGGTAATTAGGCTTGCGTTTGAAAAAGGTTTGGAGCTGTTCATGAATAATCTGCCAGGCCAGCTGGTAATTGATATATACTCGAAAAGGTCTGGGGCTGGAGCCTGTCTTCTCGAACTTGGTACGGTCTCTGAACTGTCGTCTGGGATGTGATGCAGCCTCTGGGCTGGCTTGTGGTTTGCTTGTTGTGTTCTGTGAGGTCTGTGGACCGACGCTGATGATGGTGCTGGTGAAATGCTTGTTTGAATGAGTAGCGACTGTGCTTTCCAGACAGTTGGTCTTGATTTTTTAGTAATTTTTGTTATTCTATCTTCCCTTTTATTGTAATTGTTGGGGTTATATTTGTCTGTTAAGGGACAGTGCATGAGTCTTATATTAAGATGCCTTGTTTAAGCAAGTTAGGATGTTTCGGATGTCGATGTTGTTCTACAGATGCTCAATTGGAAGAGAGCCAGCCTGCACCTCCGGAGGGTACCCCAAATTTCAACATATATGTCAAGCATGGTATTGGCACTATTATGTTTAGCACATTGTGGAATAAATATACGAGGGACAATACTGAGCTGCAATGGCCACTTACTGGCTCATTTGATGAACAGAAATTGAATTTCCTGCAGGACAAATTGTTTGCTAAAAGGAGCAGGCAGTCCATGTTTGATTCTTTAAGAGTGTGGCAGAAGGAAGCAAAGCAGCGGCGTATGAGAGCAGAGAAAGAGGTTTGAAGGAGACAGACACAAACTATTACGCAGAAAGCAGTAGCCTATGAAAGACAAAAGACAGAGAAAGGCATATAGTGCGCAGATAGGAAGTTTCGACTGCAGACTGACAAATGTTACGTTGCTAGGGATGAGAGTAATGAGCTTGTTGAAGAGCTATTGGATTCTCGCCCCCCACCACCCTATGCCCCTGAACAGATATACCCCACAGTCCCGACGTCCCAGTCTTCGGCTTCTAGTGCCGCTCTCTCTGGTATTGCTGTTTCTAGTACTACTGCTTCAACCCCAACCCCACTTGCTTCTCCTTTGCTCCCGCCAGTAACAGGAGCGGGTGTCGTTACCTCCCCTGTCCTGTCTCTTGGCTCCGTCTCGACAGCTACGCCCCCTTTCACCCCTACAACTTTGTTTCCCTACATGATGGTACCTGTTTCTGCATCTGCCATTTCCCCTGTGAGTGTGACGCCCCAAACACCGTTGAATGTCGAAACGCCTGCGCGTGGGATACATGGAGCGAATTGGGCAGCAGCACGAGACCGCATGGAGAAAGTGTTAGTGCGCTCTGCTGGGGGTAATGGGGAGAAACAGATGGTGGCGAATCAGGCGGCTCAATGGGCCCGGCACCCGATCTATAGCGTGGAGGATGTGTTGGGTGTGATGAAAGACTATGAGCCCTTCATACAGCAGCATGCCCTTAAGCACATGTCAGACACGCTGATAGAGTTGTAGGAGCAGTGCTTCCAGGGTGTTGCACCGCAGATTATCTATGACATACGGGACAGAGTATATGTTACAGATATGGCCCCGAATGAGGTTTTCAGCAATGTAACTACCTTGGTGGGTTACCGGGGCAGGTTACTAAAAAGTGTTCCGACGCTAGGGACACAGCACCCCATGAGGGAAGTCCATCCCATTTACCATCCTGAAATACCAGAATTGAGCGACTCCACGGATACTGTAATCAGACCACGAGTTAACGCACGGTTTCAAGAACAATGGATCTACACTCCTTGGAAAAGGAGTGAGGTCCTTTCCCTAAAGAGCCAGTTGCCGGACCCCCGAAAAAACCCCACTGCATATTATAAGGAATTGACAGAGGCGGCCTCCTCCACGGTGATGACATTGGCTGACATAGAGTTATTTTTCGGCTTGCTGGTGCCGCTAGATATATGGAGACAGGTCCATACGCAGGACCATGCATTGGAGTTGGGTGGCACATGGGACGAGATCAGAGCATGGGATAAAGAGCGCAAGCCCGGTGAGAAGCCAAAGGCAGAGCTATTGGCTTTGCCGGGGCGTATTATCGCCTACATGCACTCCCTTATCCCACTGAAGCGAGTGGACTGGGATAAGTTGACTGCGTGTCGTCAGAAGAAGGATGAGAGTGTGTCGGATTTCTTTACCAGATTTGAAGGGGTGTTTCTAGATTTTAGTGGTCAGGATTTGTCACAGGAGGGTGGTGTACGTTTGTTCGTGAACAGATTTGTCACTAACTTGCTCCCTGAGGTTGCAACGAGGTTGCAGGCCTCGAAAAGTACCTGGACGACCTCCTCTCCGTCGGTCATATTAAGTATGGCACAGTACTACGAGCATAGAGAGAATGAGGACAAGGAAAGGGTAGAGAAGAAGTCGAAAGATTTGAAGACAAGGGTGTTGATGCAGCAAGTTGCGAGGGGAGGTGGAAGAGGACGAGGTTCGGGTTCGGGCCCACGGCCACCTCGATCTAACAGGGGTGGTGCTTCAAGTGCACCTGTGGGACCCAATCAATGTGTGTACTGTAAGAAGGAGGGACATTGGCGGAACGAGTGTCCGGAATTGTTGCAGAAAGGTGGGGCCCCGAGAGGTCGGGTTTTGGAGGACGCGGACGCGGAGGAGGAGGCCGAGGGGGGATGCAGTCAGAGGACTCATCGTACAATAGGCAGAGCGGGAACTATTTTGCCGACCCTCGAGGAAGACAGTACTACCATGACGACTATGATATGGACGAAGTGACGGGGTTGTCTCACAGCTAGGACAGCCAGGGACAGGGCAAGGGACCAGTTCCGGTGCCTGTAGATCAATGTGGACCCTACATAACTGCAGATCTACAAGGTACCACCGAGAAATTTTTAGTTGACACAGGGGCTATGAATAGCTCTGTTTCCTGTTTACTGGTCCCAGGGTAGCTCTGTCTGGCCAGAATAATGTTTCGGTGGGTTTCTCAGGCGTGCCAGTTGTTAGCCCCATTTCCAAGCCTCTTGCTTTGACTATTGGCCCCTTTACGGTTGACTCACCATTTTTACTGACGTCAAATTGTGGGGAGAACTTACTAGGACTGGATCTGTTAAAAAGGTTGCATGCGACAATTTATTGTTCCCCAGACAGTGCTTATATGACTGTTGGCCCGCAAGTGGCCCATGCCAAACAATGCTTCGCAAAGGATGCCCCTCTTCCCCCTGAGTTCCAAGATGTGCCATGCACATTATGGGCTACAGGAGACACAGATGTGGGGTTGCTCCAGATCCCACCAGTCTCTATACAGATCAAGGACAATGTTAAATTGCCCCGAATTCCCCAGTACAAGATATCCCAGGCAGGAGAAAGGGCCTTATTGCAAATAATACAAGAGTTGATTAAGTCTGGTGTTGTTGAAGAGACAGTGGCGAATGTGTGTAATAGCCCTATTCTTCCTATTCTTAAAAAGGCACGCTTGGAGTCTTCTGACGCCCATCCTGATGTTTATTGTTTTGTCATTGATCTTAGAGAGGTCAATAAAATTGTGGTTCCCCAGTATCCTGTGGTCCCTGACATTACCACGATCCTGACAATGATTCCCCCGTCCGCCAAATTCTTTTCAGTGATAAATTTGAAGAATGCTTTCTTTAGCATTCCAATCCATCCAGATAGCAGATATCTGTTTGGATTTGCAATAGCCGGTCGGAGCTTTAGATTCTGCCGTGCTCCACAAGGCTATACAGAAAGCCCCAGTATTTATAGTCAGGCTTTGAAAACACAATTGGACTTCTTGGAACTTCCCCCTGGTAATGTGTTGCTGCAATACGTTGATGATCTCCTTGTGGCCTCGGACACTGAAAAAGGCTGTAAAGAAGCCACAGTTAAATTGCTGCTACATTTAGCACACCATGGACACAAGGTGTCACTTTCAAAATTTCAATATTGTCTACAGGAGGTCACCTATTTAGCTCACCTACTGTCGAAGGAGGGTCGCAGACTAACACCTGAACGCATAGCTGCTATTACTAATATGCCTGTTCCTAAAACCCAACGCGAGGTACGCGCGTTTATCGGGATAACTTCGTATTGTCGGCATTGGATCCCAAACTACTCCCTACTAACAAAACCCCTTCTTTACCTGACCACCAAGGACGTGCATGTACCTTTGCCTTGGACACCTGCATGCCAGCAAGCTTTTGAACAATTAAAGGTTGCGCTTTTCTCTGCTCCTGTGCTTCGTACTCCTGACTACCAGAAGCCCTTTGTGCTTTATGTACATGAGGCGGACGGTTGCGCGCTTTCTGTTTTAGCACAGGGTTTCGGTGGTAAGCAGAGACCCTGCGCTTACTTCTCCGCCATCCTTGATAATGTCGCCAGATCGCTCCCGAGCTGCCTGAGAGCTGCCGCGGCAGCAGCAGTTTCTATCAGACAATCGGCAGGGCTCGTCCTTGATACTGACCTCACAGTCATGGTACCCCATGCTGTGGACACGCTTTTGAACAAGACGAAGACGCAGCACCTCACCAGCACGCGTCTCACTGGATATGAGCTGACCTTATTTGCTCCGCACATTACCATCGAACGATGCGCTACTTTGAACCCAGCCACGTTACTACCCCTCCCTTCGGAAGAAAAGGACAGTGATGTCCATGATTGTTTATTTCGGACTGAGGAAGAAACGAAGGGACGGGTAGACCTGACTGATGTTCCCTTATCTGACCCCCAAGGGGAACTATATGTCGATGGCTCTTGTTTCAAACTGCCGGATGGCACTACTACTGCAGCCTATGCAATCACCACATTACACACTGTAGTTGAGACATCTCATATTCCATATCAGTCGGCCCAAGCTGCAGAGTTAGTTGCCCTCCTTAGGGCCTGTGAGTTGAGTGAGGGACTGGCTGTTAATGTCTACACTGACAGCCAGTACACTTTCGGGGTGACCCATAATTTTGGGCGCCTCTGGGCAGAGAGAGGGTTCTTGACTTTGCATGGGCAGAGAATACAGCATGGTCCACTAATACTTAGATTGTTATCAGCATTGACACTTCCTGATAAGCTGGCAATTGTAAAATGCAGTGCCCACAAAGCTATCACAGATGATGTGGGGAGGGGAAATGCGTTTGCGGACCAGACAGCCAAGAAGACAAGTAGATCGAAAATGAACAAGATGTTTGTGGCAGGTCCCGCTAGATGAGTTCCAGACAATGGAATGTTTGAGGACACATTGGAAAATGTTAGGGAGATTCAGAGAGAGGTGACTGTAGATGAACTGGCAATATGGGAGGAGAGGACAGGACGTCTGGACGAGGATGGGTGTTGGACTGAATTGTCAGGAAAACAGAGATGGTTGTTGCCCAATGCCTATGTTCTCCCTGTTGTTACTATGGCCCATGGTCCAGCACACATTAGTGCCAAAGGAATATGCAAGCTACTGGACCCAGTATGGCAGAATGACAATATCTCTAAGGTAGCCACACATCTAGTAAAGCACTGTATTATCTGTCTGAAACATATTCCTGGGAAGGGCACCCCTACACCCGCAGGTAACTTTACACCGCCTTCCTTCCCTTTAGAGGTTCTCCAAATGGATTTCATTGAAATGGAAAGAGTAAATAACCTGAAATATGTACTAGTGGTCATTTGTGCATTCAGCAAATGGATTGAGGCTTATCCTACTAAAGAGAATACGGCCATGGCGACGGCGAAGGCACTCTTAAAAGAGTACTTCCCACGCTATGGATTGCCACACGTGATCTGGAGTGACAATGGAAGTCACTTTAACGCAAAAGACATTGATTTGGTGTGCAAGGGCTTACAAATTAAGCAAAAGTTTCATGCTGCGAACCACCCCTAGTCAGCAGGCCTAGTTGAGAAGTACAATGGTACTCTCAAACTGAAAACTAGCGAAAATCCAAGAGAGCACAGGGTTGCGATGGCCAGATGCATTACCTTTGGCGTTATTGTCTACGAGAGTGACAGCGCATTCTAGAACAGGATTATCCCCCTATGAGGTGGTCTTTGGGCGCCCTGCTATTGTCTGTGGCGTCCCAAGACCCAAGTGCTTCTCCGAGATAGAGTACCCCCTGTTGATCGATTACTTGTATGAGTTGTCTAAAGATCTCCGTTCTGTTCACCAACAGATTCAAGCAACGCTGCAACCAGTACCAGAGGGGCCCGGGCATCAGCTGCAGCCCGGATGTTGGGTAATGATTAAAAACTTTCAACGACAGAACAGTTTGGAGCCGAGGTGGAAGGGACCTGCCCAAGTGCTGCTTGCCACCCGCACAGCTGTCAAGCTAGAAGGCCGGAAGAACTGGGTTCACGTATCTCACGTGAAAAAAGTACCTCTACCACTTCCGTACGATGCCCGGGTGCGTGACGGCATCGCTGATCAGGAAGGTGAGCTGGTGCCCCGCTTCATTCCTTTCTCTGACGCCCGGTTGAGGGGGGCGCAGATGGATGAGGAAAGCGACAAGGCCTTATTCGAGGCGATTCCCCCTGAGATAAGGGCCGCCCCGGATGCTCCCGCTTCTGGTGTACAACCATCTGAGTCTCGATGCCCAACTGAGCCTGAATTCTTGCCTCTTTTTGTTGATGAAGAAGTGCCTGGGCGTGCCAGGTACAATCTGCGGCCAGAGGGAAGGACAGTGCGCCAGTAGGACAGTCCAGGAGTTAGGGAAGGACTTGAGCTTAGAGTGTAGGTGCTACGTCCCAGGTACCTGCTTTAGATTAGAGTGAACAACACTGGTGCACTGCCCTGGACACTGGACAGGATCGTTGAGGGTATTTGCCCAGGAGGGAGGTTGCCCTATCCTGAAGGAAGAGGATTTGTTTTCAGCAAGGGCCGCGATTGTTTTCCAGCAAGGGTTGCGACCGCGCAGCTCCCCCGTGGGAGTGCTTCATAGCACCGTCATTGATGAACAATAGGTGCCTACCGGCGAGGCTCAGAATGGACGCTGGGTGAAGAATACCCCTCTGGTCGGTTGTATTTTGTGGTTAATTCCTAAAGTACTTTCTATGTACCCCCTCTGGACGAGAAGATACGGAAGAGATGGGCTCCCGAGAGCAGCTGTCGTGGCACTAGGCAATTGCCTGGGTGGGCACCAAATTTAACACGCACAGTCCCGACTACCACCATACACGACCGGTAAGCCTCACATTTACGTGCAGCTACTCACAAGCTGCCCTTATATGTTATTTGTTCCATAGCAACCCAGGGGTGGGAGGGGGGAAGCGGGAACTGTTCTAGGTTTGAAAAGCTTGAATGTACGGATTTGTGATTGTTAACAGACCAGCTACCATTTGTGCCACAAACTTATTCATCTTGAAGCAACGTCTGTGATAATGATTAAATGCCAATAAAATATGGTTTAAAAAAAAAAAAAGTACTTTCTATGTACCCGTTTGGTCGTGCAATCATGAGGGAGGAGCAGCCTCTAGTGGCTTCTCCAATGCAGCATAATGGTCCTGGGTGGTCCAGTTGGTCTACTGGGAGTAGGGTAGTGGTTGTGGTGTTCATTCTCTTGGTGACGATAACACTGTTTGGGGTAGTCTGGTACTTAGAGGAACAACACCCTGTGCATACTCTGCTAGGGACTTCCCCGGCTCCAGCTGAGCATTTGTTTATTACATTGGCCCCGCATAAAGTAAGACATAGACAAACTTATACCCAGAATGCATTTATCCAGATGCTCCATCAGGTACACAGCACCACTAATGCCACGAAATGTTGGGTGTGTGGGCTACTCCCCTCAGTTATGCATAAAAACGATTTACTTGTGTCATTGTCCTTATCATATTTAGGTAGCTGTGAAGCCTGGTTTCAACTGCTCTCTATGGTATACATGCATTACTATGCGGATGCGATGAAAATGACACAGGCTGATTATGAGGCGGTTTTAGATTATATAGTGGTACATCAGGGATATACGCCTGGGGCAGATGAAAAGGAGGGTACCCTGCATCCTGACGCATGTATGAATGTATTTACAATTCATGAAAATGTCACTTGGTTACAAAATGAAGTACTAAACTTCCAAGGATTCAATGTCACTGACTATTTTAAATGTTTCCAGGAGCGCAATATCACTGAAGATAAAGCTATGCCTGTCCCCGTAATAAATGCAACAGCTAGTTTTTGTGTTCAAGGGTCAGGGAATGTTTCAGTAGGACAGAGTCATTGTAACTACACATATCGATTGAATACTACGAGTAGTCCACCCTTGCTGACACCCCCGAACGTATATTTTATCTGTGGGGAACAAGCTTACACTTGCCTTCCTAGGGGTGGTCTGGCCGGTGTTATCTCCCCTTCCTCCTGCCTCCCGTTTACATTGCACCGTCCAACTATCACAAAGATCATAAGTTGCATCGTAGGGATCTTCATGTGCATCGAGTTAAGAGAGTTGTCAATCCAGATGATATTGTTCAAACAGATACCTTCCTACAGCAATTCACTGATTTAATGAAGGGTATTGTACCATTCTGGGTCCCCATGTTCAATAGCCGCGACATTCGTCACCTTGCAAGAGTAGTTGAGGGAGTCATCAATACTACTGCTGGTATACTGACTAATATTACAGTCGAGCTCCAAGCTACGAGGCTCGTTTTGCTTCAAAATCGGATGGTTTTAGACGTCATTCTAGCTGATAGGGGTGAAGCTTGCCCTGTCATCGGCAGCAGCTGTTGTGTTTACATACCAGATAGTGCCCCGACTGTATATTCTGCAATACAGAAATTACACAGACTTGCTTCAGATATTCATCAGGACAACGGTTCATGGTCCCTCACAGGGTGGCTCAGGGGTCTGCTGGCTTCGTGGGGTTGGAAGATATTTCTTGTTCTGATAGCCATCGCAGGAGTCATATTTACCTGTTGTTTATGCATCAATTGCCTACCAGCCTGTTGCACATATTGTGTGAGTAAACTCACCCCTAACATTACCTTGCCCAAACAGGATAATAAGATCTCCCCTATGATGATGCAAGAAATTCAGTCCATTATGCTCATAGACGAGGGTATCTTTGAATATTAGATGAATTTTCTTTGATGCTCGCATTTTGCTCTGTTTTGCTTTGAAATATAAATGACTATGCAATTCCTCTCTTCCCACTTAGAATTGTAAAGACCCTGCCGGATAGCAATAAAGCTTTTAGCCACATATGCTAAAAGGAGAGACCAAACCATATACAAACAAAAAGTGTAATGTGAGCTGCGACCGAAGTTGGAACTTGGACCAGGAGACTCAGAGGAGCTGGGAACACAAGGAACCACCCAAGGTGTTAGGTTTGAAATTCCCCTTTCCACATAATGCACTTGTTTATGCTATATTAGATTAGCAATATGTGGCTAAATAGATGTCATTTGTGTTCACGTTATGCAACCCACTGAGTTATCCCTGCAACATGTAAGTTTTCGTTAGCCTGTGTGACTCCATTTTATATTTCGTAATCCTTATTAGACTGCTTGGGCTGTGCTCGTACTTGGCCTTAGTATTCAGAATTGCTTGCCTCAGCAGAACACTGTACTTCGTTATTATTTTCTCTCCTGTTCAAGGCTGCAACCTGACTTGCTAACGAGCAAATATTCTGCTTTTGCTTTCTATTTCCAATGTGTAACTCTGCTCCCACGTTAGGAGACGCTGAGACTCGGCACAGTGGCCTTGGACTACTGATAGTGTGTATCCATCTGGCAGGTGTTAGCTCATCTCTCTGTGCCTTCTTTGTCCATGCCCGGCTCAGGCCGGTATCTTTCCACTAGAGGCGTGGCTGAAGTCTCCTAGAAAGGTTTATCATGTATTAGCAAACCTTGGGGCGCCGGTCCCGTCGGCAGACATCTTAGGGTGAAGGTCTGATTGGACTCCTCTGCAGAGTATATGCTGAATAAATGTCAGTTTGTATTCTGTACTGTCTGACCGACTCTTCATTTCTGGGAAGGCATAGCAGGTGGTTGTAAGTAACCCGCGTGGCCCTAGAGGGCCCCGTCCTTGAAAGGTAAGTAGCCAGCAACCCTACGGTGGCTGTGCGCAGAGTGGAAAAAAAGCTGCGTGTCCAATAGAAGTCACGGGGAAAGTCGCGGTTGCAGTTTTAAAGAAGAAAGACCCTTCCCAGAGGACCCTGAAGAAGCCTCATGGAAGACAGAAGGTTGGGGAGTCACCCCACCCATGGATACCCCAGGAACCAGGATATCTACACCAGGGAAGCCGGGTGCATAGGTGCGAAGTGACATCGGAAACCGCTGTAGACCACAATGAAGGACTTCAAAGAAGATGCCGCTGGAGAAGACTGTGCAAGAGTCCCGTGGAATCCAAGTGTGGATACTTAAAGAGGAGAACCTGTAAGCAGAGGGGACAGAGTCTATGCCACTCGGAAGTGAACAGGAGGCACGGAAGAGCAAAGCCCATGGATGTCAGGCGGTTCAGAAGTGTTGACGGTGACCTTAGTCGCTGCAGCTTTGAGGACCAGGCGATGCTGAGGAAGACCAGGAGCCGTGCACAAGCTGTCCCACGTCGGAAGTCGAGAACCAGGGGGTCAATGTCCGGCGGGAACACCAACAAGCCATGGCAGCTGCAACCCGCGTGGAGAGTGAAGAAGGAGCAACGTTGGACCCAGCAAGGTCCAAGGGACTCACCACAAGCAGGAGAGTCAGAGCAGGCCCTGAGAAAGCAGGGGAGCCCACTGCAGCAGAAGAAGAACCTCAGAGGAGGACACACAGGCCAAAGGCACAGGAGTCGAAAGAGGACCTCGAGCAGCTCACCAAGAAGGAAGGCCAACCGTGCAGAGGATGCAGTGAGGACGCTGTACTTGGCAGGAACAGATGCTGGAGGCTGGAGCTTCTTGTAGCCTGAAGATCTTTGGAGTGCAGAGCAAACAGGCATTGCAACAGCAAGTCAACGCAGTGCACAGGGGTTCGGTCCCAGCGGTTCCTATGATGGATACTGGCCTCAAGATCGCAGAGAAGACAGGTCAGGCCTCGAGGAAGTTGCAGAACCACCACCTGTGTTACTGAACCTTTCGAAGTCCGTGGGATGTCAGGAGCAGCAGACCGGTTAGCTTCGTTGCGGTACCTGCAGATTCAGGGGAGTGACTCCTTCACTCCAAGGGAGATTACTTCTGTGTCCTTGATGCCCACAGGTCTGGTGAAGATATTGAAAGAAGCACAGACACAGACTACGAAGAAGACTTGCAGAACAGTGAGACCAGGAGCAGCAGGCGTCTTCCTTAATGCAGTCTCGATTCTAGGGAAGTCCAAGTGTCCAGACGGTCAAAGAGTGACGTGGTTTTAGGCTGAGTCTTGTCCCACAACGAATCTGAAGAGCCACCTACAGGTAAGCCCTTAAGTACCCTAGAGAAAGAGTTGGAACAATTTAGGGGTCTCTCCCAGAGGAGGGGCTGGACAGAGAGGAGGATACTCCCATGTCCTTTGTCCAGTTGTGTGCCAGAGCAGGAGCCAAGGCCTCCTTGAACTGGCTCAAACTGGAGTATGCAAGGAGGGAACCAACTGTGCCCTTCAAAGCAGTCTGGTGGCACTGGCAAGCGCCCCCACCCCAGCCCAATACACTAAGCCCTGTCTGGGAGGTGGTCACACCTCCCTGTGACAGGAAACCTACTGTTCTACCTTCCCCTGCTCGAGTTTGGCTTAGCAGCAGGAGGGTACCCCAAGGGAGCTCCCCCAGTACATGGGTTCATACGTCCAACACTGGAATCAGTGTTGGGGTATAATTCCAACATGTTTGATACCAAACATGACTGGGTTCGGTGCAGCCACTATATAGTTAGACATCTCGTAATGACTGATGTCCACTATATGTATTAAAATGGCTGACCACACTTATAAAGCCTGGAGAATGGACTCTGGGGTTTGTAGGGGTGTCCTGCTCATGCAGGGGCACCCTCACACCTACTACCAAACATCCTGCCCTCAGGTCTGAAGAACCTGCCGTAGGGGGACTTATAGGTTTTAAGTGTAGTGACCGCAGATATAAGAAAACTTTATCTGCCATGCGAGTTGCAAGCACCAACTCACACAGGCTGCAATGGCAGGCCTGTAGTCACAGTTTAAGTGTGCTCCCATGGGTAGCACAATACCTGCTGCAGCCCATGGGAGACCCCTGGTGTACCTATACCCTGGGTACCTCAGTACCATATACTAGGGACTTAAAAGAGTACACCAGTAGCCAATTATGGAAGTACAGAAGAACTTACCATGGTCAATTTACGGAGAAAGCACAGTGACTGGGGTCCTGATTAGTAGGATCCCAGTCAGACTAGTCAAAAGCAGACTGACACTAGGTAAAAAGTGGGGGTAACCATGCTAGAAGGATCTTCCCTTCCTACAATTATGTACTGAAATATGTAGATGGAGCCTGCTAACTTTATTTCATTGAATGTCATAGAAGGGAAGTTTAAGATGGCAGCCATGGTGGTTTCTATTGCACAAAAATCGGAACACAATCTATTGCAGATGTGTGCGCCTTCAGTGCAATTTGTGGTATAATGTTGAAGAGCCTAATTTTTATTTTTAGAAACATATGGACGCAAAGAAACTTTTACAAATCCAAGGGTTATCATGATTTTCAGACAAGCACTGGCTGAAGAAGGTCTCTCACTGATTCTTTCCCAGTATATTTCATCTTTAAAAGATTGTGACCACATAGTGGTAATACATAACGTGGCTTTATTTACAGTATTCGGAAAAGAGAATTCAGTTACAAAACAGTCCCCTTTTCTATATATTTGCATATATCGCAAATCGGGATGTGACATTACAGAACTTAACTCTCATTGTTAATTTTATTTCATTATAATGACATATAAAGGAAGTCTAAGATGGTGGTCACAGCGGCTTGTATCCCACAAGAATTCAGAAATGATGTAGCGCGCATGCGTATGCCTTCAGTGTGATTTATGGTCTAATGTTGAAGAATAAGATTCTCATTTATAGGAATATATGGACATAAAGAAACTTCAAAACATTCTAGCGTGGTTATTTTTTCTAGACAAGTATGGGCGATAAATGTTATTTTCCCTATACTCTCCTAGTATATTTAACCTTCAAAAGATGGCAGCTAAGTAGTGGCAATACATAAGGTGGCTTACAATATCCACATCAGGAGGGTTAAATTGAGAGGGCTATTTAAACTGCTTGTTAGATGTCAATCGGTTTCTGTGCTGGAACATGCCGCAGAATTTGCTTCTCGTTTATGAGCCAACAAACTCACGAGTAAGTGAAATGGAGATTGTTTGTCTTGTCGGATAATATAATATAGTACTGTTGACACTGAAATTACAAGTGACTCTTTTTTTTATTTCAAATTATTTGTATTTAAATTTTCAAAAATAAGGAACAAAATACATACAAAAGGATAAAGTCACGACAGAAGGAAATTAAACATAGTTCCGTACAAAGACATGCTTCTAGTGAGATGTATAAGATTAAAGTGAATGGTGATGTACGCATTTGAGATAGTATACTTAAGATTAGATCGTTGTAGCCTACGTAAAGCTATTAGACATCATGACATTGAAGGCAACCTGGTACATATTGAAATATCAATTTGATTGATATCTTGAAATATTGATCACATATATTGTATCTATGGACATAGTGAAGCGTCTCTATACCTATTTAAATTTCAATTCTAGTTATAGTTGGTTGCGTTGAATACATGTGTACCATCTAGGGTTGTGTTTAAGACATCTTGTTTCATATTGAGACAATAGTTAGGCAGTTATCTCTAATACAGGTTATAAAGCATGTCATAGTAAACTCTTTAATAAACAACTAAAAGTAAAAGATAAGAAAACTCAAACTTTGGTAGAAATGTGAGATATGATGAAAGAAAAGTTGTCAGCATTGAATTATATGTGTCTGACCCACCTAAGGATATGCCCTACTGCGGTCTATATATCGCTTAGTTATGATTAGGCCCAACCCAACCCCAGAAGTAGACTATGGATATGTGGTTAATTATGGCGGATCGTAACTGAAGGAAGTTGCATCTAGTGAATCCCACATCATTCTGTTTGGTGAACACCAAGGCGAAAGTTGTAGAGATAAATTATCTGCTCCTTTAAGAAAGGAGAGCCATTCTTGCCACATCCTAAAGGTGACTGTCTTAGTTGTTTTCCAATTATTAAGAATTAGCTTACAGGCAAGCGTAAGCATTAAGTCCAGGAGACATCAGTAACCTTCGTTGTGTAGTTGAGGATCTAGATAACCTAGAAGGATATAGGAGAATTCTCTAGAGGGCTCAACATTGAAAGTGTTTTTTATACAGTTAAAATTTTTGTCCCAGTAGCTTTGTATAACAAGGCAATGGAGGAGCATATGGCTCAAATCCCCTTCATGAAGTTGGCAGTTCCAGCAAGTCAGACTCTATGAGAGATTGAGTTTAAAAATTCTAGAAGGTGTCCAGTAGGTTCTATTAATGAGTGTGTATTTTGTCTGTGCAAGTGACGGTGAGATCTTGTTTGAGAAGGGTGTTTTGTGTATATTTTTCCAATCAAATGGTATATTTTTCGAATTTGGCTCCGATTCCCTTTTCAGCTCATTGCAGGAGTGTGATTTTCTTGGGCTGGGTAGAATTAGTTTATATATCTTAGAAACTATATGTCCAGATTTTAAGAGCAGGCCCCTCAGTGTGAGAATGGATGGATGTATGGGAAGTAATGAGAGTTTCGTCAGTGGAGTTTTTAATTTTAAAAACCTATAAAAGTCCAGTGGATCTAAACTAAAAAGAGCTAGCAGAGTAGAGAAGGGTATTGGGTTTTTGACCTCAAAGAGGCCTTTGACTAAATTGATACCATGAACCGACCATTTTTGCCAGTATGTCATTTGTCCGTCTATTTTCAGAGTGGGATTGTACCATAGAGAAGTCAGGGTGGACTTTTTGATTTTTATCTGCGATAAGTGGTCTAGTCGCAGGAGCGCTCGTTTCGTATTTTGGATGATATATTTGAAGTGTGCTAAGTGAGTGATGTTCATTGTTAAGATTGCAGGAAGTGAGATGTTGTCTAGAAGTGATTTCTCTATATTCACCCATATTGGCAAGTAGTCAAGATCATCTGCGAACCAAAAGAATCCCTGTTTACAGAGATATGCTGTTTGATAATTCCTGAAATTGGGAAGTCTCAAACCATCATTCTCTTTGGCTAGTTGAAGTTTTTTAAGTGATATTCTTTGCTTTTTCCTTGCCAAAAGAAGGAGTTAAAGATATTATCAATCTTGTTGAGGAAGTCGTTAGAAAGGGTTAAGGGGAGCATGCTGATTAAATAATTGATCTGTGGAGTAATCATCATTTTTAAGGTTTCCACTCTCCCCCACCAGGATAGGAATTTTGGAGACCAACCATCTATTAGCTTGTTGATTTTTTTGATTAGAGTGCTTTCAACAATCTGTAGGGTGGTAATTAGATCCTTTGCAAACTCTATTCCTAGATATTTAATACTTCCTGGTTGCCACGCTAGACCAGTATTTCCTATGATTTCTTTGTTGCCGATGTTATTGAGAAGCTTAACCACCGTTTTATCTTTGTTTAGCGTGTATCCTGATATTTCAGAGAATCTTTGTATCGTGGACATTAAGGCTGGGATAGCTTTGTCAGCGTTTTCAGAGATAATTAGAACGTCATCTGCATAGGCACTAATTTTGACTGTGGTGTCCTCGAATTGTATACCTGTTATATCTTTATTATCTCTCAAGTGACATAGGAAGGGCTCTATTGCTAATAAGAATAGGGATGGGGAGAGTGGGCAGCCTTGTCTCGTGCCCTGTTTTAAGTCTAGGGGGAAGAGATGATGCCCCGTGCTCTAACTTTAGCCATCGGTTTATAGTATAGGGTCATAATCGTACGAATTAGGTTCTCGCTTAAATTAAATTTTTCTAGAACTGCCGAAGGCGCGCCCAAGGCAAGCCCGTCTGCGCCTGTCCGCGCCTGGACCGCGCCCAGCGCCAGAACCCCTGGGCCGCGCGCCCCCCGCTCCAGCCTCGAGGACCGACGTTGATACGATGCCACCACACTCCACGCTCTCAACCCCGGACGGACGCACAACTACTTCAAGGCTGCCCCGAAACGCACCCATGGTCCCTTCACCTGCCGGAACTGCAGCTACACCAGCCTCAGAGCCACCGAGGCGCCCGCCAAGAAGGACCTCAACCACCTCCGGTGCATCCTACTGAACACCCGCTCCACACGCAAACACGCCGTCGAGCTCTGGGACCTGCTCGACACATCATCACCAGACGTCGCCTTCCTGACAGAGACATGGATGAACGACTCCTCCGCCCCCGACATCGCCATAGCCATCCCAGACGGCTATAAGATCACCCGCAGAGACCGCGTCAACGCAGTAGGAGGAGGAATCGCCATCGTCCACAAGAACACCATCAGGGTCTCGACCAGCACCGACGACACTCTCAGCACCACCGAACACATGCACTTCCAGATCCACACGGACCCCAACACCACCCTTAGAGGCACCCTTGTCTGCAGACCCCTGGGCCCCGACCCCAGTTCAGCGACTCCATCGCCGACTTCATCAGCACGCACGCCCTGACCTCTACCGACTACATCCTCCTCGGAGTCCTGAACTTTCACCTGGAGAACAACAACGACAGCAACTCCACCACCCTGATCGACAACCTCGCCAACCTCGGGCTGAGCCAGCTCGTCACAACACCGACCCATTCCGCCGGCCACACGCTTGACCCCATCTTCTCCTCAAGCTCCCACGTCTCCTTCAGCCACACCACGGAACTCCTCTGGACCGACCACCGCTGCATCCATTTCACCTTCCAGAAACCCACCACACACCACCGCACCCAACAGATCCCACGCCGCTGCTGGAGCAAAGTCACCGAAGACCAACTTCGGGCAACCCTCGCTCTCAGCCCTCCCTCCGACCCATCCAACACCTACGACGCTGCCTGCAACCTCAGACGATGGATGGACGACTGTGCCAACACCCTCGCCCCGCTGAAAAAACTCACCTACAGTGACACCACCAAAAGAGCCAGCTGGTTCACCTCGGAACTCCTAGCTTCCAAGCGTACCTGCCGGAAACTAGAGAAGAAATGGCACAGTGATAAGACACCGGACAGCCACGCAGCCCACAAAGACGCCATCCGTAACCACCACCACCTCATCAAGTCCGCCAAGAGAATCTCATTCAAAGACCGCCTCGACAACAACGCACACAACAGCAAGGAGCTTTTCAACATCGTGAAGGAACTCTCCAACCCCAGCTCCAACACCAACGACATCCCGCCGTCGCAACCCCTGTGCGATTCCTCGCCACCTTCTTCCACCGCAAGATCGCCGACATCCACGACAGCTTCAACACCCAGACAGCCCCAACTAAGATCGATGCACCAGACCCGCCGCACACCATCGACCACGACCCCCTGCCAGCCTGGGCCAGCGTGAACATCGAGGACACCATCAAGACCATGAGCACAATACACTCCGGCTCCCCATCAGACCCTTTCCCGCACCACATCTTCAACAAAGCCAGCAGCTCCATCGCACCCCCACCTGTGCAACGTCATCAATCTCTCCTTCGAGACCGCGACCTTCCCAGAGAGCTGGAAACACGCAGAGATCAACGCCCTACTCAAAAAACCCAAGGCGGACCCGAGAGACCTCAAGAACTTCCGGCCCATCTCCCTGCTTCCGTTCCCAGCCAAGGTCATCGAGAAGATCGTCAACAAACAGCTAACCCGATACCTCGAAGAAAACAGCATCCTGGACCCATCCCAATCGGGGTTCCGCAGCAACCACAGCACTGAGACTGCCCTCATCGCCGCCACCGACGACATCAGGATCCTGCTGGACAACGGTGAGACCGCAGCCCTCATCCTGCTGGACCTCTCCGCCGCCTTCGACACTGTCTGCCACCGCACTCTACGCGCACGCCTCCACGACGCAGGGATCCGAGACAAGGCCCTGGAATGGGCCACCTCCTTCCTCGCCGGCAGAACCCAGAGAGTCCGCCTCCCACCATTCCGATCCGAAGCCTCCGAGATCATCTGCGGCGTACCCCAGGGATCGTCCCTCAGCCCAACACTGTTCAACATCTACATGGCCCCGCTCGCACGCATCGCCAGACAGCACGACCTCAACATAATCTCCTACGCCGACGACACTCAACTGATCCTCTCCCTCACCAAGGACCCCTCGCCGCCAAATCCAACCTCCATGAAGGAATGAAGGCCGTCGCCGATTGGATGAAGATCAGCCGACTAAAACTGAACACGGAGAAGACAGAGGTCCTCATCCTCGGCTCCAACCCCTCAGCCTGGGACGACTCCTGGTGGCCAACGACGCTGGGAGCATCCCCGACACCCACCGACCACGCACGCAACCTGGGAGTCATCCTCGACTCAACGCTCTCCATGGCCAAGCAAGTCAACGCAGTCTCATCCTCCTGCTTCAACACCCTCCGCATGCTTCGCAAGATCTACAGGTGGATCCCGACAGACACAAGAAGAACAGTCACCCAGGCCCTCGTCAGTAGCAGACTTGACTATGGGAACGCCCTCTACGCGGGAGCCCTGGCCAAGCTCATCAAGCGACTGCAACGCACTACAAAACGCCTCTGCACGCCTGATCCTCGATGTACCACGCCACAGCCACATCACCCCCACCTGAGGAACCTGCACTGGCTCCCCGTCGACAGGAGAATCTCCTTCAAACTCCTCATCCACGCACACAAGGCACTCCACAAGACTGGCCCAGCCTACCTCAACAGACGACTCCTCTTCTACGTCCCCAACCGCCAACTCCGCTCCGCCGACCTCTCCATCGCCACCGTCCCTCGCATTCGAAGAACTACCACCGGCGGCAGATCCTTCTCCCACCTCGCCGCCAAGACCTGGAACACCCTTCCACTAAGCCTACGACAGACCCAAGACCTGCTGACCTTCAGGAGGCTACTCAAGACCTGGTTGTTCGACCAGTAGCAGCACCCCCCCCCCCTTTTTTTCCCTAGCGCCTTGAGACCCTCGCGGGTAAGTAGTGCGCTTTACAAATTCTGTGATTGATTGATTGATAAATAGGACCAGTCCACCTTATCAAACGCTTTTTCAGCATCTAGAGTGATGGCGGCTGTTGTGGATTTCGAAAGTCTAGCTTTCTCTATTGCATGACATAAAATCCGGGTATTGTCGCTGGAAAGCCTATTTTTTTCGAATCAGACTTGTGAGGGGTGTATGAGTCTGGAGATATGTTTTTGCAAACGGTTGGCTAGAATCATTGCGTGGATTTTACAGTCCAAATTTATCAATGAGATAGTTCTATAATTTTTGGGGAGTCAAGGGTCCTTACCGTCTTTTGGTTTCACGGTTATAATCGCCTCTGCTGGGGTGCCCGTGATTTGTCCTGTTTCTGAGAAGTGGCTGAACAGGTTCAGTAGCGGAGAGATTAAAGGGATGGCGAAAGTCTTAAACTTTTTGCATTATACACATCTGGGCCTGGTGTTTTCCCTGTTTTTAGTTTTTTAATAGTGTCTATAATTTCTTCAGAAGTTATTGGGCCATTAATTGACAGTTTGTCCTGTTCTGTAAGGGCGGGCAGGGCACATTTGTCTAAGTAGTTTTGGCATTTCGAAAAGTCCAGTGTTGTGTTTTCGTTGTATAGTTTTTGATAGAAATCTTTAAATATCTCCGATATTCTATTTGGATCGGTGTGGACGAGGCCTTGTGAGTCTTTAACGCATTAATTGTACTTTTCTGCATTTTGAATTTCAAGTATGATGCTAAAGTTTTCCCAGCTTTATTAGATTCACAAAGTTTGATGCTTTTTGTTTATTGATCCAGACTCCAGCTCTAGTACTTTTTATTTTATTGTATTCATTCTTCTTGTTCACTAATTTATTTAAAAGTAAGGTAATTTTTTATTTGTACATGATTAATTAAAACCTTTACAAAACAATTACAAAAAATTCATTTTGTGCGACTTTCTAAAACTTAAAAGTTTACTTAATTTCACTTTTTAATCGTCATTGTAATTAAAAGTTCAGATACTTCAGGGAGCCATCACAGAACTGTTCGGTCTGGCTTTTTTTGATCCGCGTTCAGCGTGCTCTTATGTCTTTCTGCTACTAATTCAAAAAACTTTGTCACCCGACAGTTCAATTTTGTTTTGGTTGGGTTAAAACACAGTTTGACTGCTTGCCTGCATGTTCGAACACCATGTAGTTTAAAAGATGGACGTAATAAATTGTACCTTGTCATGTGGTTTGTGGCCTCATGGTCTGCCTTGCTAAGTTGGCTTAGGCCTGGCTGCCATGATGCCTTTTTTGCGCACGTTACTTTGTGACTTTGTTTTCCCAGCCTCTGCTTGTGCCCGGCTATATTAGGACTGTCTGCATTTCTGCCTTTCACCTTTTCTCCTGTTCCCTGTGGGTTACGTCTGCACAACATGTACAAGGTCGAAAAACAACATCCCTTGTTCTTGCTGATCTGGCCAGTCCCTCGCACTTAGACATAACACTAAGTACAGCTGCACTGGAGAAATTCGTGTGCTTTTAATATTGTGATTTCGAGGTTAGAGGCATTTGGAGAAAAACCTTTCCAGAGAGAAGAGCTGTGCTTGTCTGATGATGTAAACCTTGCATCTAGATATTGAGGTATGAGGGTCCGCCTGACAATGCCCAGAGGTCTTCTATTTTTATAATAAACTAGCTAATAGCACGGGGATGGTGGTATGGTCATTTAGCCCTATATCCACTGCTTTATGAAATGCTTTCCCCGTTTGTATTCTATGAAATTGTAACTATGCTTATTATTTTATCCTTATGCATTATGCTGATAGTACTGGCACGTGTACTGTATCTTAGAGCACGATAGTTGAAATAAACATTTTAAACTATACTGTGTCTCTTATTACGCACGTTGTGGACAGGTATGAGTGAGTTATGAAAGGGTGTTCTTGCTGCTGCGAGTCCTGAGAGAGAGATACCGTGTTCTGGGTTGTCTAATCATTGGTAGCATTGTTGCTAATGAGACGCTAAAGCTAGTCGGATTGGGGTTTTAGGTACTAAGGTGCATGGTTGGTTCACCACTATACTCCGAGGTCCTATTATCCTGTGCATAGCTCTGTGTATGTGCAGAATCCCTACAACAACCTCAGGTCCTTTAATTTAGGGCAGATGCAGATTACATGAATGATATCTTCTTTGCCAGCTTTGCACAAACGACACTGTTGCGGGCAGTTTTTTCTTTCCCAAGGCGGCAAGTGAGGGGCAGCTGGAATTACCCCAAGGCATAATTTTAAAAACTTTTCTTTCAACTTTCGGTTCATTCCTATGTTAAGGTTGCAATGTTGCATAATCGCCGAGTGTGATCCAGCTATGTGCTCTTTTGGATAATGTCTCCTTATCCTCAATAGAGGAGATGAGTCGTACTGATTTTTTCGCGACTTTTTTAAAAGAAATGAGATCAGTAGGGGTGCCCCAGAGGTCTGATAGTCCCAAGACTTGGAGTGAATCAAATAAATAATCTCTGGCTGAAGATTTTCGATGTCGGAGCAACTCTTCCCATAGGGTTGAATTTAAAGAACCAACCTCAGCGCTGCGGATCTTGTGCCAGCCAATAACATACGCGCTCCGTCTTTCCAGTGTTTGTTTTAAAAGACCAAATTCTAGCCGAATTTGCGCTGGAGAAACGTATCTTGGCAGATTAAAGATTGCCCTGTATGAATTGGCTATCACTATATCCAATAGTGTAGCATCTTTACCTTGAAGGTGTTCACTCCCGTATGTAAGGGTCGGCTGTAGCTTTGCTCGCAGAACCTGGAGTAAGGGGTTAAACGTTAAGTCGGAAAGTTTGACCTTTAAGGATTTTGTTGCCAGACAGGTCACGGTTCTCTTCCCACGCAAGGACTCTAGTTGGGGTTTGAACGAGTTCTTGTAGTCCAAAATTACTCCCAAGTATTTATAGGTAGTTACCAAATCCAGCCCTTGTCCGTTTAGATGCCAATTGTGTTTCCTCTTTTTCCGGTAGTTCACTGCCATGACTTTGGATTTGGCAAAATTGATTTGCAAGCAGTTCCTTTCCGAAAAGGCGTAGGTTACATTCAGAAGATGTTGGAGGCCGATCGGAGTCCGATATATTAGAACCAGGTCGTCCGCGTACAGCAGATTGGACAGCGGAATTTTCCCCAGTTTTGGTGCATGGCAGGGACAGTTGTCGAGTTCTCCTGGCAGGTCTGCAAGAAAAAGGTTAAATAAAAACGGAGCTAGAACGCAGCCCTGTTTTAACCCTTTTGTTGTTGGGATGGGTTTGGAGAGGTGTGTTCTTCCTCCTAATTTAACCTTGATCCAGGTGTTTGTATGCAGTGATATCAGTTGGTCTAAGAGTCGTTCCCCAATTTTCCAGTTTCCGCCAGAGTTTGTTTCGATCGACATGATCAAAAGCGGCAGTATAGTCAATAAAACAAAGGAATAGGGGAGTTTTGGTCTCTTTTGCTGCATCCATCAGCAGGGTCAATGCCATGATGTTTGTTGTGGTCCCTTGACCCCGGCAGAAGCCTGTTTGATTAATTGGGATGATGGAATTTTCGGATGCCCATGATGTTAACTCCTCCAGTATGGTTCCTGCAAAGTACTTGGCCTCCACGTCTATAAGGGCAATAAGCCGATAGAGATTTGGGAGTTTCCTGTTGCCCTGTTTGAAGATTGGACTTATTACTGATCCAAGCCAGGACTCCGGTAGTATCAAGGTGTCCTTTATATTTTTAAAAACCGGCGCTAGTGCTATACTCTAAAATTCAGCGTCTGATTTATATAGCATTGGTGGGATGCCGTTTGGACCGGGGGCACCTGTTGGTCTGCCCCTAGCTATTTGCCTCTTAATATCCGCTGGTGTGGAGGCGGAATATTCAGTCTCGACAGAAGGAGAAGAACTTATGTCTGGCATTAATTTACCTGCCCAAAGGGGTGACATGGTTCCTCTTGGGTCTGATTCCTGAATAGTTGCCATTGTACGGCCGTTGCTTGTTTTTTCCCTGCAGATTTCTTTACTGGGCCCTTTCATCCCTACTTCTTCGAGGCTCTCTCCATTGTCAGTGAATGTGCTGTTAAAATGCTTGAAGAGGTATCTTGTCCATGCTTCCTCCGTTATATTAGAATTTAGGCCAAGGTGATCTGGATTCTTTATTCTTTTGATCATTTGCCAAAACCTTCAGCTGTTTTTTCATTTAACTTCATGGAGGAGCTTGGCCCATAATTCTTCATTTTTTTGTTTCTTTTTTCCCATTTCTTCCTTTTTAGCAGCTGTTTTGCTTCCCGTAGAATATTTTGTAGGTCATGATTTAATGGATCTTTCCGCTACTGTCTCAATGTTCGGTTTATGATCTGCTTTTGCATTTTCATTTCTGGGGTGAATTGTAATTTGGTCGATGCTCCTTTTTGGTGGTTTACTCTATTTGATGATCCTTTCAATAGTTTCTCGGCAACAGCTTGTATGAAGTTTTGCCATGCTTCTACCGATTTTGCCGTGAGACTTTCAGCTTGAGCGTGAAGAGTTTTTGCCTTAAGACATATGGTGCTGATGTTGCTAGGATTGCATCGAAGCCGCTTAAGATTTGCGGCCGCTTCGATGTTGATGCCTATGAATAGTTCAATCTTGGGGAGTGAGTTACCTTTATTGTTACTTCTTGAGGCAAGTGGTCGCTATGGTCACTGGTCCCTATCTTAAACGCCGTTCCTGTACCTAGCATATTTAAGGATGTAAATGTATAATCCAAATGGGAAAGATTGCTGTTTTGAATGAAACGTTGCGATTGGTGGGTCGTCCTCCGTGAAGCGCCCGTTTAAGGCTCTTAGGTTAAGATGTTCTAGCTGCCGTAATAGATGATTTGAGCAATTTGTTGGTTTCTTAATGTTTGGGGAGCCCTGTCTTGGCACTTCCCATGCGGCGCTAAGTTCTTGGTTGAGGGCATCACCTGTCCCGGAGCTAATAAGATACATGTTGAAGTCGCCTGCCAGGATAATATAGTCGGAATCCTCTTCGTCCATTATCCTTTTCGTGGCTTCGATCAATTCCTTGGCTGCTTTCCGTTTCCGTTTGGGATGGATGTAAGCGTTGATTACTATAACTTCTTGACGTATGCTGTTTAACCAGAGTGCGATCTTTACCGCCTGAGTGGCACTTGGGGGTGTTATTTGGGATTCTATTGTTATGGTCTCTCCTATTGTTGCTATGGAGGCCATGATCATTAAGCCCTCCGATCGGCAACCAAAATCGGAGCATTTTTTTGCTGGGATACAACAAGATGTGTATCCTTGGAGTTCAAAGGCCTTTTCCTCCCAGGTCTCTTGCAGCAGTAGTAAATCGAATGATTTTAAATATTGCAGAAACTCCGGATCCTCACATTTACTAGCTAAGCCGTTGATGTTCCAGATGCATATGTTAATTTGTCTGGACTTGTCCAAGACATGGTCAAGGTTACTCTCCCTTTGTCAATTTGTGTGGTCTGTTATATTGATGGTGCGCTGAATTTGCCTCCTGTTTTGTGAGGTGACTGGCAAAAGGTGACATGGGTCCCTTAGATCTTGTGCTGGGAAAAAGGTCTTTGTATCTTGGGAGTACGCTCTTGGGGAAGTACTCCTTGCTCCCTTTAATACTGAATTGGTGTTTTTCCGTGAGGGTGTCCCGGTGGAGGGTAAAAAAGGTGTCGGATAGGGAGGTTGCTTTTCAATTTCAAGTGTTATCCCCCATTGATTAAACGTAATCACTTCTTCCATGATTTTTGGCTATTTTTGTGGAGTTCCAGGTTGCTTTGGTTATTTCCGAACATTGTGAATTGTTGTTTGGCTGAAACTCTATTTGGAGAAGATCAGAGGAGCCAATATTTTCTAGGCTTGCGATCGAATGTAAAAGCCGCAGTATATTTCCTCTGTTCAATATGTCGTCTCTGCCTCGAGATATATATTCTGGAGTAAAAATAATAGTGGTCGTGCTGTCCCCGTGCTGTTCTGCAGTTTGCTTTATACGGGATCCCTCGCTTCCGAAGTGACCGACCCGGGGAGAGCGGCTTAAGCTGCCACTTGTGTGGCAGGTTTTTTGCATGCTTCGCTGCCTTTCTCTTTGTAGGAACCTGTGTTATGTGCTGGATTGAGGCCCTAACATAGGTGCGCCATTTCAGAGACACAGATCCTTTGTGCCACAAAGACAGGCAGGCCCTTTCACCTACATTAGCCCTCCCTTCACAAATAACGAGCAACAGAGGCTGTCCCTTATCTGACGTGTGCTCTGGGTGCAGAAGACGGTCCATACTAAATACGTCATATCCATGTCCAACAGTGACTAACCTACGTCACAACGAGTTCTTAGAAACAGACTCTTAAGCTCTTGGGATTTTCCCTAGCACAGGATTATTGATTTCTCCAAGAACTCATTAAATATGCATGAACCACTATTTCCTAAGGGTTCATTCCTGACGTCTTCCTCTGACCGACTTTACGTCAATACTAACATTCCAAGGCACCTATCAGGTATAAATATACCTCCCTTTGCCCAAGCAAACCAGAGGGGACCGAGACTTCCATGCCGACACTCTGACCTGAGACGCTGCAACCTGCGTCATGCCACAGCTCCAGCTGGCAGAGGTCCATCCACCCATCCTGGGGTGTCCAGCTCAAGATCAGGATGAAGTCCCACTAAGGTAATGGGGTTAGACTAAATCCTGGGGGGATTCTTGGCTCTCTAAGACCTACACACATGCTAGGTACAATTAGGTACATCTAGTTAGGCATCATAGGGGTATAGGTTTTATCTTAATGCATTCTGCATTTCATGTATGTGTTCATTACTATTGCACAATGGTAAAACTGTACCATGCATTTTTATTTAACTGCACTGCTGGCCATATTTCTCTGCTACTGTCCAACAGTTGTTGCAGCACATATTACCAGTACTAGAATAACAACTGTGCAATAAATGTTATTGTAAACACACCCGACTGTTTCTTCTATGTACTTCTCTGAGATGAGTGACTGAATGAAAAGTAGTATATTGTTTCCACGATCCTGAGGGATCAGGGTTTTATGTTATGTGGTTGCCAGAAGCTTTTCCCTTCTTAATGTCAAGAAGTTTCTAGTGGCCTCTGAGCTAGCTGGTACACAGTAATTAAGTTTAATATACGCGATAGGGCCATACCGACCTCAGTCCTATGCCAAGCCTATAGTGTATGTTATTCCAATGCGCAGAACCTATCAGGAAAATAGGAACTACACTACACCTGGTGGTGTTTGTTGTACCCCCTGTAGACTTCTGTGGGAACTCCGCATTGCTGATCTGGACGTTGTCGCGGATTTCTGTAATTTGAGTTTGTTAGGTATTAATGGTCCTTGTTAAATCAAAGTAATGTGCAGTTTGAGTTGTTTTTGTTTGAGGGAGTCCCCGCTTGCTGTCGGTAAGTGGAGGTTTCTGAGATATGTCTCTGGATGGTGTGGTCAAAGCCACTGGCGACCTGGCAGTGGATGTCGGGCGAGATCCTCAGAATCTTCGGGCAGAAGCGAGAGCGTAAGTTGATTTACGTGTGCGACTTTTGGACCATGGGTGGTTGCTTTTGGGCACAGCTGTGATGGTGGTTCTTTACAGGATCTTCCGTTAATTGGAAGCCTGTTTCTTCCCTTCCTTTTTTTCTTCCTCCGAGTTTTACAAGGGTTCTGAGCATTGGTTGATACACAATCGACTGTAGTTGCGCAGGCTGCTGGTAAGTAATCTGTGGTTTCAGCTTCCGTGCTCTCAGATGAAGGTAGTGGGGCATCCCTACCTGCCAGGAGCAAATTGCTGTTTTCTGCCCATTCTGCTTTAGGTTGGTCCGAAGGGCTTATTTGAGGTCCAGGCAGTTCAGTGTTCCTTGCAGTTGTTTTTAGATCTGCTATTAGGTCCCCTATCATGGATGGTAAGGTTAGTAACTTATCTACGTTCGGCTCACAGGAGCATGATGATGGTGTTGCTTGGACCACGTAAGCCGCTTCCTGACCTCTCTTTATGAGACCATTAAGTTCTGATATTTTCCAGTCAATTCCTGAAATGGAATCAGCCATTGTCTGTAGAACAGTAAGCTGCAGGTCCATTTTATGAGATTGAAATTTTAGTGCTGCAGCTGAGTCTTGCAAGGTATTTAGTATTGTTACCCATATTGATTCCGGGATTGGACTTCCAGTATTATTGCTTTTCTCCAGTCTTGGGAGGTTATTTGCTTCTATTTGTGAGTGTGAATGAGCTGGTTTCAAGTTGTAGGAGGCAACTAATTCTTCCCATTCCTGCGTAGCTATAAAAGTCATATCATTATTCGTTGAGTGAGAGTCGTTGTAAGGTAACAGAGTGCGACGCTCAGGGGGCACATTTGCTATTGGGCTGTTATGTGTTGCTAATTGCTTCCAGGTATCTACTTGGCTTGTTTCAAATAGTTTTATTTGAATAGGAGAGCTATTGTTTAGTTGAGGAAATAAATCTTGTGATTTTCCATCCTGAGTGTCCTGTACCTTACTAGCGGCTGATCGGTCTACTTGGGTTGTTTGAATTACCTTCATTTGGATAGGAGAGCTGTTGTTTGATTGAGAAAGTAGATCTTGTGCTTTTCCTGAACCTTACTTTTAACTGGTGAATCTGAGCTTCCTTTGTGAGGCGTGCCGGTTTGACTTGAATTTGACTCGACTCCACTGGCTGAGTGGAAGTGTTTCACCAGCTCCGAGGATTTATCCAGCTCCGAGGATTTGTCCATCTTCGGCGAGGTCAACAAGGTATTTTTTACGGTGTTTTTTCCAGAAAAGGGCAAGCGCGATTCGACCCCGCTTTGACTGTTTGCTCCTTTGGATGCCAAATTAATAGAATCACCCACTCCTCTGATTCCGGTTGACGTTGTCATCGCGGTTGATTCCCCAAGGTGAAGTTGACAATTCGTCCCCAGGAACAGTGAGGTCTCAACTGGATTGGTATAGAGAGGACTGCAGTCAGTTTTACTTCGTAAAAGTGGTGTTTGCAGCCCTTTTATATTCCCAGTCTTGGAGTAAATAGCTGTCCCAGGGTCCTTCAGGAAAGAAAATTTTGTGTATATCTTTGGCTGGTGGGTACATATTTTCTTCCTCACAGACATTCCTTCAATGGTTATAAGGTCGTTTAAGTCCTTTAACGTTGTGAAAGACGATGGTAGCTGTGGCAATAACTGCGGTGTCTGCGGTGCCAGTGGCAACTGAAGGGACAGTTGAGAGTGCAGTGACTGTTTGCTGTCGCCAAGGCCAACTGGAATCAGAATCGGAGTCGGAGTGTCAGTAGCCACCAGGCCGCGAGTTTTACACTCCTCAGATGGATTTAAGGGAGTGTTCCGCCTCTGTCTAGGCGGCGTGGGAACATTTGCCATTATTTTTACATTTATATTTTTACTTATGTTTGCAGTTGGAGTTGCAGTTGTGCTTGTGATGGCCTTGTTAGGTTCATCTTTGTAGGGATTGTGGGAATTAAGATTTTTATCTTGGGATTTAGATGATCGCGGCGTCATTACGGGTTCAAATTCAAGTTTCCTTTTTTTTTACTTTAGCTTGCTTTTCGGTTCAAGTAGAAGCTGTCTGACTTTGCCGGATCTCATTCCTCCTTTCTTGTTTGGTGCATGTTTGGTGCTTTTGTTTGTGTTTTATTTGGTGGATTGCGTTTGGATGCTTTGATATTTTGAAATAATATTCAAATGATTCGAATGATTCCTCTCTGCAGGCCCCCCCTGACAGTCGATCACAGTCAATCGGTGGGTAGTTCGCTTTACCCCCAGTTGGCCTTGAGTCTGGTTCTGGCTGTCTGGCTAGACTCCTAGGTCGTTGAGGTAGACTGTCAATACTGTTATTATTACCGCTTTGTAATCCTAACTGTAGTGGTTTAGGCGTTGGGGGCAATCACACTGGCGGTATTGGAACCTCTGTGTTCTTCTAGGGTTCTTGTACCCTTCCGCCCTGCTAAGTCCCTCCTGGGAATGGATTTCAGAGGGGTGCCGAGGGCACGGAGGCTTTGAGGTTACAGAGGCTTCAGAGGCTGTGACCGACTGTGCCCTTATTTGTACTCGTGGAAAACACAGAGGGCACAGAGGCACAGAGGAAGGAAGTGGGAAGGAAGTGGGGCAAATTCAGCAAGGCACAGCAAGGCAAGGCAGAGAGGAGGTGATGCAGTGCAATGATGCTATGCAGAACGGGAGAGCAGGGCACACTGGGCACTGCAGGCTACACCCAACCTAGTTGGGCCGCCTCTGCAGCGCACCTGGGCACAACACTTCGGGTCAGCTCTAACGGCAACCACGCTCTCCCGCGCTCCCGCTTATTACCTCTGCCTTTGATGCGATGCGGCTGCGGCTGTGGCTGTGGCTGCGGCTGCGATGCGGCTGCCTCTCCGCTGCTCTCGCTGATCTCACTGTCGCAGTCGAACCCGTTCGGCGTGCTCCTGGGTCCTGGACTCCGGTCTCAACTACCCCTTGGCTCCTCGGTTTCACGGCTCTTGGCTCTCGGCTGATTGCTCCCAGGGTCGGCTGCCGGCTCCTCGCCGCCCTCCACTCGCTCAGCACAACACGGAGCACCGCCTACAAGTAGATCGTCTCTAGACAAGATATGTTGTTTCTCCAAGTCTGAGATCTCTCATTCTAATTTCTGGAGACTGTAGTTTGCATCCTTATTCATGGCCGATCTTATTTTAAGAATTACCCCTCTCACTGTAGTTTTTAAGGCTTCCCAGCGTATGAGGTCAGAGGTACCACCTCTTTTATTCTCCTCCAGAAAGTTTCTAATGGCCTCTTCAATTAGTAATCTATTCTCTTCCGATGAAATGGTTTCATCATTAAATCTCCAGAGAGGTTGTTTTGTGCAAGGGGCCGGGTCAGTAATAGATAGGTAGGGTGATGCAGGAGTGGTCTGATATCACTCTTGGCTCAATAGTAGTTTGGTCGATCCGATTAATGGCGTTTCCCGATTTAAGAAGGTAGTCGATGCACGAATATGAGTTATGGGGGTGAGAATAAAAGTATAATCCCTCTCTGTTGGGTTTTGTGTTCTCCATGTGTCAATCAAGTTAAAGTCCTCACATAGATTTTTGAGCTCTTTGTGCGATTTGTTCGGTCTAAAAGGGCAGTGTGAGTTCATGTCTAGTGCGGAATCTAGTGGTAGGTTGAAATGTCCTGCAAATATGGTTGTTGCTGAGTCAGGGATTAGCTTGAGTTGTTTAGAAAGTTCCTCCCAAAAGTTAGGGTCATCTTTGGTGGGTGCATATATGTTTGCGATGTAGAATTCTGTACCATGTTTGGCTAGTTTTGAAATAATCCATCTCCCCTCGGAGTCAGATGTGCTTGTAATTAAGTCTATGTTGGCATTTTTTAAAAGAGTGTTAAGACTCCGTTTTTATTACCTATGGCAGCAGAGCCTATTACTTCTGAGTATTGATTAAATCTAAGTGAACTCAGCTTTGTTGCATCTATCTTAGTTTCTTGCATAAGAATGATATCCCCCTTCTGTTTGTAGATGTATTCGAGAATTTTTCTCCTTTTGAATGGGTGGTTGATACCTTTAATATTCAGAGATATAATCTTATTATTCTGAGTTGTCGAGCTCATTGTCCTTGAAGTGTGTGCGGTCTATACAGAACAGATCATTAAAGGTGTTGTGTATTGGTTATTCAGGTATCTAGTAGTTCTTGAAATGGTCAATGTTTGTTTTTGGAGGCTCATATGTGTTTGTGTGTGCATCCTTATGCTTAACAAGCAGTGTCTAAAGGGTCAATCAGTAATGTCATGTAGACATCGAGTTTCTATGGAGTTCTCTTTCCCAAAATAATTGTGTTTAGATCGGATTATCCTAGTGTGGTGAGGTTGGGTCATTTTTCTCCTGGTGATGCTAACAAAATGGATTTTCAGGCTGACAAGATTCAAGAAAACAATGGCGTCAAAAAACTACGTAATTAAATGAGACAATAACAAAAACCAAACCACCCTTCTGGTGAACCCCCCTCCTGTTATCTTAAACGCACGACTGTATTATGACCCTACTGAGAGATCATAATACTACATCTATTACATCTGTTCGCTTGAACGTACGGCAGTGAACTGTAGTACAATGAAAACAATAATGAAACGCTAGGCGTGTAAGAGTGTAAATTGAAGGAGTCTGCTGAATTATTAATTCCTATACCAAAGGGGATGATGGACAGAGCGTTTGAGCAAATCAAACACTCACCCCCAGTCAACTGATCTGGGTTTAATCCATCATCATTCTTTAGCTCACTCCACCACCCCAGTTCAGACATGGCCATATGCAAATCAGTCTGACCCTGTGCCTCATGGGAACAGTCCAGCCCGAACTGCCAAGCCATGTCTTCCCTGGACCGGAAACAAGCATCCTGGGACCGGTTTCTGGCTAATCAGCCGTCATCAGCCAGGCTAGCTTGAATCCAGTGGCAGAGTGAGCAAGGGACCCACGTCTGGGCATACCCTGCCAACTTAGGGCGAACAAAGCGATACCAAAGGGGATGATGGACGGAGCGTTTGAGCAAATCAAACACTCACCCCCAGTCAACTGATCTGGGTTTAATCCATCATCATTCTTTAGCTCACTCCACCACCCCAGTTCCTCTGGTTACTCTACCGTTTTCTGTCACTTTCTGCTGTTCTCCTGATACCAGCATTCCCTGCTTTCTGTTGTTTTCTGCTATTGCCCATCTACTGTTCACGTGCATTGTTACGCGTAACAAGTTGGTAGTGCTGAGTACTCTCTACCAAGGTGCTCAGCACTCAGTAGCCATTTTAATGAAGTGGGTCATTGAACTTGGGTGGCCGCCATCTTGTTAGTAGTACCCTCTTATACCACTTGCGTAGCTCCCAGTGATTGTTATGTGTGATTACTATAGCTCCCAGAAGGTTATTGCAGGCTATTACAGGCGCTGTATAGCGGTGGTCTCCATGAATTAGTCACTTTATCCTTGTGAGTGGTCACACTTCTAGGGATCTAAGGATCTAAGAATCGTAAGGGTCCTCCATATTGGAGACAGGCAACAGTCAGACAACAGTCAACAGCCTTTGGTTAGAGAATATTAGAGCGTATTAGAGATTGTGCTTGCATATTGCCTTAGAGATACTGCTACGTTGCTCCTTCTTTTTTTAGTGGCCTCACTTTGGAAAGACAATTTTTCTTGCGTCTGCCATTTTAGGGTCAGGCAAATAGTCAGGCAGTGACACGTATGAATTAAATAAGGAAAACTCAATCTTCAAAAAACTCCACTTAACTTAACTTAACTCATGATCTTGCTTGTCAGGATACCGCCGATAATCTGTAGGCTGCGGTATCAGTAGCCCCTCTGCACCACGAGGCTGCGCTCAATGCCGCTTAATGCCGCGGTGCGGCTGCGAGACAGGGGAGATCTTCATTCACTCCGTACACAGCAACGGGCGCTCGCCGTCCGATCTCAATGGGCTTGACAGGTGCCCTGCATTGGGATGAAGACCTGTGTCGTTGTTGCTGTCTTATCGGTGAGCATTCACCTCAGAGTCGATTCGTAGAGGTTGTTTCCCTGTGAGGAGGTGCAGGCTCAAGCTGCCATCTTCCTCGGCTCCAAACCACGCCCTCCTACAAGTGACTCTTTTAACAGATTTCATCATGTCTGGCTTTGTCCATCGCGCTTTGTTGATTTTAACAATTGTGCTAACACGTTAGTGGTAGAATCCCGTATGTAACTTGTAGGTCGATTATACCTCACCTCACTAGAAGATGTATTTTGCAAAAGTTGGTCTTAAAATATATTTATTGAATTAACTACAGTGTGGTCAGTACTATACATTACTGCCACTCACGACACGGTAAATTGTGTTACGTGACGAATTAAATTGCATTATATGCTGGCTCTGACTTATAATATATTTGAAGGCACTAGCAATCGAATATTGTCTTTTCCCATGATGGACTTTTTTGGTGTTTGTTTTTATTAAAGAATCATTAGAAACGTGACTAGATTGTATTGTGTCTTATCGGTGAATTTAAAAGAGATAGCATAAGAGGGCTTTAAACAGTGCAAAAATCTTCTGAAATGGTTCTTTTCTTAAGATTTGACTAGAGACATACTAGAATCTTATGGCACTAATGAGCAGTAATGTCTTCACAATGATATGACGGTATTCCACCTTTTCATATATAGAGTACTCTGAAATGTGGGAAATGATTTTATATTTGCCACTACTTAATGGGTGGTGTGTACATAGAGTGTTTACTCCTGTTTATCATTTCCTTTAGAAAAATAACTTTAGTGTTGTGGTTGCAAGACACTGTGATATGGTTTGTAGTGACCTTAATTCTCATGTCATAAACGACATGGATGTAATTTACACCAACATTCTTTATATATTCTCATTAGGTTCTACGAAACCACATCCTTTATGAATAAGAAATTTCTACCAAGAGTTGTGATTACGATCAACTAAACTGACAACCTATGCTGGAACCATTTAGCTCCAGGACTCGTTATATAGAGCGGCATGTTTACTTTTAGCTCCAGAGGTATGATTTTTGTCCTACTTTTGGATTAGGATGATAGAAAAATGGAAACTTGGGGTTATTTGTTGTTTAGTAATTCTCCCAAAAAACATGATTTCTTAATATTATTTCAGGATTCTAGGAAATTCGATTCTTGAGAAAATCGGTACTCAATTAACCTTATGATATTGCCACATTGTTTCACTATGAAGGACCCGCATATAAAGGTATGGCACATCAGGCTTTTTAGTGAAGATATATATACCTGCCCTCATAAATACAACAACTTTATATAGAAAAGTTAATCATTGAATACCTTTTTACAAGATTACACATACACTTGAAAGAAGGAATGGCCTGAGAGAATCTTTTTATGCACAGTGTTAACTCTATAATAAATGGAGATTGCCACAACTATTAATCAAATGAAGGGTGCTATTTAAATGTGTGCCTCATGGTTTTGGATGTCAAACTGTCATATCAAGTTTTGTAGGAGAGAATACATTTTTCTCTTGTCACTCTTTCTTTCCTTCTTATAAATTTTGAAATTCTTGTATAGAGAAAACTTTTTGTGTAGATTTTAAAATTGTATTTATTTGTGTTTTTGTACCCTTGAAGATGTCCTTGATGACGAAACGCGTTGGCTACATTTGACGTAAAGAAGATAATTTTTTGTAAAATAATAAAAGAAGAATATGAATAAAAAAGTCTCTTCTAAACAAATTCGACGGAGTCTGTGCATTATGTGTAACAATTGTGTTGAAATGTTATGAATGGAGTTTGTTACATGGTAACTGAATAGTTGTACTGGGCTATTTTTATTTGTAATTGTTCAAGGAGTTTTCCTGGTTGGAAGACGAGAGGGGCTGATCTTCGGTATCCATGCACCACTCCATTGCTAATTTACCCCACTAAGATGTTAGGTGCGATAGTGTATTGCCTCAGCCTCTTTGTATAAAATTGACCTCTACTGGTCCATCTATTGAGCAAGGCGGAATAACAGAACTGCCCCCTGCGAGGGGCATCGGCTGCCGACCTGGGAAGCATAGACGATAAGGAGTGGTAGGAGGCAATACAGAGTCCAAGGGAAATTGCAGTCCGTTCAAGATTTAGACTAATACAACTTAAGATACTACACCGCACCTACTACCCGCGTACACACGTATATAAATGGGGTAGGGCGCCAACTGTGCTTTGTGTCAGGGGCTGTCAGCAGGAAGGAACTTTCTTCCATATTTTGTGGGAGTGTCCCGACATTACCCGTTTGTGGCAGAAAGTCACAGACGTTATGTCTGGGGTGACAGGGGTGGAGGTTCAATGGCTGCTAAATGGCTCCTCCTAATGATTAGAGGCGACTCAGATTGGCCCAGACACGTGGGTATATGGCTGGCCCTCACAGCTGGGATCGCCAAATGGAACATTGCCAGGGGGTGGGGTGCATCCTTGCCACCGTCGGTTGGGGAATGGGAAAAGGATCTCGATTTGTGCCAGCGAGCGGAGGAAACGGTGTACAAGAGTAGAGGTTGTGTTAAAAAATGGGAGAAAATATGGGCACCATGGAGGAGATATAGAGCGACATAGGGAGGGAGTGATATGTGTCAGTCATGCCGGGGCGGAGTGGGGCTTGCAATGTATGCACCGGATTTTAACATATTCTTTGTAAAAATGTTCTGCTATATAAGTATGCCTCGGAAACCACCAGTGATCTACAGTCTCTTCCCTCTTTCGCATATAATGGCTGTAATACTGATGCCATCTTCATGTACGAACAGAAGTGATTCATGTATGTTATGGTTTTTGAGCTATTTTAATAAAAAGAGTTAAAAAAAATATATAGTATTAACAGAACTGCTATGTTTTCCTTTCTCAAAAAACAAATGCATGTTTAGAGCACAGGATTCCCTTTTTATTAAGCGCTAAGAAAATAATACTAAAATAGGTCTGTGTAATTAATGCTTTTCATGACGTTTGTTGCATAGTTTACTGTCTCCGCATGCATACTTTTCCGTATAACTCCAGTGGTCCCTTTTACAGTTTAGTCTCGCCCTGTCATTGATTTTCGCTGATGTAAAACACTTTAAGTGTTTTGTTTCTTTACACGACTGTCATGGCCCCGTCAACGAATCTGAGCCGTCCAACAGAAGAAGACTTTCATTTCCTTTCCCAAGTTCAGTAAAAACGAAACCGAAAGCGTTTTGTAGCTGCTCATGTGACCGCGTGAGTCAGTGTCTGTAGATAGGCAGCTCCCGGGCTTGTCTCAGCACTTCCTGCTCTTAGTCGACGACGGCGGTGGTTGCATGGTGAAGCTGAGCCCCGCGGTCCTTTTTTTGAGGAAAAGGGCGGCCGAGGAATGAGGTGTGCGGTTTGCCAGTACCTCTCCCGGGATGTCGCTCCCAAGTTCTGCAGCGAGTGCGGTGCCCGGTTTCCCCTTTCCGTGGTTGGTGCTCCAGGTAAAATATTAACGAGTCTTTACATGTAATATGCTATGCTAGATTTCAAGCTTTTATCGTATCCGAAAAATGTGGTTTTGGTTCCATCGCATAATTTATGCCGGTGGTTGCAGGTGATGCCACCTACACTCATTTTTGTGGACCGGCACTAATTTTCCTCATTAAACTTTGTCCCAGAGCAAGAAAGGGAATAAAATACAAGAGGGAAAAGAAGGGGGAGATAAAGACGATGAAAACCGACTGAGCGAGAAAAGCAAAAAAGAAAAGAAATCCTGCGTGAGCGAGATAAAGGAGCAGGGAGCTATGGTTGTGGATAAAAAACGCAAAAAGGGGAATCACGGCTAAGTATCAGCTACCTATCTACATATGAAAGCACTGGCAGCGGGCTTCTGAGCAAAACTGTGCGTTGGGCCCCAGCACTTATATGCTTTTTTATTTTAAGTCCTGGTCAAATGAGGAGGATGGATTTGGTGTGAGCTTTTCGAATGGAGCAGTCCTGTTAACTGGACACTAACCGACTACAAAAATTGAGTTTTTGTTCCATGTGTAGCTTTTTGCCCAGTTGTCCTGCCTTTTTAATTATGCTTCAGCGCGGACATGTTATTAATAGCTATTCAAACTGCGTTTATACATGTGAGGGTAACTACAGAAAATTGCTTATATGTGACTAAAAGTTAGTGTTTGGTCACCTCATTTGAGTCACTTGCGAGCTGCATATTGAGTTGCCAGGGTGAAAGTTGAGGACCCAGGGATTCAATAATTAATGAATAAGCACTTAACACAATAGCTAATCATAAGGGTCTGTCACAGTGCTTAGTTTGCAAGAGAATAAATGCCGGCGCCTAAAACTCCACTCAGAAGCCCGCGGCAGGCACCGGAGCAGCAAACACCAAGGCTGGAATTCATCTCATGCCTCTATAATTGACTACCACACATTTTCTGCCCCTTTATGTCACTGTTGCAGATTACTTCTTCGGACTAGACTGCCTAGAATAAACAGGCCAATATACGAGCAAAAGGCCGATTTGTTAGGACAGGCCATAGCTGAACTTTACCAAACGACGATACATTAACATCAAACAACCGCACCTCACTAATACAGTAAGTCAACCTGACCCTCCCCATCCTTAAACCTCCCCCCAACCTGTACCTAAACTCCCAAGTAAAGATCCCGGTATCCAACATGGTCCCCCTTTCATGCCATTCACTGTCCTTTCTCACCTGACCAGGCCTTGAAAAATCATAAAAATGTTATTAGACCTGCAGGTCTTGGGACTTAAATAAGCTACTCGACCTATTTGTAATTCTCTTGACCCAAATCTGGTTTCAAATGATGTGTTCGTGGGCAAAAAAAGTAATTCATTGAGCCGCCATTTTCTTCATTACCACATATGAGAGCACCTTCAAATGTGCGAGTTCAGCACGTCTGCTGAACAAAAAACTCTGTTTGATTTAATAGACTAAACTTTTTTCCACATATAATACAAATCTAGCCACATATAGGATACACATGACCCCTGTCTTGCCTCTTAGTTCATTAACGGCATTTTCATCAGGGCAGGGGCAGGAATGTTTCTCAAATCATGTTTACAAACTAGCACTTTGAATAAATACATAAATAAAGCATGAAGTGGTAGCACGCATTCATTTGTAATCGGCAGATTTTACATCGAAATGGCCACAAACTTTTCCACTTACGTGCAGCTTTACTGATAAAACAATGTTGTGTACCAACAATAATGTTTGGAAATAGAGTTTCTGCAAATATGTGCCATTTGCACATCACCAAGTGAAGTGTTCTGGTTTTTTTTTGCTCCTAGTTAATGCTTTGTTTGCATAACACTTCTTAATTACAAAAAAATGTGCCTTTGTAATTCCTGATATATTTTGAAATATTTGTAATATTAATTTACAGGCTATTTATTTAAATGTTGAGTGTTTGAGAAAAATAACGGACATCTTCAGACCGTTCACTTTACAAAAACCAGTAACTCTAGTAAGAATGAGAAAAATAAACCTTATTTTCCAAGCAGCAATTAGTTAAAAGATAAACTGACATTTTACCTCTTTCCTTGCACAGACAGCAAATGTCAAGATAAAAACAACATTTAATGGCATCTTTATGGATCATTCCTTTCTGAATGAAGAGAACACCTGTTCCTTTCCAGCCTTAGTTTACTTGCCAGATGGGACTAGTAGGTGCTAAAACTAGTTCGACCTGATAAAATTTTCTCGCAATTGGAGTGGCGAGTAGATTTTTTTTAGGCCTGCTGACCCCAGTATCACTCTCCTGTACTCCTGCCACGGTTCCTCCAGTAAGTCTCCAGCCCTTCCGGGCTAGTGTGTGAGCTCTCAACTTGTCTGCCACCCAAGAAAACCCAGAGCAAGAGGTTTCCTGCCCACCAATGTCAAAACGTCAGTCGTCATTGTTGCCCGTTTGTCACTCCAACAACTGTTACCTGCTCTTTTTATAACCAGGCTGTCGCCCTGACAGCCTTACGTTTGCTCCTGTACAAGACAGAACAAGAAACAAGCATTTGCAATCCAATCGGTCTTGCATTTATTAAATTCTCAAATGCAAGACCTACTGCATTACAAATGGTTGTTTGCAAAAGCACCCCATGCAGCACTTTCACTTTATTGGCGGTCGTGCCCCTTTCCTTAGATGCGGCTCTCTAAAGAAAGGCGCGTGGCCGCATTTAACATGAAAGCGCCGCATGGGGCGCTTTTACAAACAAAAGTAAAAAAATAGAACAAAAACATGCAGCCGCGTTGGGCGCTGCAAATAAACCAAAGGCGAGGCTGCCACTGTGGCGTGCCATGCTATGGAAAAAATAAATGAAGCCCTACGAATGAGCGTATCCTGCAAGCTTGCAGGGAAAACCATTAAACAAAATAGTGCTCCGAGGCTGTAACTAAAGTCTACCGAGCAACAACACAGGTAACAGTGGTGTCGCCATGGGAGGTTTACAAATTAAGACAAGGCGGAACTAAGAAGGGACTACCAAGCCTATTAACGAATCGGAAGCTAGCATTAACTAAGGACAATGACACAAGCCAATTAAAAATATGGGTGGAGAGTGGGCTGAGCTTCACCTCCATACCTGGAATACAGCATGTCTTGCAGAGCAGCACATGCACTGCCCAGGCTCAACCGAAAAACCCTCTTTTGTGATGACCTTGCGTTCAGTCAGACCCATGGATCTGTTGGTGCACAAATCTTGATTTACTCATACCAAAGCACTCCAATTGCTAGGACCGGGAGCAATGTAGTCACGATATGAACTTTGGTGACCCCATCCCCCGCCCACCCCTGACTGGATTTGTCAACAAAGCAAATTTTGATCAGGCTCAGTGGTCAATACTGTGGCATACTAATAAGAATGACAGACACCGCACATAGTTTGAAATTTTATATATGGAGTTAATAGGCAAAATATGTGAAACAAACCTTTAATAAGGTGCATAATTCATAAGTTACAAGAACTCAGTACAGTTTTATTAAAAAATCCAGCATAGATACGCCTTCTAAAGGTGGGAAGTAGAGGGTTCCGGGATACAGAAGAATGCACGTCCTTTCATAGGACTTTAGACTATGACTTTCATAGATTTCACATAAGTGTATGGTTCTTAGGATATGTAAACACAAGGAGATGATGGACGGAACGCTGAAACTTTTCAGACACTCCACCCCAGTCACAGATCTGGGTTCTTTAACTCACTTCCCCACCCCACTTCCGACCTAGCTATATGCAAATCAGTCTTGACCCTGTGCCTCATGGTAACAGTCCAGCCCGAACTGCCAAGCCAGGTCTTGCCTGGACTGGAAACAAGCATCCTAGGACCGGTTTCGGGGTAACACCCTTCATCAGCCAGGCTAGCTTGAATCCAGTGGCAAAATGAGCAAGGGGCCCACGTCGGGGCATACCATGCCTACTTAGGGCGAACAAAGCAAACCCAAGGAGATGATGGACAGAGCGCTGAAACTTTTCAGACACTCACCCCCAGTCACAGATCTTGGTTGAATCCATCATCCTTCTTTCGCAACCTTCGCCACCCCAGTTCAGACCTAGCTATATGCAAATTAGTCTTGACCCTGTGCCTCATGGTAACAGTCCAGCCCGAACTGCCAAGCCAGGTCTTCCCTGGACCAGAAACAAGCATCCTGGGATCGGTATCGGGGTAACACACTTCATCAGCGAGGCTAGCTCGAATCCAGTGGCAAAGTGAGTAAGGGACCAACTATCGGTTTCGGGGTAACACACTTCATCAGCTAGGCTAGCTTGAATCCAGTGGCAAAATGAGCAAGGGACCAACGCTGCCCAGGCTCAACCTAAAAACCTCTTTTGTGATGACCTGGTGTTCAATCAGACCTTTGGATCTGTTGGCGCATGATTTACTCATACCAAAGCACTCCAATGGCTAGGACCGGGAGCAATGTAGTCCCGATACGAACTTTGGTGATCCCAGCCCCCCCCCCGCCCGACTGAATTAGTCAACAAAGCAAATTTTGATCAGGCTCAATGATCAGAACAGAGGCATCCTAATCAGAATGACAAACACTGTGTATATATATATATATATATGAAATTTTACATATGGAGTTAATAGGCAAAATATATGAAACAGACCTTCAATAAGGTGCATAATTCATAAGTTACAAGAACTCAGTACAGTTTTATATAAAATCCAGCATAGATTTGCCTTCAGAAGGTGGAAAGTAGGGCGTTCCGGGATACAGAAGAATGCACATCCTTTCATAGGACTTAAGACAATGACTTTCATACATTTCACACAAGTATATGGTTCCTAGGATATGTACCAATGAGGAACGGGTAAGAAGAAACTTCTCTCATAATAGTATTACATTGGATTTTTGTCGTTGTCAGTTTCCTCAAGCCTACTATATTTTTTTTAATTATTTTTCAATTTTTATTAAAGCAAAAGAATTGACATACAATTTCAAAATAACATATACGATACAAAAATGAAAATTTAACACAAATCTAAAAAGAAATATGAATAATCGGCTAAACGGGGGAAGAACAATAGGGGCGGGGAAGGGGGTGAGTCTTCTATGGTGTGTGTTCTGTGTTTTAGTTTATTCTGGCTATCATACCGGGGAATTTCGTTTTTAAATTTTTTTAATTTTTTTTATTTAAATGTATTTTTTTATTTATTTTTATGGCTTCCGGGGTGTGAGTGGGACATACAGGGGGGTAGTGTCACTATGTCTGGACATTGACCGGCCTCTGGGGGAGGTCCGGCCTCTTCGCTTCCAGAGGCCCCAAGATGTTCCGGAGACTATGCTTGGGATGTGTGCGGAGCCTGTTGTAAGTATGTGCGATAAACACACCATATGTCTTTAGGTCTCGAGGTTGGGGGCTGCAGTGTGGCATAAATGTCAGTCTGTAGACTGCAATAGGACATGCTGCGTATCCATGCTGCTTTAGTAGGGCAATGTTTGGCGCCCCAGTGTATCGCTATTTCTTTTTTTGCTAGCATCAGTGCTATGGCCATGAATCTACGGTAACTTGGTTTAATGTGGTTGACCAACCCTAACAGGCCTAGCCTCGGAGAGGGAATGAGAGGTGCGGCGATTATTTTAGCTATTGTTTCAAATACCTCTACCCAGTATGCCATGATTTGGGGACATGACCAGGTCATGTGAGCAAAATCGGCTTCCAGTGCCCTGCATTTAGGGCAACCTGACGATTTGGTGGGATCAAATTTGGCCAATGTAGACCCTGTGAACGAATTTAAAATGAAGGAGTTTGTGTCTATGATTTGGGGACATTTTCTGTATTTGATCAAGACAAAACGCCCATTCTTTATCCGTCAGTGGGTGCCCTAGGTCTTCTTCCCAGCGTTGTCTGACCCCCCTGTCTTTGACTTGTCTGAGTGCCAAACAGGCCTTGTATAGCTTGGTAACCAAGTGAGTTCCCTCTTTATCCGAGATAAGCAGTGTGAGTGGGGTGAAGTCTACTGGCGGGGATGGGACGGAGGTGAACTTAGAACGAAGTGTACCCAGCAATCGGGCAGCTATAAAGTTATCCATGTATGTCGTCTCTGGGTGTGTAGACATTTCCGTCAATGTGCGTGCCCGACCCTCCGGGAATAGGGAGCCAAGAGTACCCAAACCTAGTTTAGCAAGAGTCTGTAGTACCACCTTCTCGGAGGTCAGCGGGAGAAACGGGTTATTTGGTAGGGGAATGGCCGGAGAGTAGAGAAGGCCGCTGCCCAGCATGTTGTTAAGTTTACGCTGAGGAAGTGGTTGAAAGGGGTTGAATGTCATGAGGATCCAGTGGTATGCCCTTTGGGAGCAGGGCTTCCAATGGTGTGGGAGCCGCAAAGTCACGTTCAGGCTTCGTATAAGGTATCCGAGCATCTGGGTGGAACAAGTGATGAGCAAATTGTGCCTGAGCCACTAAGAAATAAAGTTGGGGATCAGGAACCGCAAATCTGCCCCAGTTATATGGGAGTGTCAGGGTTTCCCAGGAAACTCTTGATCTGCACCCTGCCCGTATCCGTCGTATAAGTAACCCCATCAATTGACGGAAGAAAGCGTTGGTGAGTGGGATGGGTATAGTGCTGAATAGATATAAGAATCTGGGCAGCACTTTCATCTTGATAAGAGCGATCCGACCGGCCATAGACAGGGGCAATTGGATCCATCTTTCGACCTGCGTAGTAAGCTGTTCAATTGCAGGTCCATAATTTAGACGTATAACCTGCTCTTTATCTCTGTGTGAGTGCACACCAAGGTACTTGGTGGTGTCGGCTGCCCTTCGCAAGGGAAGTTCGGTCTCATCCGCCAAGGCTGCAGTCGTGATAGGAAACAATTCTGATTTGTCCCAGTTTATCTTCAGCCCAGACATGGCCCCATACCGGCCAATCTCCTCTATGAGGGGTTGCAGGTTATCGTTTGGATGACATATAAATAGCAAGATATCGTCCGCGTACATGGACATTAGCAAAGGACCCGAGTGGAACTGCAGACCCCGAAACATGTGCTTATCCTGCTATTATAAAGAGCAACGGGGATAGAGGACACCCCTGTCGTGTCCCGCGTGTAATCGGAATTGGAGATGACGGAGAACCATTTACTCGAAGCCGAGCGGTTGGAGATGAATAAAGCAATGCAATCAAGGCAATAAAATTGCCTGGCATGCCCAGCTTGCACAGCGTGGCGGTGAGGAAAGGCCATTCGAGAGAATCAAAGGCCTTTTCTGCATCCAATAGGGCCACTGCTGCGGGAGTAGTAAGTTCAATGCGGTTGATGACCGAAAAAACGGTTCTTAAGTTGAGGGCCATAGACCTATGCGGGATAAAGCCTGATTGCACTGGGGAAATAATTTGTTCTAATAACAGCCTGGAGGATAACATCTTAGCAAGGATTTTGTTGTCGAAATTTATCAGGGAGATGGGGTGGTAGGATGAGCAGTTAGTGGGTTCCTTACCCGGCTTTAGTTGCAAGGAAATGGCCGCCTCTCTCATGGAAGGGGGAGTGTGCCGGCCTCCGCATAGACCTCCAGGAGTTGTGGCGCTAGACTCTCTTTGAAGGCCTTATAAAAAATACCGGAGAGCCCGTCAAGCCCCGGTGCTTTAGAGCCGGCCAGGGCATCTATAGCCAGTGTAATTTCCTCAACGGTCAAAGGATCTGCCAGAAATTCTGCTTGCCCTGTAGTAAGCCAGACCATCGCGACCTCCTCTAAATACGCTAAATGTTGGGAGAAATCCTTGGGAAGAGTGGTGGAGTAGAGCGATCGATAATATGCGACTAGCTCCGCTAATATGTCAGTGCCTCCCGTAGCCAGGTTGTCATCAGCGCGCTTTATCGCTGCTATATGGCTAGATCCCCTGGGGGGGGGGGCGCACCAAACGTGCCAATGTTTTATCAGGGCGCTCTCCTTTCCCATACCTGCGTGCTGTATAGAATTTGCCGACCAATGACGCCTCCCTTTCAGCGTGGTCATTAAACTCCAAAATGAGGGCACTATGTTTACTCTGAGTTCGTGGCTCAAGTGGAGCAGCATCTAGTAACGCTATTTCAGCTTCGACCCTGGAGAGACTCCCGTGGACTGATCGCAAGACTCCCGCTTGCTTGGACATGATAACGTCCCGAATGTACGCCTTGAAGGCGTCCCCGAGCGTGGAGTATTGAGCCACCGTGCCCGTATTCAGGGTAAAATATTCAGTGATGGCCTCTTGTACTTCCGACCGGAACACCTCATCCAGCAGTGCCGAAGCCGGAAACTACCACCTGCGTTCCCACCCAGCCGAGTGTGGAATGTGTAAGTGAAGGAGCACTGGTGCATGATCCGACAATGTACGTGGCATCGTATGTATACCCTTGGTCCATTGACATCCCAGTGCGTCTGTTAACAGATAATCTATGCGTGTATGTGTGGAGTGCGTGGCCGAGTGGAATGTGTATCCGGGGGTCGTGGGATGATGTATGCGCCAGAGGTCTCGTAGGCCCAGGGAGTGTATGAGGTCCTTCATCACTCTAAGGGAGTGAGTTTTAGTGAAGGCGAGCAGATTAGAGGAATCACTAGTATGATCAAGCCAAAGGTTCAGATCCCCTCCCCCCCCCCAAAAGAATATTGTGTCGTAATCATAACGATTTAGTAGGACATGAAGGCTTTCAAAGAAATCAGGGTCGTCCATGTTTGGCGCGTAGATATTAAGGAAAAGTACCGCCTTGCCTAATAGTGTGCCCAGCACCAACGGGTATCTCCCATGTTCATCTGTTATGGTCTCTTTATGCGTAAACTGGAGGGAGTGATGAATAAGAAGACAGACCCCTCGGGAGAAGGTACTGTAACTCGCAAAGAATCTGAAATCCCCAGGAAGACGCAAAGGGGGGGGGGTGGGGTGCCCTGTACTGGGAGGTGAGTTTCCTGCAAGAATGCTATTTTCACATTGTCTCCGGAGATATGCCAGTACTAATTTACATTTCCTTGGGTTATTGAGCCCCCGCACGTTCCAAGTAATAAGATTAACATCCACCGCTTTAGCTACGGCAATACCCAGAGATAAGGAAGGTTGTACCCGCCTAGCCAGTAAGAAGAGTACCAGGCATAAGCAACAGAGCATGGAGACCTACAGGGGAGCATTCACAAGGGGGGGATACACAAAATAACAATGCACAAAATTAAGAGAACACACTGAACAGATATCTCAAAACCCACCCACCTCCCACACCTGGGCTCAAGGGCCCCGAGAACATTGTCCCTCCCCAAACACCCCGAAAAGAATAGAAAAAGAAAAACCCCAATAGAAGTTGAATCTGAGTCATCCTATGGAGGCGGGCAACGCCACGGACGTCCGATGCCCACATCGTATACTACGTAACATTTGCAATGTAGAAAAATCGAAACAGTAGAACATTTCTAAGTATCTAAGGCCATTATCAGTTTAAAGGCAACATTTTGGTATCAAATAATGACAACTTAGTCGATAGACAAGTGCTGAAAAACAAGTTTCTAGGTCCTCAATCCGCAGTGAAGAGGTCTGCGCTAGCGGCCAGCTGCCTATCCGGGGAGGAATGTCCCGAGGAATGTGCCGGGCTCCTACGGGTCGCTCCCTGACGTTGCTTGCAAAAAGCCAGGGTGTCAGTGGCGTTCTCAAAGAATCCTCCGGCAGTCCTCAAGTGGGTCAAAAAGATGGTCACTGGGTAAAAGCTATGGCAACACCTACACCGCACGTGTGGGGCTGGTAAACTTCAGCTGGAAGGTAAAAGCGGTGATCCAACCCAGTAGCTCCACAGTCGTGTATATCTGCCACATGGAGCAGGTAGTTACGGCAGGGTCCACGGTTCTCCGCGTGATAGTGGCAGCAATATGGGTGTCCGCCCAGGTTAGCGCCTCCAGCAGTGGTCCCAGATCGAGAGTCCTCCGCGCTGCCCAGCAACACGGTGTCTGCCAGCTACAACGGTCCTGCGGCGTCCGGAGCATCCAGTCACTTCCAATGGGGGGGGAGGAGGAGGGGAAAGGGCAGGGGGGCTCGAGAAACCCATGGAGGCCCACCGCAGCTATCTGGCCCAGCGCCGAGGGAAACAAGCAGTGTCTGGGCCTAGCTCGCCGCCTCCCCTCTCCCTCACTCACCCATCCCTGATGCTGGTAGCCGCCTTCAGGCTGATTGATAGCGCAGGCCGGGCTCATTTCGCTTCCGCAACAGTCGTGACTCCTCGGGGAGGTGGTGAGACCCGTCGGAGCTCCGCCGCTCCGGCCTCAGGCTCACCCGTAGACCCTGTCTCCACGGGGCCTCTGAGGCGGGCCGGGCCTCCACCTCGCTCCCCTCAATGGTGCAGCTCGTGTTTCGGGGTTGAAGGGCCCTCCGCGCCGCGTCCTACGAGGGGATCTCGACACATCCCAGAGAGCTTCGGCGGCGTTTCCAGCGTATGGCAGCGTGAGATTATTTGGGCATCGGGCGCCAGAGCTTCCCAGTGCGGCCATTGCGGTCGACGCCCCCCCCCCTTAAGTCTACTAGTTGATACACAGGTAATCTGGGCCAGTTGGGAAGTCTTTGGTTAAGTACAGCATGGGCAGAAGTCTCTGGGAATGCTCTCCGCTGACTTGTGCAAGCTTGCAATTTATTTAGAGCAAGAAACAACAATACTAAACACTTAGTATTCTACAACGGTAATTCAAGATGGTGGACGGTGTAAATGGGCAATGTTAGCGTAAGCTCAAATTGTCCATTTAAGTGAGGAAGAGGAAAAACAACTCTCACATCCCATTCTGACAAAAACTTTGCATTTCCCTATTCACTTTGCGCTTGGCCTTCTCAGTTGCGGTGTGCTTGACAGCACAAGTCACACATCTCTCGCACTCTAGCGCTGTCCGAAAAACATAAGTACCAGTACACGACTTTTCAATCACCTCCAGATCTGCTTTCGTGATCTTATTCAAACCCATACCTGACCTTTGTACTAGATTATCCTCACCCAGATGTATTATCAGTGCGTCTGGGCAGGGTCTCACTCTCACCAGCTCAGCTAACCATGGAAGCATTTGTCCCCATTTTGGACCCCTTTTTCCTCAACCGTCTATTTTAAATTCGGTTAAATGAAAACCCAAATTTCTTCCTAAGGGAGGAGATTCTATCTGCTATGCTGCCCATTTAACAAGTGAATACCCGACAATCTATATGGAGAAGAACTCCATACTTTGCCCAGCAACACAACCTAACCAAAAATATGTCAATTAACTCTGCATGCTTTCTATGTCACTAATGTATCTCAGGCAACAATCGGAAGATCATTTTCACAGTCGTATAATCTTTTAATGGGAAACCCTACTTGTTAGCTTCAGACCCTGCCCCTGTTCTAAATGAGTGGGTGCCAAACATTTCAACTTTTCCACTACCTTTTGCCAATTTCTTCCTCATCAATCTCAGCACCTGTGATGCCTTCAAGGCTGCTCCATCCTGATGACAAAATATTCTGTCTTTGTTTGTCCCTCCAGCCAGTCTGAACTACTCCTAGGCTCCCACAGGCGCAATAATCCCCTCTATCGTATGCAGCACAATACGTGCACCTCTGATCCATTTTTGATCTCCTCAAGGTTAAAGTCAATGAGTTTCTCTGCTGTCACATCACTTGCTTCAATTCCTGTTTCTACACCATAACTTACATAACTTTGAGTAAAACCTCATACTTATTAAAACATACCTCTCGTAAACCATGAAATAAAAACCATAATGTGAGTATTGCAGTGGGTTCCCTCTGTCTGATACCTTTCTTCTTCTTCTCGCCCATCATTGCAAAATCCTCTTCCCCATTTCTCCTGCAGTGAGTTCATAACCCCAAAAGAATTTGCCATAAAAGCAGGTTCCCGACACCTTTACTTATATTTAAGTAGCTGACATCCATTTCTCAATATTGGACAATCTGAGAACAGACTCCCTCCTGTCCTCAAAGCTGTTCCCATCTTGCCGTCTTTTAACTGCCCAGAAGGTAAAACTCTTCCCAAGCTTGTCTGTAAGCTGACCTGGTAGACAGTGTAAGTGCGTTTTCTACCGAACCTAGAATTGTCAGTCTCCCAGCTCCTACATCTATGCTGTCTCCTTGGTCTTCATTACGTCGGCTCCGAACGCCAAACCACCGAATTTTTGCTACTGTGAACAAGACCATGTGTGTGTGGTGATGTTATTCACACCTGCCACATGTCTAGCTCTCAGCAGAATATTGTGCATGAGGCAACCGAGCATAATACATTGTAGCGTCTTCAAAAGTCTCCTGTCTCTTACTTTCTGACCAGTCATCAATGCTACCGCTCTCTCATTATCCACATTGAAAGTGACTGCCTTGTTCGTTAGCTTTTTGCTCCACCGGGCGAGGGCTACCAATAAAGGAAAGAATTCCTGCCTTCTTCAAGCCATTTCTTTGGCTACCTCTGAGCACCACCTTCCTTTCCAGGAAAGCCCAAAACCATCCACTCCTGCTGTATATGAGAATGTTTGACCCAAGCAAGTGAATGACCACATTGTCACATCATTGAAATTCCTCAGAAACAACAGCCAGACGTCTAGATTCCCTTTCACCGCAGCTGTCACCCTGACCCTGTGATGGGGCAACTTCACACCTGCTGTCAAGAAACCGAACCTCCGTGAAAAAGACCTGCCTGCGCTTACTACTCTACATGCGAAGTTCAAATGGCCTAACAGACGCTGCACCTGTCGCAATGTCAATTTTGGAGCAGCTGTCTCCTCTTCCTGAACCATTTCTTGCACCTTAGCCTGCGGTAACCTGGCTTCCATTGCAACTATGTCCAGCTCGATTCCTAGGAATACTAAAGCTGTACTGGGGCCTCTGTTATTTTTTTCTGGGGCCAATGGATCCCCCAGCTCATCTGCCACTCTTGAAATTATTTCAATGCTCTACCACATGTCCCTGTTCCTCTTCCTCCAAGAAACAAAAAATCGTCTCAATAATGCTTCACCATTTCATGTCACGATCTCAATGTAAAACACCATTGCAGAAAAGTGCTAAAGGTCTCTTCGGAAGTGTCTTGTCCACATGTGTATATATCTCCATCAAACTGTATTCCCAACCCTGAAAAATCCATTGGGTGTACTGGGAATAGCAGAAAAGATGACTTTATATCACATTTCACTAATTCCCTAAAACGTTGTAGCACCACATGCCCCCCCTACATTTTGCACATTCCAGTTTATATTTGCAAAGGTTGCGGGCACAATATCCCCTGTTGAAACCCCAGCATGTTCCTGCATTAAGCCCTTGTCCTCTTCCCCAAGCTTCCAAACCCCAAAGGGTGGGATGTCGGAAAAAGGGTGAAATTGAACTGCCAATCCACACCCTGTATGCAGTGCTAGCAGAGGCCTTCTTTGATTCATCCATTGTAGCCATAACTTGTTGTCTAACCCCCCCACCCCCATTGTTTCGTCCCCAACCTAGCTCTAATCTCAACATAATGAAACCATGACATTCCCCCAAAATTCATATTGGCCTTCCTTATTGTATCTATATATTTGAAAATAGACACTGAGCATTAGGGGAACTTTTCTCCCGATACACTGGCATAGATAAGAAAAGCAGATGTCAAAGTGTCAATGTTAGTAGGCCCCCCTTGGCCTCCTTGCCAGTTACCAGGTTTCTTGGTTAGATCCTTCTTTTCATTGTACTTCCCTATGCAACAGTTTGTACACATCAGTAAACCCCCCTTTCCAGATGTTCTCTGTTGTTTTTGCAGCTCAGGGTGCCCCTAAAGGCATGGCTACCCCATGTAATGTATTTTTACTACCCCTTCAGAAATCTGTTTACTCCTTTTTTTTTTTTTTTTTTTTTTTTTGGCTCATCACTTCCTTCAGTAACTTGTGCTTTGTAAACCTTAGTCTTATTCGGACACACCTTTGTCTGTGCTCCCACCTTTTTACCTCCCTCTTTACTTACTTTTTCTTCCAGGTCATCCTCAGTGCCTATTCCTTTAATCCAGGAAACCAGGACTTTCCCCTTTTGCACCATCTTTATCTGTTTCTTAATTTCCCCTTTTCTCCAACAATCCCATCACCCTTTCTCACCTGTTTGCAACCTTTGCTGAGCCGCTGTTCGCCTCACTTCCTGTATGCCTTTTTTACACCCGAGATCACCTCCCTCACTGTACCACCTCCACTCTTTGGTTCTGGTAGTCTGCCATCTGTAACACATTTTTCCTTTTTGACATGTTAATTATCTCCTCCTCACCACCACCCGCTCCGTGGCACCTCTGACCATCGTTAGTGTCTTGGCATGCAGAAATCTCCCCCTCTTCTAATACTTCCTCCTCCTAATCTAATTTAATCACTGCTTTGCAAAGAGAATATGAGCTAGTATTACAAAAGCTGCTCTTTAATATTAGACTGAGGGAGCATGTCTGGGCTCTTGGTTTGGTTTTTTTTGTCTCCTTTTTTTTGTCTCCTATGTCGCTTTTTTCTGTTCACTTGCCTACCCATTTTTCACATCACTTTTTTAGTGCATTTGTCTCGTCCTCACATATTGAGTAATTTTGTGTTTCTTCTTGAGATATTTTAGCACACATATTAAATATGAATCAACCGTTTGGCCACCGGCGTATCAGATCGATGTGAGATGTCGTTGAGTCTGTTGTCGATTTCATCAGGTGAGCACAGCACATGGTGGGGCACTTTCCCCTTTTTTTTTTTTTTTTTTTTTTTTTAGGACACGGAAGTGGGCTAGGGTTAAGCAGCATCGGACGGTTTCAGATAGCCATGGACTACGCCAGCGAGTGACTGGTCTCTGTTCAAGGTATGAGGAGGAGTTCTGGCAGGGGTATCACACAGCGGGGCATGCTGAAGTAACCTAGTTTTGTTTCCTCTGAATTGGCATACACTGTGCAAACCGGTGTGGTCTTGTGAAACGTGATAGACACGCCTTCGGCCGTTAAGCTTTGTCTGTAAGAATGTAATACATGGGACTTCGGTTGAGATTCGCTATACACTTTGGCTGATGAGGCTTCTATTCATTTTTAGGTCATTTGCAGTCTTGGATCTCTGAATCGGGTCTCTAGACCCTAATTCGCCAGCTTTTTTAACAAATAAGGCTGCTGTTACATGCTGAGATTTGTAGGAGGCTGGGTTAAGGAAAGCACTGTTCCTTCTTAAATAGTTTTCTTTTATAATTAGTTTTTTCTCACATTGTTTAACATTTGGGGCAAGGATGGGTGTCTGTGGTGTGAGCGTTTTTTCACGGGTAACTTTTGTAAAAGGAACTTCTTTACCTTGCCTGCGGTTTTGCAGTGACTTTTCTGATTACCTGTACAATTTTTTTTAAATGTTATCTAGTACACTCGCTGTCTATACTTGATAGAGATCTTACTCTCAATTTTGTCTCCAATTTCTTTTGGCTTGATGCAGTTGTTTCAGCAATTAAGCCACTGTTCCATTCAAACTGGTAACATTGGTTTCATTATACTTTCAGCCTCCCCTGAAGAAGGGTGAAACACATCCGAAATGGATTGGGATCTCCATTCAAGTTGTGGTCTATAACATTGTTCTTGGATGAAATATTATGTAAATCCAATTTAATGTGATGGAACAATAGTTGGATAAGAATGTACAGCGTTTCTTATATTTTTGCTTGTAAAATATCATTGAACACTTCTTCAAAGATATACACAGGTTCGGTTTTAGCCTTTCCACAGTGTTTCCTGATTCTATAATCATAGCAATAATTGTGCTTCTCTAAGAGCCATTAACTAAATTGGTGAACAATTAAGAGGACAGGAATAAACAGTAGTAAGAGAAATGAAAGAATTAGAAGAAGAAGGGGTAGGGGGTCGTTCTAGGCGGGGGGGGTCTCCCAGTTCCCATCGGGGGCTAAGGGGTAGATGTTGGACTCTCCGTGTTGTCCTGCTGAAGGGTCTCATGTGAGATTATAGTGTCTTGGGGATAACGAAGCGTCCTCAAATAGATGGAGGGCTCGGAGTGTGGGGGGCGTGAAGCACATGTGCTCCAATTTAGAAAAGTAGTCTAGTAAAGGCTGCCAGGTGTGAGTAAATTTAGATTCAGTTCGAGTCACCCGGGAAGTAAGAAGTTCCATAGCCATGGTGTGCCAAAGACATGTAAACCACATAGCAATGGGGGGTGCAACTGGCTTCTTCCAATAGAGGTCTATTAGTTGCTTAGTGGCACAGAGCATATGTGTTATAAGGCGCCAGTCGGCGTGGGTCATGGCCAAGAGGGTTAAGGGCCTGATTCCTAAGATGACGATAGTGGGGGTGTTTGGAATGGGAAAACCAATAGCGTCCTTAATGTGGCTTAGGACCTCTTTCCAATAGAGAATCGGCAGTGGACAGGACCACCAAATATATAAGAATTCCCCAGTAACAGTTTGGCAGCAGAAAGGTGTAGAGGCGCGGAACATCCTGTGTGGATGCTGTGGGGTGAGTATTTTCGGAGTGTAGCACCATAATTACTCCCATTGTTTTGGTGTGATCTCTTCTGTTGTATCTGTTTGCCAAAGTGTTTGATATGGATGGGGCCTGATCGGGCCGAGTGCTGAAGGACTTGATAAGTACGAGAAATTCGGCCCTGTGAGCCGTCACACGAGCGCACCAGTGTTTCAAAGGGGGTAAAGGGTTGAGTTGCCCCTTGAGTGTTTAAGGGTGTATGTAGCCAATGACGCATCTGATAGTAATGCAGCCTGGACTCCTCAGGCAGGTGGAACTCCCTCTTTCATTGCTCCCAAGTTTTGAGCCTACCTCCCTTGAAGAGGTCCCGAAATGTACAGCACTCTCCCTCCCTCCACGCAATAAAGATTGAGACTGTAAAGCCGGGGTAAAATCCGGGTTCCGCGCCAACAGTGTGTTGGAGGAGGAGAAAGAGATTGGGCCCCAGCGGATTGCGATTTTGTCCTAAATGTCTGGTACTGTTTTGGTGGATGTGGCTATGTATGCAGTACGAGGCCGGGCACCCCGTGGGAGCTAAGGCAAGTTCCAGAGCAGCCTACATGCCACCGCCCGATCCATATGGAACCAGTGTTTCTCGCTTTCATGGACCACCCATTCTGAAATGTAGCAGAGGTGAAATGCCCAGTAATACTCTAGGAGATTGGGGCATGCTAAAATCCCCCTCTATCTCTAGGTAGCATGAGGATTTTGTTTGAAAATCTCGGTCTTTTCCCACCCCAGATGCAAGTGGTAAGGTCCTGTTGCAAGCGGTGCAGATCGACTTGTGGTATTGGAGTAGGGAGAGTTTGAAATAAATATAATATCTTAGGCAGGATGGACATCTTAACTGCATTAAGTCGTCCAAACGGCGAGATCGGGAGCGATTTCCAGGTTCTCAAATCCTCCAAAACTGGCTTCCTACACTCCTGCCAGTTTGCTTGTGTCCATGTGGACAAGAGTGTGGTCAGGTTGAGCCCAAGGTAGAGGATCGAGTGTGGGGCCCACTGGAAGTGGAGTAAGGCATTGCAGTTTCGAAATGTCCTCACTGGGGATCGATATGTTCAGTACCCATGATTTGGCCAGATTAATTTTAAGGCCCGAGGCTGCCTCGTAAGATTCTAGAGTTGATGTAAATGCTGGCAGTGAGGTCTTAGGAGCTGTCAAAGTGAATAAGAGATTGTCTGTGAATAAGGCAGACTTCTGTTCAATGCCCCTGAAGGGAATCCCCCTGATATCTTCTGACTGGCAAATGGTAATTGCCAAAGGCTCAATCACAAGGGCGAAAAGCAAGGGCGACAGTGGGCAACCCTGCCTGGTGCCTCTGCGTATGTGTATAGGTTGGGTGAGCTGGCCATTAACCATAACCTGCGCCTGGGGGTTGGTGTATGATGCCATGATTCGAGAGACCATTACAGGCCCCAGCCCTATTTTTTTGGAGGACCCCCCGAAGGAAGACCCAGGCCATGGGATCGAATGCTTTCTCAGCATCAAGGGATAGTAGGCAAGCGGGGATTTCCCAGCGATGGGCTTTTTCTACTAGATTGGCTATCCGGCGCACATTGTCTGCCCCTTAACATATGCGAATAAAGTCAACCTGATTCAGTTTGACCAGGCCTGGCATGTTGGGCTCTAATCAGTTGGCCAGGATTTTGGTGTAAAGTTTTGCATCTGTGTTAAGGAGTGCAATAGGGCCATATGATAAGCATAGTGCATGGTCCTTGCCTGACTTGGAGATGAGGATTATCTCGGCCCTTGACATTGTCGGGGTGAGACCTGTACTCTCAGTGAAAGAGTTAAAAAGTCTCAGCAGATGGTCCTGTCTTTGTGGAAAAAACATGCAATAAAAAGGACTGGGATTCTTTCCAGACCCCGAGTTTTGCCTACCAGTAGATCCTTTAATGCCTGTTGGAGCCCGGTTAATGTGATCGGCGCTTCGAGGAGCTGCGTGTGATGTTCCGACAGGGGGGTCCATGGGCATGTCGAAAAGGAGAGATAGTCTCGCCTGGTGGAGAGGGGTTCTTATCGTAGAGGGCAGTATAAAAAATAAAAAAAAGTGGAAGGCGTGCAGTTTGTCTCGTTCTGTAATGGCCCATGTGTCTGCTGTATCTCTGACCTTTGCAATGTGGGCCCTTACCTCCCTCCACTCTGGTTTATGCGCAAGAACTGACCCCACCCTATCCCCTCCCTCATAGTATTTCTGTTTCAGTGCCAGGAGTGTTCGCTCCGCCCTATTTGTCCTATGTGTCTGTAGTTGACCCCGAAGTATGGCGAGGCACCGCAAATAGGTCCTAGAGGGGGGCCGAGTGATCTAATCGTTCTAGAGCTTTAATGTCCGTGGCCAGGCCAGTCTCCACCAATCTGGCCTCGTGATTGCGCGCTATCACTATTGATGTGATACTCCCCCGGATTGTTGCCTTGAAGGCGTCCCAGAGGACAAAGCCAGAGGTTTCAGGGAGGTCATTGGCAGTGAAGTAAGCCGAGATCTCTGTCCGTATCTCAGCCATGTCCACTGGGTCCTGCAAGATATGTGGAGTATATGCCATCGAGATCTGGGGTCGGCCCGATTGGCATGTCTTTCCTGTAGTACTTCTAGATGGGCATGGTCTGATATGGAGATATCTGAGATATCGGTTGATTCTACATCACGTATGAGTAAATGGGAGAGGAAAAGGTAGTCCATGTGGGAATATGAGTCGTGGACGTGTGAGTAGTAAGAGTAGTCTTGTGTATTTGGAAATCGGTATCGCCAGACGTCAAACAGTCCCAGATCGGAGAGGGTTCGCTTCAGCGCCGCAGACTTCGCCCCATTGCCTTGGAAAGAGTTAGAGCTACGGTCGAGATCTGGCTCCCAGATTAAAGTCTCCCACCCCCAGTACTATTGAGTTTCCTTCCTGTGTCACCTGATCTCTCAATAGGTTTCTAAGGTAAAGGTCTTGTGCTTGGTTAGGTGCATATATGTTGATCAAGGTTAAAGGCTGTGTCCATTGTTGGATTTCAAGTTTTATAAAGCGGCCCTCCTTGTCTCTCACCACCTGCAATTTTCCTTGACAGACCCTAGCCTTACACAGGACTGCAACTCCAGCAGTCTGTCAGGGAAGATGCCCAATATTGTATCGGTTATTTAGGGTGCGCCAAGCGATATGTGTCCGATGGTAAAAGATGGGCCTCTTGTAGGAAAATAATCTCTGGATCTTGTATGAGGAGATAGCGCCAGACCTGGCTGCGCTTGTTAGGAGCATTCAAACCTTTCACATTGAGGGATAAAATTTTGATGTAAGAGGAAGTATCCATAGTCAGGAAAGAGAGGGGCCGCCTGTAGTATGGAGTCTGGTTGCAAAGGGAACACTCCTACAAGTCGGGTGTTGCCTCCCTGGGGTTACCTCCAGTCTGTATGGAGTATCACCGCCAAATTGCTTAAAGAGAAAACGGTACAAGACCAGCCGAGGGGGAGTAAAGGCCTGAGCTATCAGCCGCAGACAAAAGCTTTATATGACCCCTTGTGGAATTCACTCTCAAGCAGAGTGTGGCCCTGCCTTCCAACTCCGCCCCTGTGATGTTGAGAGAGAAAAAGGTAGGAAAATGGAAGAAAACAATTAACACAGAAAGGCCAACATGGCCAACAGACTCTATTCCAGTCCTGAAATAGTCCCATAGCCAGAGCACGGACCATTCAGGAGGTGTCACTCTCCAAAGGACAGTGTTGATTAGTGCGAGCTGGAGAAGTAAAAGTCTTCCTTGTGCATGGGCCCCATCCCCGGCGGCCAGTTTAAGGCAGGATGAGGAGGCAACCCCCCCTGTGTTAACTGTAAAGCTTCAGGAGTAAACAGTCATCCGCAGTGAATATGGTCAACGCTCGAGTGTTAATATTGCGTAGAAAGTCATTCCTGAATGTACAAGTGTGAAGTGGCACAACTCCAGGCAAAAGCCATGTACGCAGGTATTGCATTCAGATTAGAGTGCCGTTTGAAGCCGGGAGAAGCTCCATGGCTAAGACAAGACTGGTGGGTGAGCAGTGTCATTCTGAGGCTATCTGGGAAAGAATGGGGGATTTCCCACCGTCCATGGTCCGGAGGTGTTGTATAAAGTCTTGCTTAGCTTGGGATGAAGCTTGCTCTCGGGCCTGCGGTGCGGCCTGTATACTTTGGACAATTCCAGGTGCATGGGTTCCCTGGATGAGAGAAGCGGAGGAGAGGGACTAGTCTCCCGGGAGGGCACCGGAAGCTGTAAGAGCTATTTAGCTTTTCGCAAGGAGCAGAATGTACGACGTTCTCCCTCCCAAGTGAAGAATAAGGCGAAAGGGTGGCCCCATTGATATATAATGTCTAATTCTTGCAGTTTATCAGTGATTGGTTGAAGTCCCTACGACGGCGTAGCGTTACAGGAGCAATGTCCTGGTATAGATGTATCGTATACCTATTGTAGATCAGATCTGTCTTGTTCTGCGAGGCCTTCAGGATAGCTTCCTTCTCGGTGAAGAAATGTACTCTTGTGAGAATATCTGAGACAAAGTCCGGGTGCCCACGGGCTGAGGCAACTCGATGCGCCCTGTCCCAGGTGGGCTGGGGAGCTTCTTCGTCACCCCTGATCTCGTACAGTAAGTCTGCTGTGAAAGTCATAATGTCTGGGCCTTCTGCTCCTTTAGGGATGCCTCTGATTCAGAGGTTATTCCTCCTGCTTCTGTTTTCTAAATCCTCCTGTTTTATCTGAAGATCGATGTGTTGGTCTTCCAAAGCTGCCATTCTCTTCCAGAGGTCCTCCTCTTCCTCTGTCCAGGTGTCCACTGTGCGCTCCAGATCATCCACCCACCCCCCAATCTCCGTGATATCCCTCTTCAGATTTTTAAGGCAAGTCCTAAATTCTGTTTTGAGGGAACCAATCTCCGATTTAATTTCTTCGAGGAAGGAGTTCATGTAGGCCTGGGTGAGCGGTGCTGCTGCCTCCTCTGGAGGAGGATCCATGGGAGCAGGCATCGGAGGGCCAGATTTAAGCCACAAGGAAGCCTCCGGGTTATCCCTGGACAGGCTCGTCGTACTTTCTTTACCCACTTCCAGGTGCAGCGTCCACCTTGGAGAATAACTATTTCACAGTTCCCAGGAACCCCCGACCCAGTCTCCCAGACCCCAGGCCGTCTAGCAGATGCAGCTCTTGCAGCTGGTTCAGACCTCTGGAGAGGCTGTGTCTAAATGCAACGGTGGTTTCAGACTCCTCTATGCGGGCTATGGTGTAACCAAATCTACGTGTTGGGTCTCAGTATGGCTCTCGTGGCGTGTGCACCGACCAGTTCCCCCGTCAGGGTGAAGAGACCTTCAAGAGCATTCGTGAGTGGCTCTGTCAAAACTAGTGTCTTAGTGAAAGGCAGGTCAATGGGTTCCTACATAGCATGGAGTTAGAACCATGTTTGCTAAAAGTCCCATTTCCAGCGAGGAGTCAGAGCCACATGTTGGGCCGTGGGAGGTACACAATCTATATCTGCCCAGGTGAGGTCTCCACAGTGCCCCAGAAACTACAGGGGAGATCAGGTTTTGGCCCTTTTAGGTGTAGGGGAGTCGAGACACACCACAGGGGGGGAGGGGGAGTAAGGTCCACTCCACGCTCTCCCAGTCGATCGTTCTTGTGTCCCCAGATGCGACCAGCACCCAACTGGAGAAGATCAGTTATTAGGAAGCCCCAGGCAGGCTAGGTCGAACACCGCCCAAGGGCGTCAAAAAGCAGGTAATGGGCAGGGTGGGGAACCAGTCCCGCCATGCGACGCCACAGCCTGTCACCCCCTACCCCACCAGTGCAGACAGCACTCTGCGAGACACCTCCAGTCGCTACAGGCCAGGTACCACCAGAGAGCAATTCGACGAGGTCCCCAGGCAGAGAGGCAAAGGGAATCAGGCCGGCCAGGCCTAAAAAAGCAGGATCACACCCTCTGCAGGCCCCGGGGCAGGTGCTGGTATCTGGTCCGGCGTGCCAGAGCAGGGACCCAAGCACTGTGCACGCCCAGCGCAGAGGCCACTATCGCGCCCACGCCGGCAGCTCCTTCGGGCCCCCGGTATGCTGCAGGCCCCACTACCTCCCACGGGCCGTGTAGGACGCCCCACATCATAGTCTCCGCCTCCGACCCTCGGGCCAGTCCACGCATTTGGGCCTCCTTTCACCGCCCGGCTCAGTTACAGGGCATCCAAGACGTAGCCAGGGAGTCTCACTGTCTCGCCCCAGCTGCACCGATCCGCACCCGGTGTCTGCCCGTTTGGGAAATGTCCATGTTCAGTATGCCCCCCTCAGCCAACATTCGCAAAGCTGTCCTGGGTCCGCCAGAGCAGGGAGACTCCGGGGTCGCGCCTAGCTCGGCCAGGCCGCCGCAGTCACCAAGATGGCAGACACCATCCGGCAAGGAGCTCCATCTCTCTGGAGTGCTGCTGACCCCGCAGAGCTGTCCAGAAGCCCCCAGACCACGCCACAGCTCCTCGGGTATGTGGGGGTTCATGGGGGGCCCTCGGCGCCCCGATGCTACGGAATTGGCTTTGGAGGGCCGCCGGGGCATGGAGACACTATGGAGCACGTCCTACTCCATGCGCTGCCAAGCCACGCCCCCTCATTGAACACTTTCGAAATCATCAAAACATTTGTATGTAATTTGTAATATAGTAGCCTATGGGTTTGCATAGTCTTGTGCTTTGTTTCCTATAGCACTTTCAGGTGCTATAGGGCGTCGGATAGTCTGCCATTTGTAACACATTTTTCTTTTCTGATATGTTAATCAACCCTGCCCCCACCCCATTCTGTGGCTCACCCGACCATCGTTACAGTGGCTTGGCTTGCAGGAATCTCCCCCTCACCTAATTCTTCCTCTTCCACATCGTAATCCAATTCAATCACTTCGTCATTGTCTATACACTTCCCATACCACTCACCTCTGGATATTCACCTTCTCCCACACCACCATCAAATGTCCCCCATTCCATTTTCAATTGATTTGTGCGTGGGGCATCCCCTTTTTTCCCCTTGTCGTTAGGAAGGTTGTGCTGTACCTCTCCCGTCGTCTACAGGTCAATCCCAACCTGGCCAGTTGCTGCTTACTTTGCCTGGTCTCTGCTACCAGGTTTGTCCCCATGATTTTCCTCAGGTCGCCTCAACGTGAGAGTGCTGTGCTACTCTTCCCTAATACTATCCACTCTCTTCTTGCATGCATGCCTGTTTCTTGATCTGAAACCACAGCCATTGCCCCCTTGCTCTCCAGGTCTTTTCTGCATTTGTTTATCCCGAGCAGGTCTTCACTTTTCCATGGCATCTCAGCTACCTCTGTTAATGTCTCACTGTCCTGTGTCCTGCACCGATGTCAGTAACTTGCTCTTCCTCTGGCTTGATAGGTACATCCTTCCTGTTTCTTTAAAAAAAAAAAAAACTGCATTGCTTGGTGTATGTTTTGGCTTGTTATCAACCTCCAGTGTGCTTTCTTGTGTGTGGTTATCGATAAAACCCTGAGTGCGTGCAGTAGTCAGCACCACCTGTTTCTTTTTCCCAGCCTATGCATCTCCTTGCACGTGTACCATGCGGCGCAACCTGCTGGTTGATGGTCTTCACTGACACAGTAAGTGAAGGTGCTGACTCTGCCATCACGCGATCTGGCATTGCTTTCCTGTCCTGGCCATGCCTCTGTTACCTGCCGATCTCCTTACTCTCGGCTCCGGCAAGTGTGCTTTCGGGTGCGCTGCTATCTGGATTTTTTTTCTTCTGCTGACAGACGTACCAGTAAGCCCTTGCACATTCCGGCTGCCGTATGTGACTGACCATCATCCACCGGGGCCATACTCCACGCTCTGGGATTGCCGTCTTCTTATTGGTGCATGTTTGTGAGTAGGCCAGCATTGCAGCCACTACTCCACTTGCCTCTTCCTGCCTCTGCCTTGTATAGCTGGTCTTATTAAATCATCCCTGCCAGCTGCGCACAGCGTCCTTAGAGCCTTCCTCACCATGGCGCTCTCTTCTGCCATTTCCCCTCTCTCCGTACCAATAAGGCTTTATCTACAGCCTTAAACTGTAAAAGATTATTATAAATTGAGACCTACTGACCTGACTTAGCAACCCAACCACAAAAAAACGATAACCTACCCAATATCAGCTAAAGGATTACAGTGCAACCTACACTGCCCTGTCTCCCAGAGAAAGTACTAACTGCCAAATGAGCTCCACCCCTGACTGCGAATCGTCCAATTGCTATACCTCCCAGGGTCTGGTCTGTACCACTCGCCTGAAAACCCCCAGGGACAGACCTCTTTCACCATTCTACCTATATGATGATTTTTCTGTCTTTCTTTCTCCTTTCCTGTCTGCATTTTCCTTCTCTTGGAAAATGTATGTTAAGGAAAAATAAGTGTAGGTTCCCAAAAATGAGTGCCAATGGTCTCCACTGCCAACCATAGGCTCAAATTAAACACTGGAACTCTGCTAGTGCCAAAGGAAGTAGGGGGGGGGGGGGAGCTTAATTGTCAATGCCATGGAAGAGCCTGGTTTTAAGGCCCTTACGAAACGTAATGTGGCTAATTTCAGTACACAAAGAGGGAGAGAATTCTACAACCTGGGTGCTAGCTTAGAGAAGGCTCTGCCACCTGTTCAACTACCTACAGTTTTTTGGACATGAAGTAGGTATCAGAAGAACGAAGACTCAGCGAAGGCACATATGGCGTGAGTTTTGATTCAATTAAATTCAGGCCTGTTTTATAAAAAAACCTTAAGGCAGATGCCAAGGATCTTAAAATCTACATGCTTTTGCACAGGGAGCCAATGCAAATTCTTCAGATGGAGGAAGATTGAGGCACAGTAAGGTAAGCTTTGCAACTTTCTGCCTACATAGTTCTGAACCAACTGGAGATAAGATGTAGCTTTTTTAGGCAAACCCATAAAGAGACAGTTGCAGTAATCATTAGAAGATAAAATCGGAGCCTGTACCACAAAACGTTGAGTCAGTGTGTAGTAATAGCAGCACGTTGCGTACCCTACAGAGGTAAAAAAAAGCAAGTGAGGTGAGAATTAAATCTGTTTAGTAAATGAGAAGGACACATCAATAAAGACTTCCATATTCCCGGATAATTAACATGGTACAAGAGAATTGCCGAATTCTGTGGACCAGCAACACATAGACCAAATCAATAAGTTATCTTCAAATAACAGTACCTCTGTTTTGTCCACATTGAGCTTTAGAGTATGCTTTTTCATCCAGAGGGCCACTCCCATCAAGCATGAGTTTGAGTTTATTCGAACAAATGCTTGGTTACTTAAAACCCTTGCAATAATATACAGAATATATATTTACATAGTGAGTTAAAATCATTAGTAAAATCTTCATTTATCAAATATAACAGATTAAAAGGAAATCTGGTAGTTTCAACATTAAAATTGGAAATGCTGGTACACAGAAATATTTCAATTTGTATATATGCCAATAGATTAAAATTCGCCCTAACGGCCTACCAATTAATATTGTCATTTGATAGTAACTTATACGTAATAAAACTGGAAATTCATGTTGAGGCAAAATTCAAAAATAAAATCTATAGTATCAGAATATTTCTAATGGTAGGAGGCAAGTTTTGGTCGTGGTTTAAGGAAAAGGAACATACAAAGAAGGTATTCTAGTTCATTGGTTGTCCTTGGGGATTCAATTAGAGTCAATAGTTCAACCCCTAGTAATGTTATGGGGACTCTAATTTGCTTCTAAATGTTTGATATTACAGTTAAATTGCTTGTTATGTCAAAGACACTAGATGATTTTCGTGTTCTTTAAGTCTTTGCTCCACTTTCAGTAGAAATTTGACAAAGCGGCAATTTAATTGAGAGTCCCCTGGATCGAAGCAGGCTAAAATAGCCTGTCTTCTTGATCGTATTCCTCTTTGGTTGAAAGCTTTTGTTAAGTTGTTTTCTTTCTTCCCTTACAGTATTACAAGAACAAACCAAATGCAAAAGATCCTCCTTGCAGCTCCCACAAAGGCGATAAGTGACTGGTAGATTACCGCGTTGCCAGGGAGCCATGTGTTCTTTGGCTGGTAGTAACCCCAGCCGATTTCTTAAGAACTGCTGCTTAATAATGTAGGAAGGTGGAATATGACTATATGGTTGCCCCCACTTTTTTCCTGGTGTTTTGCTGGTTTATGACTTAGTTGGACTGGGATCCTGCTATTCAGGGCCCCAGTCTATCTGCTCTCTCTAAAGACTTGGAGTGCACTCTAGGTGCACTAGTGATTGGATACTGTGGTGCCTTATGAGTCCCTAGTATATGGTACCTTAGGTACCAAGGGCATAGGTACTTCACAGGCCTACCAGGGTCTGAAGCATGCATTATGCCACCCCTGGGAAGCAGACTAAATCTGACACCACAGGCCTGCTACTGCAGCCTGGGTGAGGTGGTGCTAGCACTCCTCACTGAGATATAGGTTTCCTATATCTCTCCTGCACACACATTTAAACCTATCAGTCACCCCTAAGGCCGGCCCTATCAATCCTGAGGGCAGGGTGCTTGGTTCCTATGTGAGAGGGTGCCTCTGCCTGAGCAGGGCCCCTCTGCAGCTCTCAGAGTCCATTCTCTGGGGCTGTTCGTGAATGCGGTTAAACCATATACTCTTAAGTGCATTATATCCTCGCGGTAAAATGCTAACTTTGGAATGGCTGCATCAAAACATGTCGTGTTTGGTGTCAAACATCTTGGAATACTACCCCCCCGCCAGTCCTGGCGGCGGGGGTAGCATTCCACCTTTCTAGAGGGATAGACATGTACCTACTGTGGAAACGCGGTAGAATCCTGCAGAGCCCTGGCATCACAAAATGGATGCCACCAGTCACAGACACTGGGCTGCCCTCCTGCTGATGACCGAAACTCGCAGTGGAGGAAGCCCAACAATAGGCATCCTGTCATAGGGAGGTGTAACCACCTCCCAGACAGGGTTTAGTGTATTGGGGCTGGCTGGGTGCACTCTTAGAGTGCTTTGAAGTCCTGCACTGGGGGAGCAGAAGGCTCCTCTGTGCATATGCCAGTTCAAACCAGCTCAGGGGCTACCTGCCCCTGCTCTGGCGCGAAACTGGACAAAGGGAAGTGGGTGTAGCCACCCACTCCCCTGACCCTCCCATAGGTGGGGTCATAGAGCTAGTCCCTCCCTTCCTTACAGTATAAGTTAGGGAACCTTGCCATTGCAAAGTAGATATCCCTGGACGACGCTCTGAAGAAGAATCCTGGACCTTCGACGTTCCACTACCTTTGGAAGACTGAAGAATCTCCCTTGGAGTCAAGGAGTGACTCCCCTGCTTGGCAGGCACCAAAAACTACAAACGACGGTCGCAAACTACGCCGCTCCCGCCGGAGTCAGAAGTCCCTGCAGCCAAAGAAGTGGATTTCCTGACTTCTCAAAGGCCATCGTGAGTCCCCAGCGAAGCTGAGGCCAGTGGACCCCAAGAGTGACGAGGAACCGCGACCCCTGGGTACCGTGCACTATTGTCGAGTGCAACCCCTTCACAACGTTCTACGAACTTGTGCTTTGGACCACGTGTGGTCCTAGCCTCCAGCAGGAATCCCTCCGAAGATCCGAGGCCTACCACGTCCCGAGTGACCGTGGGCCCCTGTTGAGTGAATCCTCCCGAGGCGTCTTCGCGATCCCTTGCCAGCCGGCTTGTGGGTCCCCTGATGGCTTTCCTACAGAACCAAAGGGCTCCCCTGGTTGCTCCAGGCCTGCCCTGACTTACCCTCGCTGGGTGAGTCCCTCAGACCTTGCTGGTCTGCGCCATTGCCTTTTTACACTTTCCCCGATATTTGCTGTTACCAAGGCTTGTTGGCTCCAATCGAGTCGCCGACACCGCAATAAGCTGCAGACATCGTGGGACACGCCGAATCCAGCTCCTGGTCGTCGTCTACGCCTCCTGGACCTCGTGGCTGAAGAGTCAAGGCACCCGCGAACGACCTGAATCTTGCGACGACGGTGGGCATCCATCTTCCTTGCCCCGAGTCACTGCCAAGTGACTTTGAACACTGTCCCCTCTGCTTTCAGGTCTTCCATCTTCTGAATCCAGGCTTGGATTCCTCCGGACACTTCTCCTGTCGCCGCAAGCAGCAAGTCTTCACTGGCTCCCATTGAAAACGACGCCGCGACCCGACACCAAAGAACACCTATGCACCCGGCTCCCCTGGGTGAGGTAACTACAGCACTACGGTGCTCCTGTGGGTGTGGGCCCTAGAACTACTTACCCTGTAAGTGACTTGCTTGTAGCTACCCTAGAAGTGCCTTAAAACTCTTACTTTCCAAGTGCGACTATCGCGCTGACTCGTACATGGTTCGTGTCTGTGTTAGACACACCGCGTCCAACTCCCTTGCAACTCTATCTGTAACCGCGTCCTTCGACTCGTACAAGGACCGATCGGTGTGTTCGCCTCGAACACGCAAGGGACCTTTAACATTGAAATCTCAATCGCGTCTGTTCGCATAGACTCGTACAGGACTCGCACCGGTGCCAGGACACCGCGTCCGTCCCCTGTGGGTCTCCTACAACTACCTGGGGTGGTTCTTGGGGTCCCTCGATTCTAGATGCCCTAGACCTAGGTCTAGCCAAACTAAGATTGTGATATTTGATTGTGCTAAACTTATTTTGATAACCTTTGATTTGTACATATGTTCCTGACTTCTAATCTCATAAAGAGATTAGTAGAGAGTTGTTTATTAATAAATACATATATATTTGATATATATACCTGTGTGGTGTCTTTTCATTTGGTGATTCAAGAGATTGTGTGGTAAAACAAGCTGCTTTACATTCCTTCAAGTCTTAGCCTGAAGGCTGCTCTCCACAGCTACCACTAGGATAGCTTTCTTTAAAGGTTGTCTTAAACCTATCTACCATAAGAGTCGAATTGTTCTGGTGCAAGGTGTCCACTTTAATTAGTGAACAGCATATACCAGGCCAACTTCTCACTAATAAAAACTGGATAGCCGGTGGCAAAATAATCTTGTGGTGAGATGGACTTATAATTGTTTAGTGTCATCCACCCATGTGCCCTTTGAGCTAGTGTAGCTTTATCTTCTGTTGCTGATTGAATTTTAAGAGACTTCTTTACTAAACGTTTAAAGGCCTGTTGATCAATTGACATTTCCCAAAGCTGGACAAGACCTGTATGCTCGAGAGACTTTTGCAGGTACTCCTGGTGATATGACGATGCTGTAACTCATCCCACAGCATATGATTCAGTGTATTCAATTCAGCTTTACTAATTTTGTTCCAGCATGTTATATATGAGCAGCGCCTGGCTAATGATTGCTTAACTAGTCCAAATTCAAGCCTTATCTGAGCCGGGGAGGTGTAACTTGGCAAGGAGAATATAATCCTATAAACTTGGGAGACTACGTTGTCCAACGTGGTTGCGTCCTGCCCTCTTAAAGCCTTGCTTCCATATGAAATTGTTGGAAGGAATTTTGCTCTTACAACTTCCAGTAGGGGCGACAAAACCGGTCCAGCTACCTTTTTCTTCAAGTTTTTAAAAACTGCAGCTAAAACCAGACCTTTCTTTTTGATTGCCTCCTTCTGTGCAAAAAAGTTCCCTTTATTGTCGATGATTACTCCGAGATATTTGTATTGGGCTATGTTTTTCAACTGCTCTTTACCCATAAACCAAGCCTGTGCTTGTGTCTTCTTAACGTTATAACACATGGTTTTCGTTTTCCCGTAATTAATCTGCAGGCCATTGGTTTGCGAGTAAGTAGACATTGTATCAAGAAGTCGTTGGAGCCCCACCAGAGTGCGACTCACCAATACTACATCATCGGCATAAAGAAAGGATGATATTGAATTTGCCCCTAGTTTCGGGGGATGGGGGTTGCATAATTGCAGCATTTCCGTCAGGTCCGCCAAGAAAAGGTTAAATAAGGTTGGTGCCAAAACACAGCCTTGTTTTAGGCCTCGAGTAGTTTGAATTTTCCGAGAGAGATGTGTGCCAGCTCCTATTTTAACTTGAACCCATGTATCAGTATGAAGCATATTCAACATTTGTAAAAGATTCTGTGGTATACCCCAATTTACTAGTTTCCGCCATAATTTCCCCCGGTCGACACAATCGAAGGCTGATTTAAAGTCAATAAAACACAAATATAAAGGGAATTTTGATGCGCGGACCGCATCCATGAGTAAAGAAATTGCCAAAATATTCGTGATCGTACCGGTCGAGTTTATAAACCCAGTCTGATTGTACAGAATTATGTTGTTGCTAGAAGACCATGATGTCAACTCCTCCAGGACAGTTCCGGCGAAATATTTGGCCTCAACGTCCATCAATGTTATAAGCCGATAATTTCCTGGGAGTGATCTGTTCCCCCCTTTGAATATGGGAGATATAATCGACCCCTTCCAAGACTCAGGAATGATTTGTATGCTCCTAACCTCAGTAAATACTGGTGCCAGAATTTCTGCCCACAGGTCTGGCTTGTGTTTGAAGACCGCAGGAGATGCACAGTTTGGGCCAGGGGCCCCCTCTTTCCGTCCTTTCATTATCTGTTTTTTGATAATTTCTACATTTGACTCCGACGAGCCTTTGTACTGCATTTTTGAAGGAATTACCGGAAGATTCGTCGGTAAATTTTCTTCTGATGGATCATTGAAGTAAGTTCTTAAATATTGGACCCACGTAGCCTCTGAAATATGAGAATTAATTCCTCTGTTGTCTGGATTGAGGAGTTGGTTTACTGTGGACCAAAATCTAATACCGTTTTTACTTTTTGTATCGAAAAGCAATTTGGCCCATAGTTCGTTGTCTTTGTCTCTTTGAATTCTCCATTTTAGCTTTTTGATTTGTTCTTTATTTGACTTCAGTGCTACAAAAGCAGTTAAATCACCCGGCTTACTCCTAAGCATTCTCAGTGCTTTATTAATTCTAGATTTATATTCCCAAAGTCTGTTTTCATGGTTTGCAATAGCGGCTTCCTTATATATTTTATTACCTTTGGATTTCACTGGTTTAGAATGCTTCTCATAAATTATACATATGAGTTGTTCCCACGTGTTTACTGCTGTACTTTCGTTGCTTGAAATTTCCTGGAGTGTATCCATTAGTTTCGTGTAATTGGTCAAGCCCAACCGTAGAGCTCTTAATACGTCTACAGTTTATTAGATATGTTTGGTCTATTATTTCCCTTATATGCGTTGAGCGAGTGATGTATGGGGAAAATATAACTTCTTGTGGGAGATGTTCAGTACCAGTTCTGTCCTTTAATCGAAATGAGCAAATATGTTGAAATAAACTCTGGGAGACAAATGTATAGTCCAAACATGAGCTAGAATTGCTAGAATGGTATGTAGCATTAGGCAGGTTATCTGTTTGAAACCTTCCATTTAAGGCCCTAAGAGATAGATGTTCAAGATCCTCCAGAAGTTGGTGGCCCGTTTTTGACTGTTTCCCTAGTGTGTTACTGCTCTGGTCCGGTATTTCCCAAAACGCAGATTGGGAGATTAATAGATCATCTGCCGAAGAGCCCATTAAGTAGAAGTTGAAATCCCCAGATACTATAAAGTGGGTCGCCCTCTGTGTTTCCAGCAATCTCGTTAATTCATGCACTAACTTTTTACTACCGTCAACTTTTGTTTTTAGGGTGGATATAAGTGTTGATCATAATCACTTCTGTCGCAACATTTTGGATGTTTATAATACATTTGGTTGCATTCATTCGCGAGTCCTTTTGTCCAAAGTTGTTCCTAGGACTCCACTAGCTATCGTGATGAAAGTAGCCAGCCCCCCTGAAGGATGTCCATGTTTTGCATGTTTTATGGCAGGTGTGAAAAAGCCTATATATCCTTGTATGAAGATGGGTTCCACTAACCAAGTTTCCTGAAGGAAAATAATATCGAAGGACGCTAGATAAGTATGCAACTCTGGATCAGCTAATTTGGAATTTAGGCCGTTTATATTCCAGGAGCACAAGGTTAGTGGTCTGATGTTGGGCCTTTTTTGATTCATTCCGCCTGAATTTTGTCATGGTGAAGTACGAGTAAGTGTTATTGTTGTTACTATATCTCTGGTGCCATCTTGCGGCTTTACCTGGGCAGCCCGTTCTAGAACTCCATGAGAGCTGTTTGCAAAACATACTGTATCTATGGAGCCCTTTGCTCCCTTTAGTACAGAGGTGGTTTGTTCCTTCCTCGTGTCTGGTAGCCCTTTATTCCCCATTTTTTAAGTGCAGGGCCTTCCACAAGAATTCTTTTTGCAATTTCACTTGATGACCACGTGGCCTTGGTTGCTTCACCCACAGGCGCCGTATCAGAGTTCTCAAATTGTATTCCTTCCAGGTCTTTAGATGTAATATTGCTTAGATTTGGAATAGCTGCTAACAGTCTCAGAATGTTTCCCCTGTTTAGAATATCATGTCTGCCTCTAGATACGTATTCCGGGATCAAAATTAGAACTGGGGCTTTAATCGAATCCATTTTTTCTTCAGCTCGAAGGTTTTCTAAGTTGGAACTTATTTTAATGTGATCTAGTGCTTTGGGAATGTTTACTTGCGGACTCCAGCTAGACGCCGTAGTGCTCCTAGAGAAGGAGCTGGAAGTTGTTTTGATGTGGTCTGGTACCTTAGGAATATATTCTTGCTGGCTCGTGCTAGGTACTATAATGCTCGTAAGATCTTTAAAGGAAATAACAGGGTGAACACTAGTGGAAGACGTCGGAACTGGATCCACAATTAGGTTTATAATCAGTGATTTTTCTGTCTGTGTAAAGACATTATTTCTGGTTTTTATGACTAGTACTTCATCCCTTAAGCTATTTCTATCCCTTGAAACTTTATCTGTTTGGGATACAGTTCTTTTATCTGAAGTTACCTCAGTTTGAGTTGTCGTAGACTTGGAGGCGATTACTTGCTGTGCTAGAGGAGTATCGTGAGGTGCCTTATGGATGCTGGCTGCTGTTTGGATTTTAGTGGTCACAGTAGGTTGTTTACCTGACTTTACACAATTAGGTTCTAAATGGTGTGATGATCCCTTTTCCTCTTCTCCTTGTATAGACTCAGTTTCTTTTTGCACCACTTTGGCATCTGTTCGTTTTAAGGTCTCAAATAGGGGATAGTTGCATCAGGCCTGTAGCTTTTTTTATTCCGTCCCTTTCTTTTTTGTGCGCGTCTATATTTGGCATTTCCTAGATTTGGATCTCGCCCGCCTTCACCCGTGTTAGGGGGGGGGGTCCACATGCTGGCTGCCCTTCTTTAGTACTGTTTTCCTTTGGGAAGTCCGTATTGGATAATAGTTGTATTCTTAAATTGTTCATTTGATTACTAGTATCAGGGGATTCATCCCCCATGTGGTTGAGACAAGAAGAGTCCTCTAATCTTGTTGTCCGGCCTCCCGGGTTGCGTGCATTATTTCACATTTGTTAATAGATCGTTTAAGATTGAGGGGACCGATGCCAGTTTGTCAACGATTTTAGAGCAAGAGCACTCTATTTGAGCGTAGGAGGTGTTGTCCTGCACCCTTTTTATAAGACAATTTAGTTCTCCAAGCTTACGATCAATCCTACTATGTACACTGCCATAGTATTCAGTAGCGAAAGTTGGATATCCATCTTTTTAGACTGCAGTTGGAATGCGTCGGTTGATAGCTGGGTCATACTCAGGAGGGATTGCCAAGCAGAAAACGTAGGCATCGTTTGTGCTACAGTTGGATTTGTTTCCCTCTTACCAAGTTCACAAGTACGAATTTGTGACTTGTGGGGATCCTGCATATAGGCTGCAAGAATCTCGTCCCATTCTGGGGTCTTTAAATACGAGAGTGGCTCGCTGTCTTTTCCTTCATGGGACTCTGAAGATACTGACGGTAAAGTATTATCTTGCCAGAGATTTGATTTTGGCGTGCTATTAGGAATCCCTGAGTTACTGGAGGGTGTGGGACTTCTCACAATCGATTTGTTTTGTGAATTAATGCCCTGCATGCCGTTACTTGCCTGGAACAAAGAATGCTCTCGCTTAGGTCCTCAGAGGCTGTTTGCGGATGCTCTGTCTTGGATTCCGACGGTTTTAAGTATTGAGAGGAAATTGTTGAAAGCCCAGTTTCCCCCTTCGTATGTATATTTGAGGGTGAAGATTGTATTGTTGGATGCTGGAGATCACAGTGAATAGGTTCACACTTAATTGGTGTAGTAGACAATAATGGTGTTTGCAGGCATGTAAGATTGTCGTTGGTTGAAAACAGCACTGCACCTGCATCTTTTAAAAAGGCAAATTTTGTGTAAATTTTAGGTTGAATGACGCAAGTTGTTTGCCTTAGGTCTGAAAGATTTCCCTGTGGACCCTTCCTTCCGGGTGGATCCCCTTGGTTTGAAAGATCAATTAGGGGGCCTTCATTAGGCTGTGATTTTTAAATTTCCTTGACGTTTAGAGGCTTTGTCTTCCTTCCACTTCTCCTGGGTGCCCGTAGCTTTTTCCCCAGTAACTGACTTATTCTTTTTTTCCCAATGTTACTGGTTCACCCCTGACCCTCCCTGATCTCATAGTTCAAAATACAAGATTATAATCCAAGCTGACGATGCACTCTCCGGTAGGGGGGGGGCTCGCGCACTCTGCCCCACTCCGCTGTTAATGCTGATGCTGCCTCTGCCACTGCAACCTCCCAACCAGGCTGATAATGGTACGCTCTCCGGTGGAGGGGCACACTCACTCTGCCCCACTCCACTGTTAATGCTGGTGCTGTCTCTACCGCTGAAGACTCCCAATCGGCCTGCTGAAGATGGTGGCAGCAATCCTCACAGCGGCTGGGAGGGGGCAGAGGCGAAACAAGATGAAAAGAAAGAGCCGGGGAACTTCAGGAATATCAGGATTATGGGGCTTGCGGTCAAACCTTCCTACCGTTTTAAATGGCGGTAGGGACCCAAGGGTGAAAGTTCCAGGCAGGCGCAGCAAGGATGAAAGTTCCAGGCAGGCGCGACGGGTGGGACAACACAGCGGTCCGCGTCGCACGCTGCTGGCCGTGCCCGTTTCTGAGGCCTCCGGGCCGCTTCCGCAGAGTGGCAGGCTCGAGCCCACAGGTTAAGCAAGCTGGAAGCCGCCGCTCCAAATTCCCGGCACCCCAGCGCCCCACAATTGGCAGGCTCAGGCTCGCGGGGCAAACAAAGTAGGGACTGCCGTCAGTCCAGTCTACACCACCCGCACACTCCGTTGGTCCGGGGGCTATTAGAAGCTGCCTCCGCAGGTGACGGGGAGGATCAGTCCCGCGAGTCGAAAAGGCTGCAGCCCGCAGCGCCGCACTCTGAGGCTATTCTGCTGCTCTGCTACGTTGGCGCACAGGAAACTCCGGTCTGGATTCGCAAATAGTTCAGTATATGACAAACATGGTTTGAAATTCTCTGCAGCATCAATGGTCTGTCGGCAATAGTGACAACAATCTGTGTATTGTCACCATAATACATGACCTTGAAGCCATAGCTATCAATGACATCAGCCAGTGGGGCAGTGTATAGCTTGAAGTAAATAGGGCTCAAGGAGGAGCCTGGCAGAACTCTACAAACGAGAGGCTGCAAGTTTGGAATGATAAGGTTTCAAACTGATTGCTTGAGACCGAGTGGAAAGAAAGGAGAACCGCTATTTCAGTCTGGGTATGGATCCATATCACAAAATGCCTTTCAGCAAGATTTTTTGTGGTACAAAGTATCAAAAGTTGCACCAAAGTCTAAAATAATGGGTCCTGCAAAATCTCCTTGGTCAAGCAGTCTATGGATATTGTCCACTGCTGCCAGCACTGCTACATGATGATTTATTTTCCACCTCCTTTTTAAGATCTCACCTAGGCAGCACTTGCGCTGTCTCTTCGAGACGTTGTATTCAGATTATGGGCTTTAATCTTGAAGCTCCACCCAGCGCTTCCGGTTGGTTGTCCTGCCTTTTGGTAATTTCTTTACTGTGGTTGGTCAATAGTGTCCATCTTTCCCGCCTTGGGTGTTTGGTTCCCTCCTTCAGGGACATCACTGACTTAGTTGGCCGTCTTTGACCATATGTTGCCTCCTTGCTCAGTCACACCCCCTCCCTCCCTTCATTGCTGCTGTCCTTCCTGCACCGCTGCTTGTTTTGAAAGGGAGTTTCTTTGCACTGCTTAATATTGGCCATCGGTTCCCCTCGTTTGCTTTCCCGTTCGGTTTCTGTTCAAACTAAAGGTCCCCCTGGTTTTCTTTTTGCTTGTTTAGGCTCAGGAACTTGCTCGTACCCAGGCCTGCTGCCCCTCCTCGGGCTGCAGCTGCCTCCTACTCCTCCCTTCCTCCTCTTTGTTTATTTATTTATTTCCTGCTGGCTATGCGAGGTTTGTATTGCATGATCCCACGAGTCTGCATTTTAAAAACAAGCTTACTCCCTCTCTTCGGCCTGCAGCTGCCTCCTCCTCCTCCCTCCTGCTTGTTTAATATTAATTTCCTGCTTGCTCTGCGATGATTCCACGAGTCTGCATTTAAAAACCAGGCCTAAAATGCAATTAACAGTTTATTTCAACAAATATGTCCCGTGAATAACGAGAAACAGGCAGAAAAGCACACACAAACACACTGCGAAGACAGCTCTGGGTCCCACAGCGACATAACCGCCATTGGTGCTTTAATGGGTCCCTGACAACCGCCCTTGTTCTTTCTCTGTTCTCGCCCCTTTTCCGATCATGATTCTCAACTGCCTTGAGGGAGGGAGCCTCCATTCTGTGCTACATGTCGCACCCCTTTCCAAGATGCACAGTCGTGTCAGCTTCAATCTCCTTCCCTTCAGTGGGCGTCAGAGATATCTGACCGGAAGGAAGGTTGGGGCCATACGTCATTCCGTTTGTGTCACTGTGCTGTAGCTAGGACATTATGCTTCATCAGGTGAAGTCTCCACTTTTGTGTATGCCAATAATGTGTGTTTTTTCCAACTTCTTCTTTCTACCTTGCTGACAATCCTAGAGCACATGCTGCTGGTCTTAGATCATGAACGTGTTCGCTGTGACACGCAGACTACCTCTTTTTATGCGATTTTATTGTCTTAAGCGTAATATATTTGACCCGGATTTTCTCGGTGCTAATGCGTGAGCTGTAGTCAGCACAGTTTCGAAACCACAAGCAGTGGTTGCCACTTTGCTTTCGACCTATGATATCTACAACTCGCGCAGTAACTCAGAGAAACTGCGAGTTAAATATACGCAATTTAGACAGGGCAGTTATTTTTATAGATGCACTTGGCTATACTCGTAGAAAGACAACTGCTCACAATTTCCACACTACGATGCCTTAAGCTCGTGCTAACTCAAACAGTTTTCAAGGTAAATATATACACAGTTCACTTAGGTAAAGACATTGTCATTTACAATGCCAATAGCTCTAACTCTCAAAAATGCGAGACCTATTGTATTGCAAATGCTTGTTAAAGTTGCATTTAAAAAGGGACAGTGTAAGATTGTAGCAGTCACTATGTGTGTACTTTATCAGGTAGTGATTTGTCCCTTTCTCCTTTACAAAGTATAATAAAAGGCATGACACACATGAAAGATTAATAAAACTGCCACATCAGTAAATGTTTTTTAAATGTACAATTTTATTGCAATAATATGGCAGGCGTATGGCGACATTTTTTAGGTCTGGCTAGGCAGTGTAGTTGTTGCCTTTCTTTATGCAATCAACAAACAAGCATTTGCAATGCAACAGGTCTTGCATTACTGAAAGTTTGAATTATTAACGTTGCACGCCAATAGCTCAAACTTTCAGTAATGCAAGACCTATTGCATTGCAAATGCTTGTTAGCCTTGCTACGTGGATGCGTGAGCAGGGACGGAGCCTGCAGCCATGCTCTTAATTCCCCAAAACAAGACGAAGCACATGACTGATGCTGCAGCCCACTGTGCACTGACTGCCCCTTCTTCTCCGCATCCATATTTACAAAACACAGATTAAAAACAAAACCTAAAGGGATGACCGACCGGCTGCGACCCACGGGAAACAAGATTCGGGCCTCGATTACAACGCGTGAGCAGTACTCCGGCAGTGTTGTTAATTCTGATTAGTCTGAATGAATAACAATAACGCAGAGGGAGGAGTAGAGAGCTTCACCTGCTCTGCAGCGGCCAGCAATGCGTGGGCAGATCTCAAAACCAAAAGAAGCCCCACCTCCATTGAAACGAAGTGAGAAGCAAGCACACATATACCAAAAGCAGCCCAAGACATCACCCACCGCACAAAAAACAAGAAAAGAGAGCATACAGGTGATATAAATAAATAAAGGTGCACGGCGAGCGTGGCTTGATGCTGTCGTAGGTTGATACGGGTCTGCTTTTAAGGCAAGGCAAGAAAAAACAGCATACAGGCGCCATAAATAAAGGCGCGTGCGATGCTCGATGCAGTTTCGGAGGTGCGAAAGGTGTGCTTTGCAGTCAAGCCAAGAAAAAAAAATAATAATAATACGGGTGCCATTTATAAAGGCACACGGCTGGCGCTACTTAAGGACAGTTGAGCGCCAGCGCTGCTCGAGGACAGCTTAAGAAAGAAATTGTGCTTACAAGAGTTAAAATAACATTCAGCATAAGAACCCATGTAACGGGGCCAGTCCGTATGGGAGGTTACAATATTTGAAAAGGAGGAACTAGTAAGCTATTTCACCAAAACAAGCCCAAGAGCAGTAAGAGGAGCCAATAGAAAAGATGGGAGGGGCTTAGAGAAGATGGGAGGGGCTTCAAGCCCATATACTGAACACAGCATGTCTTGAAGAGACAGCACAAGCATTGCCTAGGCGAGACCTAAAAAGGGCTTTTAGATTACTACAGAGAGGGGCTTAGACTCCACACACTTGTTGGCTTAGCTGAGTACAGGATTTTATTGGACTGAAGTAGCCTACTTCTACTAAAGAGAGGGCTTGTGTTTTTGTTTTATTATTTTTTTACTTGTGGCAAAGCTTATATTCAATATAGCAGGATTGAGTTGGTTATGATCATGGCGTTTGGCCTGTTTATTATGTATGGCTCTAGTAGAGAGCACTATTGTTTATATCCGTTTCTGAAACTGATAAGATATTGCTATGATGTAGCAACAGTTGACAACAAAAATCGTTACCCACTGTTGCTGTGTCATAAAGACCTGCCTTGGCTCTCTGAGAGCCTATCAGTGCAGTGCTGCTTTTCTGCTTTGAATGGAAGCAGAAACCACAGCTGCAGGAGAGGAAAAGAAGGCAGGAAAGGTGGTGTGGTTGATTAAGGGTGGCAGGTAAGGTATTTGTTTACATTTAGGACAGGTTGGCGAGGTTGTTACATATGGCTCCCCATTACTCCTGCCTCAGTGTAGGATTTGAAATCGGGGACTGATGATTTTGGTGGCCATACATAAAATAAAATAGATGGATAAAAAGTGAATTACGGGGATGTTTTTCACTTTAGTGTTCCAAGTGATATTATAGACAACTCAAACTTCTCTTTTGTTGTCTATTTGACGTCACTCGCAACTTCTCGGTGAAAAACATCCCCATAATTCACTGTTACCCAACTATAATTCTTTATAATATGAAATGTTACTAGAAGGGCACTAGGCATGCCATACTTTTTGTGTGAAAAGCATGTTTTAACTTTAATCTATTAAAGGGTCAATTGTTATTGCTCCATATGAATGTTGGTACAGCAAGAATTTGATAAATGGAATCTCACAGATAAATGTAGTAGGAAAATGTTTTGGTTAGTCCTTTTGACATACCATACCTATAGAACATTTGCATGTGAGAATCCTTGTTAGGCCCTCTTAGAAGAGATAATATTTTGCTTAGCCAACCCGATTGTTTGCCATGTGGGAAATACTTGAGCTGGTTATGGTGACCAGTGTAATGAAGCAGTTTGTCCACACGCAAGGTAGGTTCACCAAGGTGTCGGGATGCTGTTTATTCTACCTCAACCATCTGCTGCCACAATCAACTTCCGTCTCCCTTTGAATCACCACATTCCAATACCTCATTAACCTTCTGAGGTAGAACTTAACTACATCACAACAAGGTTTTGGCCTGATTTGTGCATAAGAAAACGTTATGTCTGATGCTTATGGTCTTGTATGCTTATTAGGAAAAGTTATCGCAAAGCCAATAGGCCCAGCCTATTTGTTGTGCAAAGCATTTCCTAAAGCCAGTAGGCCTTTAATAGTAGGTTGCCATCATATTGGGTTACCGATTATAGACCGATATTATGTTACATATAATCAAACAGATAATGGCAGTAGGCAAGATTTTTGCTGCTGGTCATCCCCCTCTGACACCGTATGAGGGTTTTGACTGTGATTATTCTTGTTATCTGTTGAAATGGGGCATATGTTTCTAGTACCAGAGTGTAATTAATATGCTATTGGAATGTTTATTATTTTTTATTTGTTTTCCCCTTTTTTTAAGTTTTAAAAGTTAATTTTATTAAGTAGGAAAAAGGGAAATAGCAGGTTCACAATATAATAACAATGTATTGAAGACATTTGAACAATAATAAGATGGAACAGGAGCATTTTTGCAATTATATGTAGAAAACCGGATGAGAAGGAGAGGGAAAAAGAAAATAGAGCAAAAAATAAAAGCACTTCTCATGTAATGGAATTAGCATAATTATAAACAGTAGTGGAATTACAAAAATTATAGAGTACATATCAGTGAAACAAAAAAGCTAAACATATTACAATTAGTATGGAAGCTCGAAGAAGAAAAATAATATATTCAAGGAGGTTTAGACACTTCATCAGTTAAGGGTTGATGTGTGAAAGTCCTTGAAGAAGAGGTAATCTAGAAAAATGGTTACTGGAGAGCAGAGAGAATTTTGTTTAATAGTAAGACATTGGGACAGTATAAGCTCTATCTAGTCTAGGATTATAACAAACACCATACCACCATGCTTGAAAGGAGATCTGCAGAGCATTCTTCCAATTTTTAGTAATCTGTTGAAATGCGACAGCAATTAATAAGTCTACAATTTGTATATTAAAGGTACAACAATGCCAATCATCAGAAAGACTAATTAAAAATAAATTAGTAAAGGAGAATGATGTATGTGTATGAAAAATAGAGTTAATTTGTTTCCACACTTGTCACCAAAATTGATAGGTGCTGGGACATTCAAATAAAATAGGTTTTAAATCAGAAATTGATGAAGAACAGGATCCATAAAACGATGAAGTGGCGTTATCAAATTTGTGTAAAGAAACGGGAGTGATTAGAAGGCGGTTATAAATAAAAAAAAAAAAGAACGTTTGAGTTGTGTTGGCAACACGCGATGTCTTGTGAATTTTAAGCCATAATTTGTTCCTCAGAGGAATAGGAAAGTAGGTGTGAAGATCTGCTTCCCATTGTAATTCTAGGGTTGATTTTCGTCGATCAACAGGGGGAGAGGTAAGGTGGGTATATGTATGAGAAGCAGTAGGGGCAGTTAGCAGTAAGCGTGGTATAGGTGAAATAGGAAGAGGGGAAATGGGTAACGAATAAAGTGAAAGGTATGTGGTAGAAATAGAAGAGATCATTGACTGAAATTTGTGTTGATATGAAAGAGAGAAGTGAAAGATAGATTGAGCTTGTGAAAAAGAGATCGGTGAATGGTTATGTATCAATTGATGAGTCCATAATAGACCTTTATCGCTCCAGGCGTTCCAAAAGAGTTTTATTATTAATTTTAATTAATGTATTATACCAGATCGAGGATTGAAGAAATTGATCTAGAGGTGAAAGAGAAGAAATCTAAAATGGATGTAATATTCTGCAAGCATTTTTTAGAATAGGAATAGACATGGAAGAAGGGCGTTTAGTAAAGGACAAAAATTCTGCAAAAGAGAAAAGTTGAATAAAAGATACAACAAAGATCTGAGAGGCAACAAGGAAAATAAATCGTGAAATGACTGCAAAATTGCCAACCAAAACAGATGAAGCGAGAAGTTGATGTTAGATGATATCTTTTATTTCATATTTCATGAAGAACTGTACACACAGCCAACGCGTTATGCCCGTATATGGGTTTCTTCAGGGCAGCAACATATATAGAATGAACGTTCGTTAATTCATTGTTATTTGAACTCAAAACCCCAATTTCAATAAGAATTTCTTAATAGCTAGATGCACAAAGCATATATCCAATGAAATCAAGGTTTAAAAGAAAACCCATGGGTAGGCATATGCTACATTCTTATATTATTATTGTTTTTTGAGGACATAGGGGCTCATTACGATGGCGTAACGATCGCCACCGCCGGGCTGGCGGTGGCGATCGTTAAGCCATCTGAATGAGAAATACCCCCGCCATATTATGATGGCGGTGGGTATCGCGGCGGACACAAAGTCCGTCTACCGCTTTTCTGCCGGTCGGCAATCGTTCTGATTGCCGGGCGGAGCTGGGCCACTAATATGGTGGCGGTGCCTACCGCCCGCCATATTAGGATGTGGGTGATTGATGGGCCTTTCCATGGCAGCATCTCCATGGCGGCGATGCTGCCATGGAAAGGCTGGCGGGGATTGGCTTTTGGGGCCTGTTGCCCGCCCCCTGGGGGGGGTGCACTGGGGGGTAGCCATGGTACCCCCCTGCAGTTCCCTGCACCAAGTGGCAGGCACCGCGTGGTGCCTGCCACGTGGTGCAGGGAAATGCTGTGCATGCCCTTTTACCATTGCAGACGGTGCTGCAGCCAGCAGCACCGTCCATAATGGTAAAAGGCCAGGATGCGCCCGCCAGTTTGGCGGGCGCATCCTAATTGGGCCGGTGGGACCGCCGCACGTCTGGCGGTCGGTCCCATCACCGTTATGGTGGCGGGCAGATTGATGCCCGCCATCATAATGAGCCCCATAGTCATAATTTACAATAAATTACATACTAAAACATCTACATACATGAATAGTGCAAATGAACAAGACCCCATCAACCTATGACACTCCTAAACATCGTGTTCAAAAAGCAGTGACGGTATAACCAGAACGAAAAACCACAATAAACCGATTTTAACAGATCAGCTGAGCAGGTTTTTTAGATTTAATTTGAGAACAGATATCTTTAGCAAATTCTCATAATCCAATGACGACCTAACCTGCAACCAAGAAACGGCTGGGTATCATATTTAACCCAATCCATCTACCAAACGTAAGGAGGTTAATGTGACTTACTATTCGGAGAGATGAGCTCCACGGTCTTCAGGCAAGTCCCAGTGCGTGTGTCCTTTGGGAGATCATGAAGCTACAAGTAAAAGGGATATGGTCATGAGCATTTGACACACCGAACTTTTTGTGAGAGCAACTATACAGACTGGTCAAAAGAAATAACATGGCCCATCTTAAATGGAAAAGAGAGGGAAGAATACACTTGTTCGGGCAAGAAGTCAGAGTCAGCCTATAGTTGAACAACTCTTGCTCAGCTGGCTGTGTCCGATTATACTACAAGAGAAACACTTAAAGAAAACGGTGTCATACCTGTGAGGTAAGCGAAGTGTCCCACACAAGATGCATATATAATAAACAACGCTGAAAGTCTTGCAAAGAAGTGCTATGTACATGTAAAATGTGAAGAAAGGAAAAGAACAACAATGAAAGAAAATACAAGATGAGGGGAAAATGTGTAAAAATATATTTTTTATATAAAACTTCTTATGACGCATAACAAAGTCAATCCCACATGAATTGACTACTCCGATAGTAAGCAAGGACATCCCTAATTCCAAGAAAGTAATTGAAACCCACCACCATAGGGCATATTTATTGGATGGTATATAGGCAAAACGGACACTCATAGAAAACGATACATCATAATTGTAACACACCTGTGTGGACCCCAATCGGAAGGCACCACACGAAATCAAAGAAACTGGGTCACAATAAACCCACATACCTGAAAAGTATATTATACCAACGAAGACCATCCCCTACATAAAAACTAGTAGAAAGTAATAAACTACCTGTATTGTTGAGGTACTTAGTGTATATGTCTTGTGGAGAGCTGTAATCCGCCTTCATTAATCTGAAAGAACGGAAAGGAAATTTCAGAAAAAATGATTAGAAATACTTGTGCATAAAAGATAACTCCAATTCTGACCATAAGGGAGATGGAATTGTGGGTGGTCCATCTTGAAAATGTATTGACTGTTTTAAAAAGAATGCATTTTGATAAGACTGAAAATGAGGAAAATTAACTCCCCCTTGCTGCTTTTGCCTTTGCAATTTGGACAAAGGTATATGATGCTTTTTATTATTCCATCAGAATGAAGTAAGAATAGAATAATTTTTTTTTTTAAAGTAGAGGTGGGAAAGTTAATTGGAATTGCCGAAAGATAGAAAAGAATGATGGGGACTAACATCATCTTGATAGAATTTAACCTGAATAAAAAATTGCAGTGAAATTAGCGTACTCTAGAAGTAAAGAATACCAATTACGTAAATTGTTTAATCGAGTAAAAAATAAAACCATACATTTCTTAGCAGAGTGAGACATATAACAGAAAATAGCACATTGAATGAGAAGGAGCAAGAGGAAGAATACAAAATAAAGAAGAGAGAAAACATAGAAGAGAGTATGAAAATAGAAGGAAAGATAAGGAAATGCAGATAGGGAAAAGAAAACCTGAAAAGGATAAAAGAAATAAGGATGTTGATAGAAACAAAAGACATACCAAATACCAGGACAAAATAATTGTGAGTGGTGCGACCACAAAAGAGAAGATGACGACAACTGGGCTCCAGAGGGAAACATCCCGCCCATAGATATGGGTATAAAAATAGGATTTGCTGGACACAACACTAAAAGAGGGTACCTAAGAAGTGAAGTAAAAGATATACATTATTATCTTATACAAAGATATACCTTTAAAAGACTAATAAAACATGAAATTAAATGGTAGGTTAACCTAGACATTAAAAAATACAGCAACAACAACGCAAAACATAAGAAGAAAGTTATATGAAGCCTTCAAGTGAAAGGGTATTTAGAAGTGTCCATTGTTTCCATTTTACAGTTGTCAATACATTTCTGCAGCATGGAGGGATCTTCGTACGTTGTTTTGTTATTGTACGATCAAGACCAGTATTCCTTCTTCTATGTCCCCTATGGCCTCTTCAGTCTTATGCAAAAACTCTTCTTCATTTGATCAAATCCCCCCCCATCTCAAAGGAAAACTTCGTCGTCCTTTGTAAAATTGGGTCTGGCTCCCCCACTGATTGCCGCCCTCCTCACATTTTACGTGAAGCCTTCCTCAATTGCCCAGACCCGCCTCTCGCATTTCTAAATAATTCCCTTAAACTTGGTATTGTTCCCAACTCTTTCAAAAGTGCTGAAATTGTCCCGATATTGAAGAAGCCTAACTCTGATCCCCTAGTTCTCAGTAACTACCGCCCTATTTCGCTGCTGCCCTACCTAGGAAAAATCTTGGAAGCTCATGTAACGAATTGCCTCAGTTCGTTCATCGAACACTCCCACTTTCTGGACCCGCACCAGGCAGGTTTTAGACCTGCTCATTCAACTGAGTCAGTCATCCTCGCAGTTATGGATGAGCTCCGAAGAGGGGCTGATAAGAACCTTACCCAGGCCTTGGTACTGCTTGACTTATCGGCTGCCTTTGACACGGTCGATCATGGTCTCCTGATCGACCGTGTCAGCAGCACCAGGATCCAGGGCCTGGCGCTGAACTGGATTGCCTGTTTCCTCAGCAACCGATTTCAAGCAGTCCGCCTGGCTAATTTCTCATCCCAAAAAATTAAACTGACTTGCGGGGTACCTCAGGGGTCTTCCCTGTCACCCCTTCTTTTCAACCTGTACTTAGTACCCCTGATTCGATCACTTCGTGAAAGAAGGGTTGAAACTTTTAACTATGCTGATGATTTGCAGCTGGTGTTTGATATCCACTCTTCCACTTCCTCAGTGTCCAATTTTCAGTCTACCATGAACTTCATCAGTAATTGGATGAACGACAATCAATTGAAACTGAATCCCGACAAAACCGAGCTCATTTTGACCGGGGGCTCAGCCAACCCGTGGAACTCCAGTTTTTGGCCTCCATTTCTGGGTAAGCCCCCACTTCCAGTCGGCTCTGTTAAGAGCCTGGGGATCATGATCAGCAGTGATCTGTCCATGAAAGCCCAGATTGGTTCGGTGGTATCTGCCTGCTTCTTCCATCTGTGCAGAATCCGGTAAAGCAGCAGATTCCTGACCACTGAGGCCCGGATTCTGGTTGTTCTAGCCTTGGTAATTTCACGTATTGACTACGCCAACTCATTATATGTTGGTATCCCAGCATATCAATTACACCGTCTGCAGTTGGCGCAAAACCACGCAGCCAGGTTAATCGCCCGTCAGCCCAGCCGATATCATGTCAAACCCTTGATGAAGAGCCTACATTGGCCACCAGTGGCCAAACGTTGCGCCTTCAAACTGGGCTGTACTATCTTTAAAGCCCTCGCTGGGAATGGCCCGGCCTTTATCTCCTCAAGGATTGAGCGGTATATCCCTTCTCGAGATCTGCGCTCTTCCAATCTCAACCTACTGTCCACTCTACCGTTCAAACGCAAAAAGCATGGAGGGCTCAGATTTGCGGTTCTGGCCCCGCAATTCTGGAACTCGCTCCCCTCGGAAGTGAGAACAGCGATCTCCTATGCTCAGTTCAGGACAAAGCTTAAAACCTGGCTATTTTCCCAAGCATATCAGTAAGGTAACTGCCCGCCAACGCTACGTCCCTTCTGCCCTCAGCGCTATGAAACCGCTTGGTGTACGTGCGCTTAAGAAATTTCTTTAACGTAACATTGTAAGTTACTTTGAAGAAGCACGTATGGAAAAGACCAAATCTGGCTCCAAGGGAATGTAACGCAGGTCGAATGTCTAAAAATTCTGTCTGCTGTAGCTTTAGCCAGATCTTGAACAAAATATAATGGGTTTCCTGACCAAGTAACACATCCTTTGGTTTTTGCTGCTTTGATAACTGTGAGAAGATCCTGATATTCCAGGAAAAATATTATGACACCCCGAGGTTTTTGTGATGAGGAGGCATGTTGAGATCGATGACCAAGTCTATGAGCACGTTGTATGTTAAGCTTGGTGGATTCAGGCATATCCAAAAGTTTTGGAATTTGTTTTCCCCTTTAGTTATGAATATTTACATGTTCAGTGTTCTTGATGGAATTAGAATGTCCATTTGGCATTCCACTGTTGTCACCGTACCGCCATTCAGTGCGGTGACAGCTGATGAAACCGGTGTGCAGACAGAATATTGAGTAAAAAATATCGAGTTGCACAAATACTGAGAAACAAATCGTGGTTCAGAAATATCGACAGCAAGAATATCGTGGTCAAGAATATCGACTTAAGGTAAGTAATATCTATTTTAAAAATATCAGTGTTTAATATTGTTTGCAAAAATATAGTTAAAAATATCGTTTTTTAAATTAATGTTGTGTATTTTAGTATATATTTTATATGCATTTGATGTATGTTTTTTTTGTATAAGAATTGTTTGTATTTTTAATATGTGTTAAATTTTTAGTAGTTATTACATGTTTTTTATTTGAATTTTGCGTTTTTAGTTCCGTAGCGGGTTGTGGGTTTATAGGGGAATAGGGTGGGAAGTAATTTAATTATATTCAATTAATTGATTATATTTTATTTAATAATATTTGTTTAATTGAGATTTTATAGTTTTAAATGTGTAAATTAATTGATAATTGGTTAATTAATTTTAATGAATTAATTGGTAATTAATTATGGTAATTGTGTAATTTTAGGTGTGTTGTGGTGTTTATAGGTGGGAAGTAATTTCTTAATTGAATTAATAATTGGTTGTTAATTTTAATTAATTGGTAATTAATTATGGTATTTGTGTAATTAATTTTAGGTGTTTGTTTTGGGGTTTATAGGGGTAAAGGGTGTTAAGTATATTTATTGTTTTTGTTAATTAATATTTAAATTAATAAAAATTTTATTATGGTAATTGTGTAATTAATTTTAGGTGTGTGGTGTTTATAGGAGTAAAGGGTGGGAAGTAATTTGTGTTTAATATATAGTTAATTATTTGATATTTATGTTGGGTAATTTATTTTTTGTGTGTTTTTACTTTTAAAGGGGTAAAGGGTGGGTATTACATTTTAATTACTTTATTAGTTGTTAATAGTAATAGTTTTTAATTTAAAAAAGTTTTAATTGATTTATTATTTTATAGCTTAATTTAGGTGTGTTGTGGATATTTATAATAAAGTGTGTAGTCAATTTTTAGTAGTTTTTTTAGTAATAATTTGATTTATGTTAATTATGGAAGTAAATTTAATTTAAAATATTGAAGTGTTTTGTTTTTTGGTGTGGTGTTTTTATAGAGTAGGAAAATAAATAAATACATTTATGTAATAAAGTTTTTTGTTTGTAAATATTTTCTAGTTTACATCTTTTATTTTTTGTTTTATATAATTGTAGGTTTTTGTTATATGTAATTTTAATATTCTGTTTTTTTTATATATTTGATATTTCATTAATTAAATATTGTTTATTTATTTTTATGATTTAAAAAATAAAAAAATTAAAAAAACAAATATATATATATATATATATATATATATATATATATATATATATATATATATATATATATATATATATATATATATATATATATATATATATATATATTTTTTTATATTTATTTATTTTATCTACTGGCGGTCGCCAGTAGATAGTTATAGTCAGGACCTATTTTCCATAGGAAATCCGCGACATTCTATTTGAAATAACTCTTGCGTCGGTTGACGAATCTTCGCGAAACTTTCAAACTTTATGGCCCGCTCCGGTCCGCTCCTACCCTGAAAGTCTCAGGGTGATTCGTCAAGCGGGGGCCGAGAAAAAGGGGGTCCCAAAGCGTGTTTTCCCCATTCATTTTCCCATAGGAAACTTTAGACACGGCTACAGCCCGAACTGCTGAACGGAATTACACCAAATTTGGCAAAGAGGTAGTTCTTGGTTCAGAAAGAACCCTTTTGTTAAATGGTGTAAATCCGTTCAGTAGTTCCTGAGAAAACAAAAGTTAAGTCACATATATATCTATGGCCGAGTAGGGTCCGCGTACCCTCCCGACCACGAGCTGCATGCTAATTGGCTGTCAAGTGGCTGTCAACACTCCAAATCAGGAAGTGTTGGCAGCCATTTTATCCCTCGGTAGAACCGAGGGACAGAAACAAGTGCGCAAAAGGGGCAGGGTAGAAACACCCTGACCCCTAGGTCTGCTCAGGGGTCCCACAAGGACCCCTGGGCAGAAAAAAGCATTTAAAAAAAAAAAAAAAAAAAAAAAAAAAAAATTGGCAGGATGCGCTCAGGGTGCGCGGATCCTGCCGATTAGGGGAAAAAAAACCAGAAGAAAAAAGTGCGCAAAACGCACAAAGGGGGCAGGGTAGAAACACCCTGACCCCCTAGGTCTGCTCGGGGGATCCCACAAGGACCCCCTGGGCAGAAAAAAGCATTTAAAAAAAAGAAATCGGCGGGATGCGCTCAGGGTGCGCGAATCCCGCCGAGAACGCAGCGCGGTCTCCGCGCTTCGTTGTTAATCGGCCCCCGGGTGGGCCAAGTCCCGAGGGCATGCAGGGTTTCTTTTTAATATGTGGGGGGGCCTCTAAGGCCCCCCCAAGCCCCGGGCTTGACCTGTGTGGGGGGGCTCCAGCCCCCCCACTCCAGCCCCCCCCACACGCCCCGGGGACCGCCACCTCCCCGGGGCACTAAAGATTTGAATATGGGGGTCCGTTACGGACCCCAAAGCCCAGGGACCACCACCTCCCCGGGGCTGTGCACTGGATGGGAGGGGGCCGCGCGGACCCCCTCCTGGAGCCCTTGATGGCCCTGGGGACCGCCACCCCCTAGGGCCGGCTCCTGCAGTGTCCCGGGGTGCCTACCCCGGGACACTGTAGTTTGCTATGACAGGACGGGAGCCTCGCGGCTCCGTCCTGTCATCGCTAAACTAGTTTGCATTTTGAAAGAGAGGCAGGAAACCTGCTCTCTTTCAAAATGCAAACCTAATTGCTTTCCACATGGGGAGCAGCATGTTAGCTGCTCCCCATGTGGAAAAGCAATGCCGGCTCCCATAGGACACGGGAGCCGGCGGGACTGTGGGGGATTGGGGACCCCCACAGTCCCCAACCAGAGGCCAGGCCCGGGGGATGGGGTCCCCGGGGCCTTAAATGGCCTGAGAAGGGGGCCACGCAGCCCCCTCCAAATTAAAAAAATAAAAATTGAGGGCATGCCCCGGGGGATGGGGTCCCCGGGGCCAATACAGGCCCAGGGAAGGGGGGCCACGCGGCCCCCTTCCCGTTTTTTTTTTAAATTTAAAAAATAAATAAAATGCTCAGGCCCCGGGGGATGGGGTTCCCGGGGCCAAAAGTGGCCAAGGGAAGGGGGGCCACGCAGCCCCCCTCCCAATCAAAAAAAAAAAAAAAAAGACCGGCATCGTGCCGGAGGCCCCGCCCCCCTCCCTGCAGCAGTCTGCGTTTGAGAAGGGGAAATAATTCCCCTTGAATACTGGGGGTCCCTGGGGGCAAACTAGCCCACCAGGAACCTCCAGTATGCGCCAGGGGGCTGCGTTGCAGAGAGGTGTACAGAGGCCATGCCCCTTTTTACACCTCTCTGCAACGCAGCTCTGTGGCGCTTTTTGGAAGTACATGGTGGGCTAGTTGGACTCCAGGGACCCTCAGGATTCAAGGGGACTTAATCCCCCAACTTAAAACGCGCCACGGGGCGCGTTTGCACAGTGGTGGAGGGGGCGGGGCTTCAAGTGACATGTGTTCAAACAGGCCCCGTGGCGTGTTTTAAGATGGGGAATTAAATCCCCTTCAATCCTGAGGGTCCCTGGGGGCCAACTAGCCCAACAGGTACGTCCAGAAAGCGCCAGGGGGCTGCGTTGCAGAGAGGTGTAAAAAGGGGTGTGGCCTCTGTACACTCATGATTCAAGGGGACTTAATCCCCCAACTTAAAACGCGCCACGGGGCGCGTTTGCACAGATGTCACCTCAGGCCCCGCCCCCTCCCTTCACCATTGTGCAAATATTCCTCTAAAATCAGCCGAAATACGGATTCCGATTTACTCACCTGTTATCAGGAGAGACCTCAGTGCTGCATCTTTCAGCCCAGTATTGATCCTGAAAAGTAATTTTAACCGTACTTACCAGTAACTTGAATTTCCTTCCATAGGATATCATTGACTGGTTTCACTTGGAAATTCTTCTAAGTGTGGAGTTTTGGAACTTTATAATATTCCTCTAAAATCAGCCGAAATACGGATTCCGATTTACTCACCTGTTATCAGGAGAGACAGTGCTGCATCTTTCAGCCCAGTACTGATCCTGAAAAGTAATTTTAACCGTACTTACCAGTAACTTGTATTTCCTTCCATAGGAATCCATTGTCTGGTTTTCAGCAGAAAAGTTTAAAAATGTCAATTTTCACAAACTACAAATATTCCTTAAAAATCGCCTGTATAACGTAAACGCATTCTTTCAACTGTTTACAGGATATGCACCAGTGCTGGATCCAGGATCCACCACTGAGTAAGAAAAAGTAACGATAACACTACTTACCTGCTAAGTGAATTTCCTGCCATAGGATAACATTGGTGATTCTATGCACTGTAAAAACCATAGGTTTCAGGCACGTTATAGTTAGAAATTAGCATTTAAAAAACCTTTGAAATTCACTGAAAAAACCATAGGTTTCAGACACGTTATAGTTAGAAATTAGCATTTAAAAAACCTTTGAAATTCACTGAAAAAACCATAGGTTTCAGGCACGTTATAGTTAGAAATTAGCATTTAAAAAACCTTTGAAATTCACTGAAAAAACCATAGGTTTCAGACACGTTATACTTAGAAATTTGCATTTAAAAACCTTTGAAATTCACTGAAAAAACCATAGGTTTTAGGGACAGTTGTAGTTAGTTGGACATTGCACTCGTACAAAACCCGTGAAATTCCCCGTTATAGTTAGTTCAGCTAACTATAACTCGCGCCCCGCAATGCACTGCTGATGACGTCACATATTACATCACTCATGACATGGTCAGTGACATCACTGATGACATCTCAAATGACATCACTGATGACATCATCCATGTGATAATTTCATTCATCTTCTCACACCCTAATATAACTTTTGATACACCCACTGTAAATTACAGACTGCCATTCTCAAAACCATAGACACTCCAACACCAATAACTACATACCCACTCACTGATTCTTAGGTCTACACACACATCCACTCACTCACCCGTACAGTCACTCATGCTTACGGTCACTCAGTACAGGACTATCATATGCACTCATACACCTACATAGACACTCACACACCGCCACTCATCCATAGAGGTACTCACACACCTAGTCAGTCATGCAAATAATTAATCACACTGCCATTTACTCACCTATACAGTTATACACACACCAGCTCACTTACTCATACAAATACTAGCACATTCTTACGCTCTTATACAATCACTGATACAAGCACACACTCATCCATACAGTCACTCTCACAATCACACACTCTAAGCTTATAGCTATTTATATACTCCAACACACATATATACTGCCTTTCACATATGTAGTTACTCACACATGTACCACTGAGATATACATTCACTCACTAACACACCCATACACACACTCACCCACCCATACAGTCCATCACAGATGCACTCTTGAAACCATGCACCCAGTGAATCACCCACTGATACATCTATGTGCAGCCACACACACCCCATCCACACAAACCCTCAGGCACCCATACAGATACTCAGACAACCAATCAATAACACATAGACACTCATGTAGCTATTTACAAACCCATGCAGCCACTTACACACCAACAGACAGACGGATAAAGACATTCACACAGTTTAGTCACTAACCCATGCATTTAGTAAGATACGTTTAATCACTCACGTATAGAGTCAGTCACGCACCTACTAAATCATCCATCCAGACACTTATACACCCACTCATTATTCAATACACCTTGGCATATATATATTAAACATATTTAAACTTTATAGAAACAGTCACTGCATGATGTCATCAGTGATGTCATTTGAGATGTCATCAGTGATGTCACTGACCATGTCATGAGTGATGTAATATGTGACGTCATCAGCAGTGCATTGCGGGGGCGCGAGTTATAGTTAGCTGAACTAACTATAACGGGGAATTTCACGGGTTTTGTACGAGTGCAATGTCCAACTAACTATAACTGTCCCTAAAACCTATGGTTTTTCAGTGAATTTCAAAGGTTTTTTAAATGCAAATTTCTAACTATAACGTGTCTGAAACCTATGGTTTTTTTCAGTGAATATATATATATATAACGGAGTGTGAATAGTAATTTTTGTCTCTCCGCTATCCAACACTTTCCCTACTGTTGCACTCAGTGGAGTGGGAATAGTAATTTGTACCCCTCCGCTATCCTACACTTTCCCTACTGTTGCACTCACTGGAGTTGGAATAGTAAATTTAATTCGTCCACTATCCAACCCTTACTGTTGCACTCACTGGAGTGGGAATAGTTATTTTTACCCCTTTGCTATCCAGCACTTTCCCTACTGTTGCACTGATTGTAATGTGAAATTTAAGTTTAAATATTTTTTTAATAGTTTAATGTTTTAATTTATTGTAAATTTTTGTTTTTTTATATTTTAAATCATTAATATATATTATTTTTTATACCATTTCAAACTTTTAACATAAATTAAAAATAATAGTTTATTGTTTTATAGTAAATATATATGTATAAATTGTTTTTTTTTTAAGTTTATTTGTTATATTTTATTAAAATGTATATCAAATTTATTTTATTTTGTTAAAATGATATTTAATTAATATATTATGTATTTTATATTCATATAAAAGTCGATATGTTACACATCTATTTTTACATCAATATTTTTTAGTCAATATTTTTGTACTTACCTGTTTCAGTATAGGAGTCAATATTTTTGTTATCTATATTTTTTACTCGATATTTTTAACATCGATATTTTTTACATTGATGTTGTCGGTGAACCAATGAAACCAAGCTCTCATGCTTGCTCTTGTCCTTGTGGGCCTTTATGCTTTCCTAATTAACTGCAAAGAGAAGCACGCGCCAGGCGTTAACGCATAGCATTTACTTCTGCAATTAGCGACGAATACAGCTTCGGATATTTTTAGATCCTTTCGGGCCCACAATGGAGAAACAAGTATACAATGGATATTGCGTCTTTACAAGGAACAGATAATTTGTCAGATTGAATCGATTTTCGATTGTGAGATTTGTCAAGAAGCGACTTTTAAGGTACTGTTGTGACCCTCCAGGGGTTGCTTATAGTAATATATAGTGTAAGGCATTTACCTTTTGGCAGTTGGGACAACAGTCTTTCTGGGCTTGTGACAGCTTACCATTAACGCGCTGCATAGCTGATTTGACGTTTTATTTACACAGCCACGTGATCTCTGAAGAAGAGATGAGTATGCTCCAAAACCTGTAAATATCGTTGCATACCATGTACTTGGTGGCCATGTTGTGCAAGTTTGGGAAACCTTGTAGTAAAATCAGTTTTGGTGAGTTCTAATGCCTCACGAAATTCACACATACCACAATTGTGGCTGCTATTTTGTACAAGTTTGGGAAAGCGTGCATTTTCAGCAGTCTTGCATATGCATTTTGTGCCTGTTTTATTGCGGACAGGCACACCATTTGTGTTTATTAATTCCACTTAATTCAGCCTTCGTCTTTGGAGACAGGCACACCACGATGCATGTGAATGTCATCAATCGTCTATATTTGAAGGAGTCTGTAATTTTTAAACCAGCAATTGTGTGTTTAAAGTCGTGAGCAGTGATCATTGCTGTGTGACATTTGCACACGGTTGGATTACTTTTTGAAGTGTGAGGTAAATTAATGTTTTGAATATTCTAATCACGTTTGAAGATTCTGAGGCAGTTCTTCTGGAAATGGCTAACAATCAAATGTTCAATTATCCTACTGTACTTTTGCAAACACTTGGTAAGGCTGCTTTAAACTGGAATAAATGGTTTAGAAAATGTAAACCTTATTTGGTTGCTATGGACGGTAAAGCCTTTTCAGCTGAAATAAAATCAGCTTTATTATTTCGTTTTCTTGAGAGTGCTGCTTTAGAAATATTTGATAATCTCCAACATTTTCTGGCACCACAGGCTGAGAATATTTCATGGGATGGTTTCAAGGAAGCTGTGTGCAAACTAGAAAAACCATTTACAGAAGACTCAAATTGTGATTTCACAACATAGTTTTTTTAAAGATAAAATAGTATGGTGCCGGTTGAAGAGTATGTATCTCTACAGGAGGTTCTGGGTTCTAGCAGATAATTGTGAGTTTGGTAAAAACGTGGATATGTAAATCGGAGACTAGTTTGTTTTTCTTAATTTATAATTTGGAAAAAATGCAGAAACGATTATTAGCATGTCACAATCCCAGGGTTACTGAAGTGTTAGACATTGCTAAAAGCCTTGAAAGGTCTTTATCAGCAAAAAATTTGGCGAAAGGTGAAGTTAATTCAAGTGCATTAGTGTGCGCAATTCAGGTTAAAGAGAAACCAGCTGAAATTGTAATAAAAATACATGTTGGTTCTTTTAGGTGTGGGTCAAAAACCCATCTAAGGTGTCCATTACGATACCGGGCGGAATAAAATCCGCCATCTACCATAGCGGTAAAAAACCGCCCGCCTACACCGTCTGAATACCGACCGAGCAATCACGATGTCGCAAAGCGAACACCGCCTGCGGCGGAAAAACCACACAACACCGCCCGTCTATGTCCGAGTCGAAGTCCATCCGTCCGCCACGGACGCAAACCCGCACGACAACCCAAAACCGCCCGCCCTGACTACCGAGACACCGGCCGTGAAATTAGGATCTTCCCGACATGAGCGCGGCAAATCCACAAATACACCGCCCGCCATCGTAAACAACAGTGATGAAAATGGACACGGCGTAAGCCCGGGCGGCCACGTCCCTGCACAGAAACCATCCGCGGACCAAAGAAACACACACAACATGGCCAACAAGTCCACACAGCAAGCCACGCCCAAATACCCAAACACAGTACACATCCCGAAAACACATCCCCCCTGGACAAACAAATAAACTACAAATCCCAGAACACCAGCCACAACACACCTGAAAACAACAGCACATCATGACACACCCACATGGGTAAGTACAAATGCAGCCCCTTCACAGACCACAATCCCTTGCAACACTACAAACTGAGGACGAGAGCACAGAACACAGCGAGACAGAACGGACAGCAGCACACCACAGACACGCACCCATCACCACCACCACCACCAAACACCGGCCCCACAAACCCCCTGCACATCACACACCACACACACACACCGCACCAGCACCACAAACACCAAACCACACACCATGGCAGCACAGAGAATGCCCAAGTTCACTTCCACTGAGCTGACGGTCATGGTCGACGAGATCATCAAGGTGCACCCACAAATCTATGGGAACCAGGTCCAACAGACACCACTAGCCACCAGAAACCGGATGTGGAACAGGATCGTAGACCAGGTCAATGCAGTCGGGAACGTGCCACGCAACAGAGCCGAAATCACCAAGAGGTGCACGACATGAAAAGAGTGGTCAAAAAGAAGGAGGCCAAGAATCGGCAGCTGGCTGACAGGACTGGCGGAGGAAATCCCGCGCTATTTAAGACCTTCAAGGCGTGGGAGGAGAAGGTGCGAGGCATCCTACATCCGGAGAGTCTCACCGGAATACCAGGGGGAGTGGAGGCTGGTAAGTACAAACCAATGTATACCAGCACACCGCTATGTACTCACATGCACTACAACTATGCACTCACATGCACTACCACTATGCCATAGCTCCGAGGGACAAACACCCCCATGTCCAGTACACAATACACAAGACATCACTCACACATGCAACAGACACTACCACACACTCAGCCCAAAGCTACCAACTAACAAAACCATGGAGGCATGTGTACAGTCAGCCAGCACCGCAACTCCCACCAGGTCCCCTTGTACTCCAGAAGTGCCAGAAGGAGCACTCCCCACACCCATGTGTCAGCCGTAGATGCACTAACCAACAAGTAATAGGTAAGTAGCTGGAACACAAAGTCAGTGGGTCGGAGGGGGGACAGCTGAAGTACAACACACACCAGGCCCCTAGTCCTACAGCGCAGCAAGGTGGAGCACATCCCACACCCATGTGTCAGCCATAGCTGCACTAACCGACAAGTAACAGGTAAGTAGCCGGAACACAAAGTCAGTGGGTCAGTGGGTCGGAGGGGGGACAGCTGAAGTACAACACACCAGGCCCCTAGTCCTACAGCGCAGCAAGGTGGAGCACACCCCACACCCATGTGTCAGCCATAGCTGCACTAACCGACAAGTAACAGGTAAGTAGCCGGAACACAAAGTCAGTGGGTCGGAGGGGGGACAGCTGAAGTACAATACCCACCAGGCCCCTAGTCCTACAGCACAGCAAGGTGGAGCACAGCCCATATCCATGTGTCAGCCACTGCAGTGCACACCTTCAGCTGACAGGTAGATATCTCACCGTACATGGAGGGGTTTCTGTGGGTGGTAAGCCATCACCACAACACCGCCCCCACTCCCACAGACCAGCAAGATGGAGCACCCCTCCCTCCCAGTACCATATGGCATCCATTGCATTGCGCCCTCCAAACCAACAAGTAGGTAGAGTACTGTACAGGGCGGGGTGTCTGTAGGCATGAGGACAGTATTACGACTAACATTTGGGAAATGTCACGTAGCAGAGGAACACGCAGCACTGCCCCCTGTCATAATCATGTGACCAATGTGCACACGGACATGTATTACAGAGTCATAGCCCACATGAGCCATCACAAATACAGCAACACCCATGGAGCCACGTCTGCATGCACAAGTCCCACTGGAGTACTGACCCACACGGCGGGCACTGTGCCACTCATCACACACATCAGCAACACCATCGAAGTCCTGTCCATGTAGTCGTTACTGCCTGTTCCCCACACAACGTACAACATCGCCCATGTAAGTCTAACCTGTCTAGAACTAACAGTGTGGAACCCCAGTAATGCACATAAACACCACTGGACCCATGAAACACACAGCCACACAATGCACATCCAACATACCATCCATCTCATCTGTCAGCCCCAGTGTCATGAAAGGTATGTCATCGGAACAGCTGGCCCTCATACAGTAGTCCTGCAAAGATACCTGCCCATCACAAATAATGTGTCTGCAGTGACTGAAGCGCACATCACACTGATTTACAACATACATAATATAGTCAACACCCCAAGAGCACTGCATTGCTGCACATGGCCGAGGGTAGCACGCACACCAAGGAATTGGCCCATCTGCAATACGTCGTGTGGCACACGACCATCACTCACACACTACACTACAATGCTTGCAGTGTAATGTCCATAAATGATAACCGTGAGCAGATATGCTGGGGATGTCAGACATACACACACCTTTGTCTCTGCACTGTCATGTTGCCAAAACACATGTCCCGTTCTGCACCCATATGTCACAGTATGTACCCCAAAACCATATTTCACCTCAAAAGCGTTGAGGGGGCTGTACCCCCTTTTGCCATCTGCGTTCCTAAGCGTTCCATTTGAACCCCAAAACCATATTTCACCTCAAAAGCGTCGATGGGTCTGGAGCCCGCATACACCCAAGCCACAAAATGTAGGAGTACAGCAACACACACTGATTGTCATTGCTAATCCGTCCCATGCCACATGAACACAACACACAGTTCCATTGCCTTGCCCACGCATACACACATCGTACATCCACACACACGCCACTGGGAAACCTGTGCACGACAGTGCACGAACTGTGAATGTCAGACAACCAATACAAACTTTGCAAGGTGCAACACAATAACCTATCTCATTCTCCCCACAGGTGCCGAACAGCTGGATGCTGGAGAGGGAGACAGCAGCCAGCACAGCCAGTCTGCAAGCCCCCGACCCGGACTCACGGATGTTGAAGACCTGGACACCTCTTCGGACGAGGACCACCGAGCAGGCCCATCTGGAGTGGCAGGGCCCAACCGCTCCCCAGGGCCCCTCCTACCCACCAACACATCACCCAGGGCTGCTGACCAGTCACAGACCCCTGCTGCCACGGTCGTTGCGGCCACCACCACCACCACCGCCGCAACAACCACCACGCCATCCCTGGCCACAGCACCTGCGCAAGGGGTGGCACACCCGTCGGGCTTGACCCTGGGAGCCAGACATGGGACCGTGGTGACCAATGTGGCGAGTGGGCAGGTCGGTGGCAGCAGTACTGGTGGGAGGAGCAGGGTCAGGCCAACGCCATCTGAGCCTGGGAGCCAAGCCCTGCCGCAAATCTCCAGAGTCCTTGGGGCCTATGAAGAGGCCCAAGGACAATGGGCCAGGTCGGCTGCCGACACGCGGGAGGTCCTTGGGGTGTTGAGGTCCATGGACGCCCATATGGGCCAATTCGTGACCCGTATGGACCAACTTGTGGACCTCATGGGCCAGCTGGTGGTGGTGGGGAGGGCCCAAGCAAGGCCAGCCACACCACCGCCGCCACCACGTGCTGTGGCGCAGGGTCGTGCAATATCTAGTTCCCCTGCGTCCACAGCGAGTGAGCAGTCATCAGCCACCACCAGCAGCCCACCAACACAACCCCCCCTTCCAAACGTGGAAGGGGCCGTCCGAAGAGGAAACAGGTGTCCAGAGAGGACTTCGCACGCTCCAAACGCCAGTGAGTCAGCCAGCCACCCTGACCACCTACTGCATTGACTTGGACTACGATCCTACCCCACACTGCCATGTGAATGGCATGTGTCTGTTGGACTGTGGACATAGAACTTCATGGGTACACCTTGACCATCACGCAGCCATGACCGTCAACTCATTGTCACAGCATGCACCACTTCTGTCATCACCTTGCACACAATCACATGTCACCGCTGTAAATAAATACACCTTGATCACAATCTGCTTCATGTGCCCTGGGTTTATTCAACGATGTGCAACCGCCACCATGAGCAGAAATGCCTCTGCTGTGTGGCATGTAGATAGGCCAGGAGATGTTGTAGGGACCTAGGGGTGAAAACCAGAACAAGAGTCCATTCAATTAGTGTGTCACACACCCATCACACAGTACTTGTCACCAACTACAAGCAATGTACACACATCTCACAGAGCAACGGGGCACAATGCCACAGCCACTGTCAGTGGCATACTACCCTGGACATGGACCATTGCCACACAGCACTCAGTGAACAAAAGGCCTCCGTCACAATGCACACATACACCTGCACAACTACAGCTACATCAGCCGTCGTACATGGTCACTTACCGTCAAGTGAAGTAGCGGGCGATGAGCTGCTGACGCACATTCACAGCTTCCTCCTCTCCACTGTCCTCGTCACTGGACCCGTCTGGTCTGCAGACGGGGGCCCGGGCTGATCACCGTCATCCACTATAAGGGGGATCTGCTTGCGAATAGCCAGATTGTGCAGCATGCAGCATGCCACAACTATCTGGCACACCTTCTGTGGGGAGTACGCCAGTGCACCCCGGTGCGGTCCAGGCATCTGAATCTGGACTTCAGGAGGCCAAAGTCCGCTCCACCACACGTCTGGCCCTGCCATGTGCCTCATTGTAGCGGACAGCAGCTGGTGTCCGAGGATGACGTAATGGGCTGAGCAGCCAAGGCCCATTCGGATAAGCAGAGTCACCTGGGTGTGAGGAATCCCGAGATTAGTTGCAATTCCAACTGTACACATGACAGCATCGCACACCAGGCACGCTACACGAGTACACATACTCACCAACAATCCAAGCACGGTCCGGTTGCAGATTGGTCATCAGACGTGGTAGGATGCTGTTGCGCATGATGTGCGAGTCATGGGCCGATCCTGGAAACTTAGCACACACTTGTGTAATGACCATGTCCGCAAGGCACACCACTTGCACATTCAGGGAGTGGAAGTGCTTCCGATTCCTATATATGTGCTCCATGGCCTGTGGTGCTACAAGGCCAACATGGGTGCAATCAATTGCACCAACAACGTGGGGGATCCGTCCAAGGGCATAGGAAGCACCCTTCACTGCCGCCAAATCACGAGCCCTGGGGAATCTGATGTACCGGTTCCTGTACAGCATCATAGCTGACAGTACATCCCGTAGCACCATGCTGAACATGGGCTGGGACATCCCACCTCCACTGCCCACTGTGTGTTGGAATGACCCAGTGGCGAAGAAATGCAGTGCAGCCATCACCTTAGCCGTGGGGGTAAATGCAGTTGGATACACCCTGCGAGGACGGAGGTGGGGTTCCAACAAGGCACATAGGCGATGCAGGGTGGGTCGGTCCAGACGGAATTTCCAGATTACCTCCACGTCCTCCATGTCTGCCAGCAATTGGTAGGGGCGATGTATGTTTGGTCTCCTCCTAGGAAAGATGGAAGTGGACACATGTCAAAGCAACACGCCACATGCCATTTTCACAAACACAAAACAAAAATGACTGACCAAGCAATTGAATCACAGAACAGCTGACAAGTGGGGACAGCACAGCCACAATACACTTACACAGGTCCCCTTACCAATAGCAATGAGCAGTGACACAAACCATTGATGTGAGCATGCACATGGGGATTTAGGCCTTAATGACTTGTAAGGCATGACGATGATATCAGACTGCATATTTGGGAAGCGGCAACACCACGGCAATATAACTAGCTGCTGTGCCGGACACAGCTTCCGAGGCTGGGTGAGTATGGCACACACCAACAACGCTATGGACACATGCTGAGCGGCAAAAACAAGTGGGTCCTGTTGCACGAGGGGATATGAGACAGTCATTGATGTCCCTACTTCACCCTATGTACAGCACTGTACGGATCACACCTCCAAAACACATTGACAGGTGTACACATTGACAGCTCCATGACAACACAGCTGTGGGATTGCAAATACACATCACAAGTGACACGTAACGTAGCACGTGCCAAGTGGGAGATGTACATAGTGAAAGATGGCATGTGTGTGCATATGCATGTCCCATGCTCCCATGCCAATGTGTACATGATGATGTGCCAACAGACATGTGGAGGCTGAGCACTGGCCGTCCCTGCCCATGCGCACAGCATGTTGTGGCCCTGTCCAGTGTGGACCTGCTCCCACACACGTGTCATGGCCACACCTGCAGATGCATTGCGCACATCATACTGTGTAGTGCACATGGCATCAGCGGACTGTACCCGCCATGGGCCAGGCCCTTACGGCCAACTCCAATGGCCCTCGCGGTTGCACCCTGCGTGTCCCGCAATGGGGGGTAAGCGTCACGGGCCAGCTGGAAGAAGGCCATCGTCTGCAATTCAAGCAGGCAGACACGGTACACCAATTGCAGCGGATTGGACCCACTGAAACTGCCCCAGGGGGCTATATGACTGTGGGAGTGAGACCGGCATTACCACAGCTACCAGGGACTGCAGCCTGGCATCCCTCAACAACACCTGCTGCTGCCACCTGTCCACCTTAACGTCGACGCTGAAGATATGTCCAGGTCCACTCACCAGCGAGGAGCTGGAGATCCTGGATTCCGACCTCCACGCACACTGCACATGGCTATCCCTTGCAAAAGTTGTGTGTGTGGGAGTGCATGTGGGGGACACACATGTCGTTGATCCGCAGCACCATGAGTCAGAGCCTGTGGGGTTCCAACATGCTCTGCTCACCATGCTTACTGCAGGTGGCAGGGGTATGTGAGCTCTCGGGCGCTTTGCCATGTCTGTCCCTCCCGAGTGGTGGTACATGGCAACTTCATGTCAGCCAATTGGCAATGCAGGTCTCAGAGCACTTGTTGCTCTTGAGAATGGCAGGCTGGTGCCATGCTGCCCTTTTCAGTACCAGCAGGCCTGGGCTGCACATTGACGGCACAATGCCAGTAGGTGACAACACAGACTGCCCAGTGGGTTACATGTGTCTTCTGTTCAGGACCCTCCGTAAAAGCGCTAACTCAGCACTGTCGATTGGACACACCATGCCTTGTGATAGGGATGTGTGTGAGAGATAGTGGCACAGAATGTGACCTCCATTGCGGGGTGGGCCATGCACAGGGAGAGTATGTTGATGGTTGCGCAGTGTTGGACACAGTGGGTACACCCACACAGATGTGTTGCCTTGTGATCTTTGTGTAGGTCCACCTGACAATGGACAGTAGATGTGGACAGGCTACACATTGCTCGATGTGCTGTCAACCTGCATGTGAATGGGTTGGACAGGTACTGTGTACACACTCCCAGCAGCATGCATTCACGTTGTGGTGTACACATGCTGTTAGGCCATGTCCGATTACTTCCTGGCTCTGTTGCACGTCTCAGAGTATTTGGGATGGGCCAGCAGCATGCCACAGTGATTGGTGGATGTGGGTGATGTTGAGAAGTGCATTAGTGACATTCCAAGCCTCCTGTGCACCATCCCTGCAGTTGGAATTCCCCCAGCCCAAGGACTTGTGAGGAGCCATTGCTGCCAAGTTGATGCCTTTGTGTGTGTGTGTGTGTGTGTGTGTGTGTGTGTGTGTGTGTGTGTGTGTGTGTGTGTGTGACCGCCAGTGCAGCCAATTCCACGAAGGGTGTGACGGCATTTGCTGGATGGGCCACTACGTGGCGTTGACGGATCGGGGGATGCCCCCTCGTATTGTCAGGTTAGCACGGCGCTGCATTTCACCAGTAATGGTCTGCATCTTGACAGTCACACGGCCTGTGCCGGAGGCACGTTTGTTGGGGCATCAGCAGCAAGCAAGTTTACAGTCTTGTGGGATGGTGTCTTTTGCTGTGAGAGGCAGCATGTGTCCACAGCCTACCCATGATCTGGGTAATGTGATGTTTGTTTTGTGATGAGTGTGTAGTAACTGTAGTCTGTGCTGTGTGCATCTGACATGCATATGCTAGTCCTGAGGCTTAAGTTGCAATTGGGGCACTCTGCATTCCCAATGCACTCTGAGTCATAGCCCTCAGGTACAACCTGTAGTAGGCTGGAGTAGGCTATTCACATGTATGTTAGGGGCACTGTGCCTACTCTGATTTCGTTCGGACATATGTGTGCGATGCCTCACCTCATGTCTCTGGTACTTACACATCCGGCACACCGTGCAACAACAGTTGTGCTCGTGTGAACGACAGGTGGATGGCATGGGCTCATGGCCATTGTGGGCTGTCATGTTGCAGTCTGTGTGAGTAGTTTCCCATTCTGCTCCATGCAGGTATGTGTTTGGCCTAATTTCATATTGGTCATCCTTGCCACCATCATGATAGTGGTTGTGCACAACGCGAGTTGGGGCAATGGTCGCAGGGTGACACAGGCCGGGTGTAGTGCCATGTGCACGACATTCGTGGCACTAATTAGCGGATTCCTTTCCTGTACGCCAGCCATTGGGTGTTGATTGTGGTGGCTGTATACAATTGCACAGGTATCGTGCAACATGTGGATTTGGGTAAGTTCTGTGCTGCTTCCCTTGCACATGTCTGTGTCATTGATGCCAGATGAGTGGGACCACCTCGCTCACTCTCATGTGGCATCTCCCCTGGGTGCTGAGGGACAGGGGATGCTCAACAGTGGGATGGCTTTGGATGTAGCAGCTGCACAGCTGCTGAGTGAGACAGTTGTGACCTGCGCCTCGGAGGGGCTAGACGTGTGCTGGATGAATCACAGGCCCAGTGGGCTATTTCGGTGTCATCTGAGAACAGAGGTGATGCATCCATGTTGGATGACACGGGGGACGTGGACTCTGGGTCTTCTTCAGCCACGCGGAGGCCCGCCCTCCCATCCACTTCCACTGGTGCAACACGTGTCGGCAGAGGGATGAAGGATAGGGTGTCCTTCACACCAGGCACAGCTGCCCCTGCACATGTGACCCCTGCTGCCCTCAGTGCTGGGTCTGTTGAGCAGATGCGCCATCTGTGCGTGGGGCAGACAGCTCTCCTCACTTATGTCATTGCCCATGACATCAGTTTGCCGCAGGTGACCTGGATCATGGAGGACCCACATGTACGCATGGGTGGACTACACCAGACTGTCCAATGGTTGTCACCTCCAGTGAAGGTGTACCTTCAACTGCGCCAATCTCAGAGTGACATTCCTGACCCTTTCTCCAACCCCCTGGGGAGTGGCACATCTGACGGCAGCAGTGCACGAGTCCTAAATAGGAGGAGTGGGGGGACGCTGACGTCCCGACCGGATGTGACATGTTGGAAGGTGGCTTGCACCGTCAGACTTATGGCCTCCCCTCGCTCACCCCAATGTGCGTTTGCATCTGAGAAGCCGGCGCGTGCACAGGCAGCTCCGAGCTCGCACCAGAGAGGCCAAAGAGTGTATGTGTGGGTCCATTTGAACAAGTTGTCTGTCTCGCGGTATAATCAGTGGCGGGACACCGTCCACCTGCGTGGTACCCCGACTCGAGACCTGGACTACATTGACAATGCATGACAGGCTCCGCAGTCCGGATACACCACCTGCAACACACAGAGGCTGTAGCTGCCCTAGTGGCCCAGGCCGCGACCAACTGGAGCTAATGGACCCACACATTCACTCTTTGGCCTCTCTGGGGCGAGCTTGGAGCTGCTTGTGCACGCGCTGGCTTCTCTGTTGCAATGGCATGTAACGTGTGGGGGAACGTAGGCAATGAGTCAGATGGTGCGAGCCACCTTCCGTGACGTCACTCCCGGTCGTGATGTGTGCGTCCCCCCACTACTTATATTTGGCTTGTGCCATGCTGCACAATGAGGATGTGTTGCCTGCGTGATGTGACCAGGAGGAGCGCGCCATGACCTCTCACCCACCATGCTCCACTGCCATCCTGTGCCCTGGATGGCCTGTGCAGGTGGACAATGTTGGGGGTACACCTGGTCGACGGGGGATGTGGGTGCCTTGGCAAGGGCCTGGCGGACGCACAGCAGTATCCAGCATGTCCCCAGAGGGTGGGCTGACGTCTACACCTGATGCAGCATTGTTCGTGTGGCCGCCTGTTGTGCACACACGAGTTCACATTCATCCCCAGACAGGTGGTCTTTACAAATGCCCAAGACAGCGGTAATCTAGTGCTCCCGAATCCTCCCAACACAGTGTGTTTCAACATTGCATGTGCGCACCTTCCCGTCACAACCACCCACCTGGGCCAAGCGGAACTCCCGCTTCACATGACACATGTGTGTCTTCCACAGTTGTGCTACTCTCTCAGGGGCGGACCTGCAACTGTCCCGTAGCACACACACAGCACCGAGTCGTACTGGCATCCTGTTAGATTGGTAGGCACACTCGCACATCTCCTTCAAACACAGTGGTGGCTGTGATGGATATTGTGACTGCCATGGCAGTGTTGGCTGGACATGGCAGGGCACACTCGCACACATTGCATCCGCAGCACTTCGTGTCACTACTAGGCACATCGAACTGGGCACTGTCCCTGGGGTTGATGAGTAATGCCACCTGTCGATGTAATCTGTGACTGGATGCTGTTGTTCCTGTAGTCGGTTGTATCTGTGTAGTTGATGATTGCAGTTGTTGCAGTGTGTGCTTGGTTAAGTGGGGCACATGCCGTGTATGTGACCTCAGCAATTGCAATGTCTGGTCTCACATTCCAATGTGTTGTACACGTGGCAGGGACTTCACTTCTTTCAGACTCTGCTACTTGTGTGTGTGATGAATCTGCTTTTCTGTGCAACGGATTGACTGCATGTATTTGGTGGTATTTCTGGGTAAATGTATCCGTGTCATGTTTGCGTGCATGCAATGCACAGGGTGTGAGTCTAGCCACAGGAGGACAGGCAGCATGCGCTGAGTATGCGGGCATGTGTGAGCTTACTTGCTGTGTGGCCAGCAGTGTAGGTGTATGTTAGTCTTGTGATGTACATTGTGCCTGGGCACATGGCTTACTTTCAATGTGTGCATTTGGGAGGTGGTGGTGTGGTGAGAGTGGTGTGACTTTGGGGTAGCGTTGGTGTGTGTGCGCTGTGGCCATGTCGACTACACACATGTTACCCAGGCCCATGGTGGATGTTTGTAACCGTGTTGAGGTCTGTGAATGTGATGACGTGTGTGTTGTATGTTGCACAGTATGCAGTGTGTGGGTGTGTCCTTGCAGTTCAGGGTGACTCCTACTTGTTATGGTTCAGACGTTGTGTGTGTGCAGGGTGTGTCACTGTCAAGATTGTGCCTAGTTCAATTGTGCATGTCAGATTTTCTGCAGTTCTTACTCATTGTGCAGTGCTGCCCACCCAAACTGATGTGGTGTGTGTGTGTTTTGACAGGCATTGCTGTGGCATGCTTTTGCGTGGCTCCTACTTTTGGTTGCTGAGTGTGTGGTCAGACTGTGTGGTCATTTGTAGACATGTGTAGGACTGCTTTGTAGTGACCAGGCCGTCGATGTTGATGTGATGATCTTTCGGGCACCTTCAGAGTCTGACAAGTCCTGCTCCAGGAGCTGTGGTATTGCACTGTGGCCACTGTTGCGGCTACTCATTTGCGTTGACATCCAATGACAGTGGACTACATGGTCATCTCACGACTGTCGTGTACTTCACACACTCTCATCCTCTCTCATTCGTACTTGTGTTTGTGAAATGATTCAGCGGAGTCACATTTTTGCTTCAAGCCATGTATTTGGACTTGCGTCCTCTGTGATGCAGTATAGTGGACACTACTGGCAGCGAAATGCATGTGGAGGATCTACTTAGCATGATTACACATACAAAAGGGGTTAGGGGTAGATGTGATTAGTTGTTGACTGTGGAATGAGTGCTTCAGAGTTACAACTGCCTTGCCCTTGCTATGCTAATGTACATTTGCTAGTTACTGAGGAGCTCTCGACTTTGACACAGACAGTAATCATTTTGCCTACGAGACAGCTTGACATCATAGGTACAGTACATCTCAGTTCCATGGTACAGGTTTACTACAGTAGTTACTCCGACACACGTGCGTGAGGGGTGACATCAGAGCATGAGCCTACGTGCATGCAGCAGCGTGTCACTAGTTGTTGCAATGTGGTGGCTACTGAACATGTCGCATTCACTGGGGTCATGTTGTTGGGGGATGCATTTGTTGTCCATGCAAAAGTCCTGGCACAGAAATACAGGCAAAGGTGAGGTGACAGTTCTCACGTGATACAGCAGACAGATTAGTGTGCACTGACCGGTGCATATGTTCATGTGCGCAGGATACATATTATAGCATAGTTGTTCGTGCAGTATTGTCCATGTGGTTACTGTACACAAGTTCCATACCTCTGCCTCCCCCTGTTCATGCAGAGATATTGGATGTGGTGAGGAACAGAGAGAATGTCCCGAAAATGTCCGATGTCATGGCAGTGGAGTTGATAGTGTGGTGTTTGTTGCAGGTTGTATGGTATAGTTGTTGTACAGCTAACTGCCCAGTCCGTGCGAAAGCCAAGCATAGGTACGGTGTTGAACATCATTGTTCAATTGGGGGTATTGCGTCGGGGCCCGACGAATTGACAAGTTGTCAGGTATGCGATACCTTCCAGCAGGGCTTCCATGGCATTGGTGTTATACCTGGATGCCATCCAATGAAGCGGATGGTGGCTGTCAATGTGTTCATCGTAAGTTGTCCCTTGTAGGAGCCTGATGGGACATGTTGGATGACATTCGATGAAACTGTGATCCAGAATCCGTTGTGTGGAGGCACACATGTCCCATTGCAGTGTGTGTCCGATTGCAGCCACATACGCCATGCCCCCATAGACTGAACAGATCCTGTCGTGTGCGTCCAGGGGGGCGAACAGTTGTACCAGGTCCGCCTTTGGTCATGCCGGGTTGGAGGGACATAAATCCACAGGACAGTGGAAGGGACACCTCCGACAGTAGAAGACGGGGATGACGCAGCTGAACATTGCGATGCGGTAAGTTACTCGGTAACTTACGTTCAGCATGGCCAGGTTTTCACAGCCCACTATCTGTAGCAGGCTGTCCATGTAGAGCTGCATCTGTCCGGCGTAGTTGGGTAGCCGTGGTGCGACTGCCATTTTGCTCCAGCCGGCTGTGCAGTCAGCAGAGTGCACCCTCCGACGATGCTGGGAAATCTGGAATAGTCGTACGGAGGCAGGACTTGGGTTATAGTAGCTTGTGCGGAGGACACAGGTCCTCATCCCACATGCTTCTATGAATGGTCAAGGTCAGTGGTGTCTGACTCCTTCCAGATTACTTGCATGTGAACCACATGGAGGAGTGGTCTTATTTTTATTTTTTTTGTGGTCAGAACTTTCTTTCATGTTGTGCGCTATCTGCACATTGGCGGTTTCCTCGGCATGCCTCTGTTTGGCTTGTTGTTGGGACAATGGCTGTATTCTCCGGATTGTTTTGTCGAAATGTGGTTTCAGAGTGGGAATGGAAGGCCATTCAGTGCTATCTTCTTTCCCGTGTGTGGGCGGCACGCTGCGTTTCCGCTATACGTTGGGCCTTGTGTGTGTTGTAATTGGTAACACCTGTTGTCAGGCACCCGGGTTTTTTCATGTTACGTATTGCATGTATTGGTATTGGGTGCAGGATGGTATTAGTATTTTTGTATGGTACTGGCGTGCCTTTTGCGGACGAGGTACATATTCTGCGGCGTGATGTAGCAGCCGCTGTGTGCTTCGCCAGGTTATGCACACAGGGGTGTGTCCTATTTTGGCGTGACGTCACTGCCCTGTTCGGTACACTTGTGTGGCGTCATGTTGGCACCTGTGAGTTGCCGGTTGGGGACATGACTGATGCAGGAATGCCACGTGACATGTGCTTTCAGGGTGGGGCTGGTGTTTGGTGTGTGTAGTTGTGAGCCTGTGTTATTTGTGTGCGGCCCATGCATGGCGCTGTAGTTGGCTGGCCTCTGCGTTGTGCGCATGTGTAGCTGCGTCATCGCCTCTGCGTTGCCGTGACGGGGACGTCAGTTCCTGGTCCCGGGTAGTGTGTGCCCGGTTGTTGCGAGTTGTTTCATTTTGCCCGGTGTGACATTTGTGGGTGCAGTGGTGGATGTGTCCTGTCCACACAGGGGTGTCTGGGGGGGCCATGTACAGTTTTTCCGCCCTTGCACTGTGTGCGGTGTTTGCGTGCCCTTGTGTGTCTGCCTACCTGCGTCGCCGCGGCGCGTTGACTCCTAGGTGCTGCATCAGGTACAGCATGGGGATGGCCTGGAGTGCAAGATTCATGTCGGGGTGGGCCGCCTTTTTGGTGTCCGTACTCGAGCGGTCGAGTTTCCGCCTTGGTATCTCGTGCGGTGTCTCTTAGCCGGGGGAGCTGTTTGTTTGCGGCATCGTAATTTGTACGCCGGGCGGTCCGTGATTTCGTTGGACGGTGTGCCTCCATTGGCTGGCGCCGCTACGTGTACGGGCGCACTTTGATGGCGGGCGCCGTCGCGGGCTTACGGGCGGTGTTTGGCTGATTCTACACATCCTAATTGGGCGGGCGTGTGGGCCGCGGCGGGCGGACGGTAACTGGAGGTTTTTGCCTCCGACAGCACGGCGGTAGTGCTTCCGCCCGACATCCTAATGGACCCCTAAGTAACAATCCTAATTGTCCTGCTATAAGTGGGAAATGTAATAAACCCAACAGAATTGGACACTTTCAGAGTGTATTCAAAACTAGCAAGCCAACTTGCACTATTAAAATTAATGCTAAGGAAAATATGGGAAAATGTTTTGATAACCTGGAGTACATCCCTGTAGATTCTGATATAGATTTAAATGTGTATGCAGATCAGACTGGTTTTAAATCACCTTTAGGATTAGTTCACTTTGGCAGTGTTTCTATTGACATCATGGCTGATTCGGGATCGCCTATTGCCAATTTGGCAAACAAGTTTTAGAGAAAAATGAAACGGTAAAGTCTTGAAGAAAACTGATGGGAATCACGAGGTTTTTTGTAATTTTGATATTTAAATGTTGGGGTTCTTTTGAGGGCAGCCTTGAACTTCAGGAACATATAATACATTAAGGTGTATATGGCCATTAATGGTAGAAGTATTGTCGGATGATATGATTTAGGAAGGCGTGGCATTGTATTGAGCTCAGGCACAGGCTTTCTGATTTCTTTGGGACACATACCTATAAACTGTGTTAATGTGCACCATGTTAATTAATGTACTAGATGTGATTGACCAACACAAAGCAGTTTATACTTCGAAGGTTAGCCAAGTAAAGAGAAACACACCTAAGATGTTACTGTGTCTCATTTTCAAGCATAACATGTATTTTTACAGTATTGTTTTGAAAACTATATTTTTTTAATAGTTTTGCAGATTTGTAATTTTGTAACTATGATTGATGTTTGCCAGTTTATGTGCCCATGATTAGGCCTCTGTTGGTTATGATGTCATACCAATGGTAACGGCTGTAGGTCTTATTAATTCACTGGGAAAAGTTATGCCAAATTTCATAGGTTTGATCTCTTTATTTTAAAACGTTACGACGGAGCCAGTAGGCTTGACGTACTTGGGGGCCTATTACGATGGCGGTCGGATGACCGCCGCCCGGCCGGTGGTGGCAACCGCCGGACCTGCGGCGGACATCCGCAGCGATCGCAAGCCAGAAAACCGCCGATCAGATTATGATGGCGGTGGGAAATTCCGACCGCCACTTTTCCGCTGGTTGCCATCCGCACTCCTGCCCTGCGGACGGAGAAGGACCGGGATAATGGTGGCGGTGCAGGGCAGGCTCCGCCGGCACGATTATGATGCCGGCGGTAGCCAGCCTTTCCTCAGCGGTCAGACCGCCATGGAAAGGCATGCGGTGATTGTCTTCCGGGGTGTTTTGGGGGTGTGGGTGCACTGGGGGGGTACCCATGGTCCCCTACATGTCCCAGTACCAGGTGGTAGGCACTGTGCAGTGCCTGCCACGCAGTGCAGGGAAATGCAGGACATGCTCATTTGGACATCGCTGCGGTGCTGCGGGCAGCAGCAACCGCCGCAATGTTAAGGCTCGCGATCCGACCGCCGCGGTCGTATTTCGAGCAAGGAACATCCTAATGCGACCTGCGGTTATGTCGCGGGCCTTGCGGGCGGTCTTTTGCTGTTACCATGGCGGTCGGGGAGGTTTTCCGACCGCCATCGTAATAGGCCCCTAATTGTGAAAAGCATGTGTTAAAGGCATTATGCCTTTAACCCCTTAACTGCTGAGGCTTTCCACCCCCAGTGCTGAGCCCTCCCTGTTTTGATGTTTGGGACACTACGCGATTAGGCTTCCGTAACGTTTTTTTCCCCAGAAAGGTCTCCAGGCCAAATATGCGTCCTTCTTTCTTTTTTCTTTTTCTCCCACATCTTGAGGATTCTAAAAGTACCTAGGGTTTGTGGATTTCCCCGGAGGGAACCGAGAAAATAGCCAAAATGTATCTGGTTTTTATGTGAAAAAGTGCTTTACAAGAAAGCATGTTTCTTTTCCTAGAAAGTCAACAAAAATATTTGCTGTGTGGAATTAATCATCTTCCCAGCTTTCAGATAAAGCGCAGTTGTAAAATAAAATCATGTTTTTGCCACAGTTTTTGATTTTTCTAACTAGCAGTCTATTTTTCCTATTCCTTTCCAGTTTCAACTTAGTTGCAGTTTGTGATGGAAGCAGGCGTGAAACCCATGGGTGAACCGGGAAAGCTAAACATTTCTGAAAACTAGACACAATTTTGAATTCAGCAAGTGGTTATTTGTGTAGATTGATCAGGGTTTTTTAAAATATCCTTGAAATAGAAAGTAATGAAAATAAGTAGCAAAGAGTAGCAATTGGTGACAACAGTTCCATGTCTAATTTTTTGACCTGCTGGCAGATTTACAAAAGTAGCATACTGTTATGTCTGTCAGACCATACTGGTTGCAGGATTACATTGTGTTTGTTAGTTGTCCAAAAATACATGAGAAGTCCGAGCCAACAACCGAGCTGCAACTTGTAATGATTTTTCATTGTGTACCGACCATACAGCAATAATACGGTAACATCTAATGAATGAAAATGGGTATGAAGGAAATCTATGTATTTCTGAAATGTTGACAAGATACGTAGGGGCCTATTACAATGGCGGGCGGACTTTGTCCGCCTGCCACCGCAACAGAGCACGGGACCGACCGCCGAAGTTGCGGCAGTCCCGCTAGGCAAATTAGGATGCGCCCGCCACACTGGCGGGCGCATCCTCGACTTTGACATTGTGGTGGGCGGTGCTGTAAGCAGCACCCGCCGCAATGTCAAAGCCCATGTTGTGCATTGCCATGCACAAGGTGACAGACACCGCGCGGTGCCTGCCACCTTGTGCATGGCAATAATGGGGGGGTACCCCCCAGTGCAGCCACCCACATCCCCCACCCCCCGGGGGGCCCGCAATGGGCCCACACGGTGATTTCCCGCATGCCTTTCCATGGCGGAGTCTCCGCCATGAAAGCCATGCATCCTAATATGGATGGCGGTGTCTGCAAGGCACCGCCACCATAACCTGAGCCTTTTCCGCCCGGCCAGCAATCTGACCGGCGGAAAAGCGGCGGACGGTCTTTCCGTCCACCGCGGTGCCCCTAGCCATACTAATATGGCGCGGGGTGAACATGGGTCATTTGGCGGGAGGATCTCCACCGCCGGGCTGGCGGTGGCGATCCGCCCGTGATCGTAATAGGCCCCTTAGTTTGAGAATAGTGTTTTTCACCTCTTAAATTTAGGGTTACCCATGCTACTATGTGATTCGGATGGCTGTTAACAAAACTATTCTTTCATGCACACTGGCTTGCATTTGGAAGCAAATAATGGAGAGAAATTCAACTCATAATAACAATTGTTCTACTATACAGTGTTCCCACACTTCTCCCAATACAATGTTAAACCCTTTGCGTGGCTCAGCCTAGCACACACAACACAAAAATCCCCAAAACCAACTTGAAGACATCAGCATTTTCTGTTAAAAAATGACCTCTTTTAGTGATTGGGTATCTGCGGTATTTGAGCACTAGCGCAGTTTCCACCCTGGGAAAACCTACCAAACCCAGACATTTTTCAAAACTAGCACCCGGTGGAGTCCAGGGTGTAGTGCATTTCATGGATCCCATGATTTATTTCTTACCCACAATGCCCTGCAAACATCCAACATTGCATAATATGCATTTTGCTCAAATTTTTGATACAGAAGCTTTCAGAACCTGTGGGGATCCACAAAATTCCTTTCACCCAGTGTTCCCATGCTTCGGATACAAAAACGCTACCACACTTGTACGGTTCGGTCTAGCGCCTGCGATGCAACAGGCACCAAAGCGTAACATGGAGACATTAACACCTCCTGTCAAAAAATGACCACCTTTGTGAGACAACGTGCTCCTTGGGAAAGAGTAGAATGCAGCTGACTCTCAAAAACGTTAGCTGTGTGCATCATGTGCCCCTTTGCTTTTTACCACCACAGCATAGGGCAATGTGTCGGAGCCCACTTCAGCCATCGATCAGTTATTCAGCCATTCACATTTTACTACCTCCTAGCAAAGGATATGTAGTGGGGCAGTGGAGGAGCCAACTTCAGCTATGGATTAGTTATTGTGCCAATCCCATTTTACTTCCTCCCGCCGCCACATATATCGTGGGATAATGCCCCCCCCTCCAAGCAGTGCCAGTGTTGAAAAAAGGAGAAAAAAAAATGCTAAATCTTCCCTTCCCTGTTGGCTAAATTTAAAGTAGTTCTTCCCACTTCTTTCAGGTGTAAGTTGTTGCCGACAATTCTAGTGTTTGTATTTCTGTAGGAAACCTGTAATCAGTTAGTCAATATTATTGAAGAGCTTATCTGCTGGTCTAATTGAATCTATACTTCGGAGATGGTTATCGACATTTTGGCCATTTACAATTTACCATTATTTGAAATTTGGACACCAGCAATCAAGGAGTTTCCAAATCTTGTTCAATGTATATTGATCATTTTCTTTGTTTATTTCAAATAATTGGTTAAACCATATGCCTACGTTTTTTCAGGATACTAGAAAACAAACCAGCATCTCCTATTTATTTGACAGATTTTCGGCATCTTCTGATGCAGATGCATAGCTTTGAGTTGTTCTTTTCAGTGCTAATATTGAAGAGTTGGACTGTTAGCGAAGAAGAGAATTTTGTCTGCATATACAAACATCTCTGTTGAATTGTATGCCAGCTATTTTTGGGCTTGTACTCCTGTTCTCCAAGAGAAGTTCTATTGCAAATAAAAAAAATCATAGGGCAACATTTCCCAAAGGTGTGAGTCACGACCTACTGGTGGGGTTCCAGGCGATTTCTGGTGGGTCACGAAAAAACAACAAATAAAGATGCCTATATATTTTCCATGTATCTAATCACATTTGATGTGCTTCAAAGCACCTGTCAAATGTCAGGCTTTGTTTTCTGACAAATTGCTGGTTATTTTTTTTAGCATGAGGATAGGTGTTTCCTTTCTCTGACTGCAAAATGAGAAATTTCAAAATGAACTATAGGACAGGCTTGCTGGGTACCTGGAGAGTGAAATGAAAGACTGTAGGATATATAAAAGGATGGGATTATTTAGCCTATACAGGGCGTGATAGTAGGAAAGATGGATTATAAAATGCATCTGTCAGCATAATTTAGATTGTACAATTTCAATCATGAATAAAAAACTATGATGATGATGATTTTTCATAAAATATCTAATGTATATTATATGTTCAAAGATGGCCCCATAATGTGACTTTTCCGAATTAAGTACTAAAGTCAGTTGTTGATGTATGACATGCGACTAAAATAGATATAAAAACAGGAGTGAAACGGCGGCCGCCGTCATTGATAAAGGCTTTTTTCGGAAATGCGTCTGCGTGCGCAAAAGATCCAATATATTTAGATAACTCTCTCCCGTGAGTGCTGGTCTTATTCTTTTCACTAGAGCATAATATAATATATATATATATATATATATATATATATATCTATTCACTGAAAAAACCATAGGTTTCAGACACGTTATAGTTAGAAATTAGCATTTAAAAACCTTTGAAATTCACTGAAAAAACCATAGGTTTTAGGGACAGTTATAGTTAGTTGGACATTGCACTCGTACAAAACCCGTGAAATTCCCCCGTTATAGTTAGTTCAGCTAACTATAACTCGCGCCCCGCAATGCACTGCTGATGACGTCACATATTACATCACTCATGACATGGTCAGTGACATCACTCATGACATCACTGATGACATCTCAAATGACATCACTGATGACATCACTGATGACTGTGTTTCTGTAAAGTTTAAATATGTTTAATATATATATAGGGAAAGGCGTATTGAAGAATGAGTGGGTGTATAAGTGTCTGAATGGATGATTTAGTACGTGCGTGACTGACTCTACAAGTGAGTGATTAAACGTATCTTACTGAATGCATGGGTTAGTGACTAAACTGTGTGAATGTCTGTATCCGTCTGTTGGTGTGTAAGTGGATGCATGGATTTGCGAATAGCTACATGAGTGTCTATATGGGTTATTGATTGGTTCTATGAGTATCTGTATGGGTGCCTGAGTGTTTGTGTGGATGGGGTGTGTGCGACTGTGCATAGATGTGCGAGTGGGTGATTCACTGGGTGGATGGTTTCAAGAGTGCATCTGTGATAGACTGTATGGGTGGGTAAGTGTGTGTAAGAGTGTGTTAGTGAGTGAATGTATGTCCCAGTGGTACATGTGTGAGTAACTACATATGTGAAAGGCAGTATATATGTGTATTGGAGTATATAAATAGCTATAAGCTAGAGTGAGTGATTGTGATAGTGGCTGTATGGATGAGTGTGTGCTTGTATCAGTGATTGTATAAGAGCGTAACAATGTGCTAGTATTTGTATGATTAAGTGAGCTGGTGTGTGTATAACTGTATAGGTGAGTAAATGGCAGTGTGTTTAATTATTTGCATGACTGACTAGGTGTGTGAGTACCTCTATGGATGAGTGGCGGTGTTTGAGTGTCTATATAGGAGTATGAGTGCATATGATAGTCCTGTACTGAGTGACCATAAGTATGAGTGACTGTACGGGTGAGTGAGTGGATGTGTGTGTGTAGACCTAAGAATCAGTGAGTGGGTATGTAGTTATTGGTGTTGGAGTGTCTATGGTTTTGCGAATGGCACTCTGTAATTTAGAGTGGGTGTATCAAAGGTTATATTAGGGTGTGAGGAGGTGCATCAGATTATCACGTGGATGATGTCATCAGTGATGTCATTTGAGATGTCATCAGTGATGTCATCAGTGATGTCACTGACCATGTCATGAGTGATGTAATATGTGACGTCATCAGCAGTGCATTGCGGGGCGCGAGTTATAGTTAGCTGAACTAACTATAACGGGGAATTTCTACAGGTTTTGTACGAGTGCAATGTCCAACTAACTATAACTGTCCCTAAAACCTATGGTTTTTCAGTGAATTTCAAAGGTTTTTTAAATGCTAATTTCTAACTATAACGTGTCTGAAACCTATGGTTTTTTCAGTGAATTTCAAAGGTTTTAAAATGCTAATTTGTAACTATAACGTGCCTGAAACCTACGGTTTTTTCCGTGAATTTCAAAGGTTTTTTTAAATGACAATTTTTAAATGTATTAATTTTTATATTAATTTTTTTCATACTGATTTACTACATTTTTAGAAACAATTTCTTTTACATATTTTATTTTTAAATTACATTGTAATTACATTATACATTACATTACAAAAATACTTTCTCAGAATGAATTACTTTAGTTTAAATACTTTGCACATAGGCAATAGACTTTTAAGTACAGTAGTTACAGTTGTTGCAATGGGCAACACATTTTCAAACACAATGCAACATTCAGCTCAATGTGAATTTCTAGTTAAATGCAATTAGTTACTTTATGGATTACTTTTCTAACCACAGGACTGGATCCTAGATTCAGTCCTGGTACATCTCCTGTAAACAGTTGAGTAAAAGCGTTTTGGTTACAGTCGTGATTTTTAAGGAATATTATTGTATTTTAAAAGTTGACAAACTTTTTATCATAGAATCACCAATGTTATCCTATGGAAGGAAATTCACTTAGCAGGTAAAAACTGTTATCGTTACTTTTTCTTACTCCGTGTTGGATCCTGGATCCAGCACTGGTGCATCTCCTGTAAACAGTTGAAAGAATGCGTTTAAGTCATACAGGCGATTTTTAAGGAATATTTGTAGTTTGTGAAAATCGACACTTTGAAACTTTTCTGCTGAAAACCAGACAATGGATTCCTATGGAAGAAAATATAAGTTACTGGTAAGTACGGTTAAAATTACTTTTCAGGACCAGTACTGGGCTGAAAGATACACCACTGAGGTCTCTCCTGATAACAGGTGAGTAAATCGGAATTCGTATTTCGGCTGATTTTAGATGAATATTTTAAAGTTCCAAAACTCCACACTTAGAAGAATTTCCAAGTGAAACCAGTCAATGTTAGCCTATGGAAGGAAATTCAAGTTACCGGTAAGTACGGTTAAAATTACTTTTCAGGACCAGTACTGGGCTGAAAGATACACCACTGAGGTCTCTCCTGATAACAGGTGAGTAAATCGGAATTCTTATTTCGGCTGATTTTAGATGAATATTTTAAAGTTCCAAAACTCCACACTTAGAAGAATTTCCAAGTGAAACCAGTCAATGTTAGCCTATGGAAGGAAATTCAAGTTACTGGTAAGTACGGTTAAAATTACTTTTCAGGACCAGTACTGGGCTGAAAGATGCAGCACTGAGGTCTCTCCTGATAACAGGTGAGTAAATCAGAATTCGGATTTCGGCTGATTTTAGAGGAATATTTGTATGTTTCAAAAATCAACACTTAGAAACTTTTCAGCAAAAGCAGGCAATGATATCCTATGGAAGGAAATTCAAGTTACTGGTAAGTACGGTTAAAATTAGTTTTGAGGATCAGTACTGGGCTGAAAGATGCAGCACTGAGGTCTCTCCTGATAACAGGTGAGTAAATCGGAATTCGTATTTCGGCTGATTTTAGAGGAATATTTTAAAGTTCCAAAACTCCACACTTAGAAGAATTTCCAAGTGAAACCAGTCCATGTTAGCCTATGGAAGGAAATTCAAGTTACTGGTAAGTACGGTTAAAATTACTTTTCAGGATTAGTACTGGGCTGAAAGATGCAGCACTGAGGTCTCTCCTGATAACAGGTGAGTAAATCAGAATTCGTATTTTGGCTGATTTTAGAGGAATATTTGCACAATGGTGAAGGGAGGGCGGGGCCTGAGGTGACATCTGTGCAAACGCGCCCGTGGCGCGTTTTAAGTTGGGGGATTAAGTCCCTTGAATCATGAGGGTCCCTACGGGCCAACTAGCCCACCAGGAACCTCCAGTATGCACCAGGGGCTGCGTTGCAGAGACATGTACAGAGGCCACACCCCTTTTACACCTCTCTGCAACGCAGCTCTGTGGCGCTTTCTGGACGTACCTGTTGGGCTAGTTGGCCCCAGGGACCCTCAGGATTGAAGAGGATTTAATTCCCCATCTTAAACACGCGCCACGGGGCCTGTTTGCACACATGTCACCTGAAGCCCCGCCCCTCCCTTCACCACTGTGCAAACGCGCCGTGGCGCGTTTTAAGTCGGGGGATTAACTCCCTTGAATCCTGAGGGTCCCTGAGGTGCAACTAGCCCACCATATACCTCCAAAGCGCCATAGAGCTGCGTTGCAGAGAGGTGTAAAAAGGGCGTGGCCTCTGTACACCTCTCTGCAAGGCAGCCCCTGGCGCATACTGGAGGTTCCTGGTGGGCTAGTTGGCCCCAGGGACCCCAGTATTCAAGGGGTCGTTCCCCCTCTGCAAACGCGCGCCAGGGGCGCGTTTGCAGAGTGGTGAAGGAAGGGGCGAAGCCTACGGGCCCGATCGTTTTTTTCCCCCTTTTTTTCCTTGTGGGACCCCTGAGCAGACCTAGGGGTCAGGGTGTTTCTACCCTGCCCCTTTGTGCGCTTTGCGCACTTGTTTCTGTCCTCGGTTCTACCGAGGGACAAAATAGCTGCCAACACTTCCTGATTTGGAGTGTTGACAGCCAATTAACATAAAGCTCGTGCTCGGGAGGATCCGCGACCATAGATATATCTATCTTTTTACTTTTGATTTTCTCAGCAACTACTGAACGGATTTACACCATTTAACAAAAGGGTTCTTTCTGAACCAAGAACTACCTCTTTGCCAAATTTGGTGTAATTCCGTTCAGCAGTTCGGGCTGTAGCCGTGTCTAAAGTTTCCTATGGAAAATTGCATGGGGAAACGCGTTTTGGGACCCCCTTTTTCTCGGCCCCGCTTGACGAATCCCCGAGACTTTCAGGGTAGGAGCGGACCGGAGCGCCCCACAAAGTTTGAAAATTTTGCGAAGATACGTCAACCGGCAAGAGTTTTTCAAATAGAATGTCGCGGATTTCCTATGGATAATAGGTTGTAACTATAACTATCTACTGGCGACCGCCAGTAGATAATAAATATATATATATAAATATATATATATATATATATAATCTACTGGCGGTCGCCAGTAGATAGTTATAGTTACAACCTATTATCCATAGGAAATCCGCGACATTCTATTTGCAATAACGTTGGCGTCGGTTGACGAATCTTCGCGAAAGCTTCCAACTTGTTGGGGCGCTCCGGATCCGCTTCCTGTCCGCTCCTACCCTGAAAGTCTCGGGGTGATACGTCGGCGGGGCCGGAAAAAGGGGGTCCCAAAACGCGTTTTCCCCATTCATTTTTCCATAGGAACCTTTAGTCGCAGCTACAGTCCGAACTGCTGAACGGAATTACCCCAAATTTGGCAAAGAGGTAGTCCTGGTTCAGACTGGTGCCTTTGCTTAAATGGTGTAAATCCGTTCAGTAGTTCCTGAGAAAATCAAAAGTAAAAGTACATATATATCTATGGGCGCTTCCGATACTGCGTACCCTCAGCGCACCCTGCGCGCACCCTCCCGATCACGAGCTGCATGCTAGCTGGCTGTCAACACTCCAAATCAAGAAGTGTTGGCAGTCATTTTGTCCTCGGTAGAACCGAGGGACAGAAACAAGTGCGAAAGCGCAAAAGGGGGCAGGGTAGAAACACCCTGACCCCTAGGTCTGCTCAGGGGTCCACAAGGACCCCTGGGCAGAAAAAGATTATTATTTTTTTAAATCGGCGGGATGCGCTTAGGGTGCGCGTATCCCGCCGAGAAAAAAAGAAACAAGTGCGCAAAACGCACAAAGGGGGCAGGGTAGAAACCCCTAACCCCCTAGGCCTGCTCAGGGGGTCCCACAAGGACCCCCTGGGCAAAAAAAAGCATTTAAAAAAACAATTTAAAAAAAAAAAAACGATCGGGCCCGCAGGCCCCGCCCTCCTTCACCACTCTGCAAACGCGCCCCTGGCGCGTTTGCAGAGGGGAACGAATTCCCCTTGAATACTGGGGGTCCCTGGGGGCCAACTAGCCCACCAGGAACCTCCAATATGCGCCAGGGGCTGCGTTGCAGAGACGTGTAGAGAGGCCACACCCTTTTTACACCTCTCTGCAACGCAGCTCTGTGGCGCTTTTGGAGGTATATGGTGGGCTAGTTGGACTCCGGGACCCTCAGGATTCAAGGGGACTTAATCCCCAACTTAAAACGCGCCACGGGGCGCGTTTGCACAGTGGTGAAGGGAGGGGCGGGGCTTCAGGTGACATGTGTGCAAACAGGCCCCGTGGCGCGTTTTAAGATGGGGAATTAAATCCCTTCAATCCTGAGGGTCCCTGGGGGCCAACTAGCCCAACAGGTACATCCAGAAAGCGCCACAGAGCTGCGTTGCAGAGAGGTGTAAAAGGGGTGTGGCCTCTCTACACGTCTCTGCAACGCAGCCCCTGGCGCATATTGGAGGTTCCTGGTGGGCTAGTTGGCCCCTAGGGACCCTCAGGATTCAAGGGGACTTAATCCCCCAACTTAAAACGCGCAACGGGGCGCGTTTGCACAGATGTCACCTCAGGCCCCGCCCCTCCCTTCACTATTGTGCAAATATTCCTCTAAAATCAGCCGAAATACGAATTCCGATTTACTCACCTGTTATCAGGAGAGACCTCAGTGCTGTATCTTTCAGCCCAGTACTGGTCCTGAAAAGTAATTCTAACCATACTTACCAGTAACTTGAATTTCCTTCCATAGGCTAACATTGACTGGTTTCACTTGGAAATTCTTCTAAGTGTGGAGTTTTGGAACTTTAAAATATTCCTCTAAAATCAGCCGAAATACGAATTCCGATTTACTCACCTGTTATCAGGAGAGACCTCAGTGCTGCATCTTTCAGCCCAGTACTGGTCCTGAAAAGTAATTTTAGCCGTACTTACCGGTAACTTGAATTTCCTTCATAGGCTAACATTGACTGGTTTCACTTGGAAATTCTTCTAAGTGTGGAGTTTTGGAACTTTAAAATATTCCTCTAAAATCAGCCGAAATACTGAATTCCGATTTACTCACCTGTTATCAGGAGAGACCTCAGTGCTGCATCTTTCAGCCCAGTACTGATCCTCAAAAGTAATTTTAACCGTACTTACCAGTAACTTGAATTTCCTTCCATAGGATATCATTGCCTGCTTTTTGCTGAAAAAGTTTCTAAGTGTTGATTTTTGAAACATACAAATATTCCTCTAAAATCAGCCGAAATCCGAATTCTGATTTACTCACCTGTTATCAGGAGAGACCTCAGTGCTGCATCTTTCAGCCCAGTACTGATCCTCAAAAGTAATTTTAACCGTACTTACCGGTAACTTGAATTTCCTTCATAGGCTAAGATTGACTGGTTTTCAGCAAAAAGTTTCAAAGTGTTGATTTTCACAAACTACAAATATTCCTTAAAAATCGCCTGTATGACTTAAACGCATTTTTTCAACTGTTTACAGGAGATGCACCAGTGCTGGATCCAGGATCCAACACTGAGTAAGAAAAAGTAACGATAACAGTTTTTACCTGCTAAGTGAATTTCCTTCCATAGGATAACATTGGTGATTCTATGAGAAAAAGTTTCTAAGTGTCAACTTTAAAATACAATAATATTCCTTAAAAATCACGACTGTAACCAAAACGCTTTTACTCAACTGTTTACAGGAGATGTAGCAGGACTGAATTTAGGATCCAGTCCTGTGGTTACAAAAGTAATCCATAAAGTAACTAATTGCATTTAACTAGAAATTCACATTGAGCTGAATGTTGCATTGTGTTTGAAAATGTGTTGCCCATTGCAACAACTGTAACTACTGTACTTAAAAGTCTATTGCCTATCTGCAAAGTATTTAAACTAAAGTAATTCATTCTGAGAAAGTATTTTTGTAATGTAATGTATAATGTAATTACAATGTAATTTAAAAAATAAAATATGTAAAAAAAAATTGTTTCTAAAAATGTAGTAAATCAGTATGAAAAAAATTAATATAACAATTAATACATTTAAAAATTGTCATTTACAAAACCTTTGAAATTCACTGAAAAAACCGTAGGTTTCAGGCACGTTATAGTTAGAAATTAGCATTTAAAAACCTTTGAAATTCACTGAAAAACCATAGGTTTCAGACACGTTATAGTTACAAATTAGCATTTAAAAACCTTTGAAATTCACTGAAAAAATCATAGGTTTCAGACACGTTATAGTTACAAATTAGCATTTAAAAAACCTTTGAAATTCACTGAAAAAACCATAGGTTTTAGGGACAGTTTTAGTTACTTGGACATTGCACTCGTACAAAACCCGTGAAATTCCCCGTTATAGTTAGTTCAGCTAACTATAACTCGCGCCCCCGCAATGCACTGCTGATGACGTCACATATTACATCACTCATGACATGGTCAGTGACATCACTGATGACATCACTGATGACATCTCAAATGACATCACTGATGACATCATCCACGTGATAATCTGATGCACCTCCTCACACCCTAATATAACCTTTGATACACCCACTCTAAATTACAGACTGCCATTCGCAAAACCATAGACACTCCAACACCAATAACTACATACCCACTCACTGATTCTTAGGTCTACACACACACATCCACTCACTCACCCGTACAGTCACTCATACTTACGGTCACTCAGTCACAGGACTATCATATGCACTCTTACTCCTATATAGACACTCAAACAACGCCACTCATCCATAGAGATACTCACACACCTAGTCAGTCATGCAAATAATTAAACACACTGCCATTTACTCACCTATACAGTTATACACACACCAGCTCACTTACTCATACAAATAGTAGCACATTGTTACGCTCTTATACAATCACAGATACAAGCACACACTCATCCATACAGCCACTATCACAATCACTCACTCTTGCTTATAGCTATTTATATACTCCAACACACATATATACTGCCTTTCACATATGTACTTACTCACACATGTACCACTGGGACATACATTCACTCACTAACACACTCTTACACACACTTACCCACCCATACAGTCTATCACAGATGCACTCTTGAAACCATCCACCCAGTGAATCACCCACTCACACATCTATGCACAGAGTTGCACACACCCCTCCCACACAAACACTCAGGCACCCATACAGATACTCAGACAAGCTTTCAATAACTCATATAGACACTCATTTAGCTATTCACAAACACATGCAGCCACTTACACAGCAACAGACAGACGGATACAGACATTCACCCAGTTTAGTCACTAACCCATGCATTCAGTAAGATACGTTAAATCACTCACTTAGTCAGTCACGCACCTACTAAATCATCCATACAGACACTTACACACCCACTCATTCTTCAATACGTCTTTTCCTATATATATTAAAAATATTTAAACTTTACAGAAACACAGTCACTGGATGATGTCATCAGTGATGTCATTTGAGATGTCATCAGTGATGTCATCAGTGATGTCACTGACCATGTCATGAGTGATGTAATATGTGACGTCATCAGCAGTGCATTGCGAGGCGCGAGTTATAGTTAGCTGAACTAACTATAACGGGGGAATTTCACGGGTTTTGTACGAGTGCAATGTCCAAGTAACTAAAACTGTCCCTAAAACCTATGGTTTTTTCAGTGAATTTCAAAGGTTTTTTAAATGCTAATTTGTAACTATAACGTGTCTGAAACCTATGGTTTTTTCAGTGAATATATATATATATATATATATATATATATATATATATATATATATATATATATATCCGTGTTTTAACACAAGTGGATATGAGGTCCTACCCCATACTCTACTACAGGAGAGGGTTTTCAAATTTGCTAAAATCACTGGTATCAGCATAAAGAATTTTCAGAAACCTTGTAAGTTTATTTAACAGATGCCAAAGGTGAGCACCCCACTCTGAAAAATCTTCCAACTCCAGTACAGGTCACAATCTGCCACATTTATGAGCAGGTCAATATCTTGGTGTAGGAAAGTGTTTCTGTTGCAGTAACCCCCCACTTTTTGGCTGACACTTGATGCACTTTGACTTGATGTGCTCTGGGTACCTGCTAATCGGGTTCCCAGGGCCTGTGTCCCAAAACCGTATCTTTGTACCCACAATTGACACATCTCTGGCCACAGGTAAGCCCCTTGTAAAAGGTACCATGGGTACCAAGGGCACTGTGACAAGGTAGGTCATTAAACCGTTAACACTCTTTTGCCCCATAGTAACCAATGTTACCAGTTTTTGTTCCTAAAAATGTTTTATATGGAAGAAAGTACCTATGCTTTAACTTAAGAATTGTCATACTTACCTGTAAGTGACAACCTCCAGTGTATGATATCTCGGCCTAATCACCTCAAGTACTTAAATTAACTGAAAAGTTATCTAGGAGTAATTAAAAGTAATCTTACTGTATTTTGAACTGTTTTAAAAGTAATGCAAACCTTAATCTATTCCAATACAATCCACAATTGCATTTCTGTGTACAGCCTTTCATTTGAAAGTATTTCTTACTTGCCTGTGCCAAGTCCAGCTTGGGTCTACAAAATAAAATATAAAAATACCTTTTTATACTTACCTAATTGGTCTGGATTCTGTCTCTGAGTGTGTACCATCAGCCTTTTTAAAAAAACAAAAAAAAAAACACTATTTATGATTTTGTGAGAGATCTTGTAAATCAAGGAAACACAGGTACACCATTCCAGCACGGGCGAACAATTTGTACATCGTGTATCATAATACATAGTTGGAAGTAGACTCGGCACCAATATAGCACATAATACATTAGCAGCTTGCCTCCCCAGGCATATTACAACAGGACAGTCTAGCATTTTAATACATCATTTAGAACCATACCAAGACATTCTACAGGGCCTGGTGTCTGTGTTTAGCGTAGCATACGGCCAGCATAGTACCCGTACAAGTCAACATATCTACTCTGCAGACGCAGAGTGACCCTCCACTTCTAGGATAGGCGTGGCCTCATCATTGGGGCCTCCCCTAAGTCTCAGCCACTCCACAAAGGGGACCCAGATGTCCTTAGGACGTGACGCTGTAGGCATTCGATCCCAATAGCTTGCCAACTGCTCTTGACAATACACCACATCTTGTATCCATGTTTTTACTAGCGGTCTAACCGGTGATCCCCAGTGTATGGCCAAACGGCGGCGAGCAAGGACTAACAACATTGCGATTAAGCTGCGGCACTCCATTTTATATTGTTCCACATATCCCAGTAGTAGGATCAGTGGAGAGTAACCCAGTGTTTGGCCAGTAATGGCTTCAATTACAGATGATACCTCCTCCCAATACTGAGAGACGACGGGGCATTCCCAGGCTACATGCAAGAAGGCAGCGCCTTCACGCCTACATTTCCAGCAGGATGACGTGGCGAGTAGTCCTATTTTAAATAGATGTAGTGGGGTGTGGTAGTAGCGGTGCAGAAATTTAAAATGTATTAATCGCAACTTATAATTGGGAGATAAATGTTTCATTTGCAAACAGCAGAAGGACCATATGTCATCCGTAAGCTGGTCGGGGAGATCCTCGCGCCACTGCTGAAACGCCCCAGGGTCTATCCATGGCATGTATGATTGTGTATAAGTGTAAAGCCTGGTGACCAATTTTCTCGGTGACGGAGAAGCCAGTAGGTTAGCTAGAGGATGTAGTGTGGGTGGGGGAACTGGAAAGGAAACATGTAGTTTCTTGCAGGCAGCTTTAAGTTGATGGAATAGCAATCTCAAGAAACGGTATAGAGCCCCCCGGTTGTGTGACCGGTTCTGGCAACGACTCAGCCGGATATAGATCACCCATTGTTTTAATTCCCATAGTGTGAGCTCTGTCTATGGCTCCCTTGTCCTGCAAAAAGGGGAAATTGGGATGATATGCTACCGGCACCGAGGGAGCATATAGCAAAGGTACTTGAGCGCGGCGTCTCAAACCCTCCCAGGCCCACCTGACCGTCTCCACAGTGTTGATTTCGTTTGGGGTCCTATGATAGGGGTGGTATACCGCTTTGTGCAACGGAATCCTATCTGCGACACCTCGCTCCGTCGCCACATGCGGCTGAAATGGGGTTGGATAAATCCAGTAATGTAAAAATTGAGCTTGCGCACTCAGGGCGTACAACTCCAAGTCGGGGGCTCCCAAGCCGCCTCTAGATAGCGGACGTGTGAGGATTTCCCAGCTCACTCTGGGCTGGCCACCCGCCCAACCATGGATATCGCGGCAGAGCGCAACTGCTTAAAAAAGGCCTGTGTTAAAGGGATGGGAATATTCACAAATAAATACAAGAATTTAGGGAGGACGATCATCTTAAGTATTGCTATACGACCTGCTAGCGACAGAGGAAGGGCGGACCAGAATTTAATTCTATCCAAGAACCAGTCCAACTGTTTCCCAAAGTTGAGGCTCCAGATGAGTTGAAGGTCTCTACTGAGCCATATTCCCAAATATTTAACTGCTTCCTCTTCCCACTTCAGCGGGAAGTCCAAAGTTTTGTTGAAAGGAGCGGCAGTTAAAGACAGTATGGAGGATTTTCTCCAATTTAGGGTAATACCAGAGAGGCCACCAAATCGAAGCAGCTCGCGCAGCAATGGATTCAGATTATCGTCTGGGCGCCTGACATACAGGGTAATATCATCCGCATACATAGAAGTGATGAGATTGCGGTCCGTAAAAACTAATCCCTGCGCCGAATGGTATTGTCTAATTTTCGCTGCCAATGGCTCCATTGCTATTGCAAATAGCAAGGGGGAGAGCGGGCAACCCTGCCGAGTGCCACGAGAAATCTCAAACGCCTCCGAGATGAGTCCATTAGCAAGTAGGCGAGCTGTAGGCCTTGTGTAAAGTAATTGAACAAGTTTAATAAAGTTAAGACTCAGTCCCATTCTGGGAAGTACAGTAAACAGGTATGTCCCTCCAAGGAGTCAAATGCTTTGGTCGCATCTAGAAAAACTGCAGCAGATGGGAGCTTGGGGTCAATTTGATGGATAACCGAAAAAAATGTTAGGAGATTATGGGCCGTCGATCGTCCTGGTATAAAGCCTGACTGATCAGGTCTAGCAATGAGGGACATCAGTGGTTGGAGCCTGTTGGCTATAAGTTTAGCTAGGATTTTAGTGTCCACATTTTCAGGGATAAGGGCCTATATGAGTCACAATTTGTTGGTGGCTTGTCTGGCTTTAAAAGAGTTATATTAACCGCCTCCCTCATTGATGGGGGGAGGATCCCCGCCTCTAATGACTCCTGGTAGACATCGAGGAGCCGGGAGCAAGAGTCTCGACATAGGTCTTATAAAAAAGCGTGGTCAATCCGTCCAATCCAGGCGCCTTACCCGATGGGAGGCCTCTGATCACCTGTGTTATGTCCTCTAAAGTAAATGGGAGATCTAAGTATTCTCTGTGTTCAGGACTCAACCATACAAGCTGTAAAGAATCTAAATATTCCGTTAGGTCAGTGGGAGCAGAGTGTTGCATTGTAGCATAGAGGGTTGTATAGTATGACGTCAGGTGGGCATGTGTGTCCAATTGGCCTCTAATTGGCGGGGCGTCCGCAACCGTCAGTTCAGAGATAAATGTAGGTGTAGTTGATTGCCGCAGCAGGTTAGCTAGGGTTCTGCCTGGTCTGTCACCCTCTCCATACCCCCTGGCTTTGGCCTCCTTACCTAAAAACCAGGCTACCCTCTCCGCTTCCCTTTCAAATTCTGAAATCGCTTGTCTGATGGAGGCTAAGATAGTTACGTCCTTTGTGGCATAAAAGGTGGTTTCTAGGTCCTTTATGGTGTTCTCAAGTTTCATCAGGGTAGTACGTATTGAATGCAAGACCCCAGATCCCTTCGAGATGCATGCGCCCCTTATAACTACTTTGAAGGCCTCCCAGAGTGTGGCTGCAGAGTCGACCGAGCCCTCATTAGTGGCAAAATATTGATCTGTCAGTGGCTATTTCTTCTCGCAATGCCGCATCTAAGAGGGCGTGAGGGGGGGAGCCTCCAGCTAAATGCCCTGGGAAGTGTGCTCGGGATGCGCAATTGCATCAAAACTGGGGCGTGATCAGAGAGTGCGCGCAGAAGGTGGCGTGTCCCCACCATCCACGACAACACATCTGCTGAAAGCAACCAATAGTCTAGGCGGGACCAGGCCTGGTGGTAAGGTGTAATACAAGTTCCCTCTCTTAATTGCGGGTTAAATGCTCGCCAGGCATCTCGTAGTCTGTGCTCCTGAATTATGGAGTTTAATAGCTGGGTTGATTGGGAGTGTGGGTTGCGTGCCGTACCCTCTCTATCCAGGATGTTGTCCAGCACAACGTTGAAGTCGCCACCCCATATAACTGTATCACAGCCCATAAGTGTTATTTTTGCCCAGACAGCTAAAAAAAACTGCGGGTCGTCAGTATTAGGGCCCTATATGGCTGCAAGTGTGACGCGTGTCGAATATAGGCAGCCAGATACCAAAACATAACGTCCCTCCCTATCTGCGAGTGTTTCAAGTGTGGTCCAGCCCAGCCCCCGTCTGATCAGTATGGAAACCCCTCTCGCGTAATTGGAAAAGGCCGCAGAATGGATTTCACCCCAGTATCTATTTTGGAGCTTGGGCTCACTATTACCGCGTAGGTGCGTCTCCTGCAGAAAACAGATATCAATATGGTGTCTACGCAGATATGCATGTACCAGTCTAGCCTTCTTGAAATCGTTTAGCCCATGTATGTTCCACGTCAAGCAGTTAGCAACTGACATGAAAGGGGTAGTAAGTTGGTGAGTGAACTACATGCCATGGGATATGTTCAGCCTTAAACCTGGTGTCACAAATACAGTTACATCTGTAGACCGAATCCTCACCTCTGCCTTGCCCTGTGCTAAAAATAGTGTCCAAGAAGTATCATCTCTCATTAAGTGAACCCCCAGCACCCCTCCCCCTCCCACTACAACCTCCCAATCAGGTTGAAAATATAGACCCACCCACCCCCCCTACCAACCAACCCTTGAACAAGTGTTTGAAATACAAACACATAGGAGATCTCCCTGTGGGGACAGGCAACAACGATGAGCACCCGCCAGTAGGCAGGGTGGTCGGGCTAAGGATAGTGTCAAAAGCAATGACCCAAATCCGCCCACCCCAGACACCCAACAGAGGGCTATTAACATGTTAAAGCGATCAGTGCAATACATTCGCTTGACCCCTCATTGTCTCCGGAACTGGCGCATGGTAGCGATGCTCGCTTCAAATACAGTCAGCCAACGTTGCAAAGGGCACACATACTGGGGTGGCAGATGAGGAGCCTTCAACAGGTTAGTCATTATCATCAAGTGTCGGCGATGAATGCTTGTCTTTAGGTGAGCCCTGCTGTGGCTTCCGAGGACAGATGTGCTTTGCATATTCTAAAGCCGATTTGGCATCTGTAAAAAAATGCGCCTGGCCATCGTGGGTAATTTTGAGTTTCGCTGGATACAGCATTGAGTATGGAATGGAAGAGGTCTGTAACATTCGTTTTGTTGGAAGAAATTCTCTCCTCGCCGCCTGCACAGTTGGAGTGTAATCGGGGAAGAAGGATAAAGTGTTGCCCTGGTGGATAACTGGGCTCTTCACTCTTGCCTCTCTTAGTATTGCGTCTCGGTCTGCGTAGTTTAGTAAATGCGCAATAATGGGACGTGGTGGCAGTCCAGGTGCCGGCCTTGGGCCCAGCGAACGTTGGGCGCGCTCCACGGTCATAAGTGGTGACAAGGAAGGGCCAAACAACTCCTGGAGGAGATTGGTGATATAGGGCTCCATTTTTGTTATGGCTGTCGACTCCGGAAGGCCAATTAATCTGACGTTATTTCGTCGAACGTGCTTCTAAGTCCTCATTTTTCGCTCTGATCACTTCCAACACCTTTTCCATATTCAATATCTGTGTTTTGGCCTCAGATTGAGAGTCTTGAGTATCGGATAGCCTGTTTTCCAGAAGGTCCAAGCGTGTCTCATTGATAACTTTTTTCTTCACTGTTTCTAGGCTGGCTGTTAATGAGTCTATCTTCCCATCGATGGTCTTCAGACTAGAGCGAACATCCTGTAGGATTGATCGCAGGTCCTCTTCGTGATTTTCAGACTCATCCTGCGGCCCCTGAGCTCCCCCCTGTTCAACCGGGGTGTCCATGGTACGGGTCTGGCGTTTCTCAAAGGGGATTTTCGGTTGTTTTGGGTCTGTCTTACCCATGCTGCCACGGAGCAGATCTCAGGGGGGCCGCTTGTGTATTAGAGGCTCTGTATTCAGGTGGAAGTGCCTTGATCCTCAGGGATTGTCCAGTCAGCACCACCCCAACCACAAGTAACCACCAGAGCCGTTGCAATTAAAGAGGCCGTGGCACTGGTCGTCCGAACGGACCTCTCAGGCACAATGCGTGGTACAGCTTAAAGGAGACTGCGCGCAGAGGACAAAACCAACAAGTCCTGGAGCCCACGGCCGTTCAGCAGGTTGCAGGCCGCCGTTTAGTTATGCATAGCTCGCATACGACAGCGCAGTCACCAAGGCGGTATAATGTCATCGAGTAGCAGCCGGGCAGCCCCCGCACACCACATGCAGCACCTCAATCGATATTTCCTCTGGGTCCCGGGGCGCCCACAGCGAGAAGTCGAGGCACGGCCGGGTCACCCCGATCAACAACCCCGGCCTCTGCAGTTGTCTCAGCAGGAGCGCCTATCGGGGGACGCGGCTGAATGGAGGCCCACCACGTCGCCCCAGGAATCCAAGAGCTCAGCGCTGGCAGAGCGCCCAAGGGCACCACGGCATGACTGCTCTCAGGGCGTCGGGAGAATGGACAGCAGGAAAATTACCACAGTCCTCTGACACCAGGGCAGGTAGCAAAGGTGGCCCAGCAGCAGCTCCCACGTGGCACGTTGCTGTGGCCCAGCCAAAAGACAGGTAGGGAGTGGTATCCAGTCCCGTGTGCTGCGGCAGGAGGGAGGGCTTAGGTGCCTAGGAGCCGCCTGCACTTTGCAGGCACAACCACCGCTAGGATCCGAGGGTAGGCCCAGCGGCCCCGCGCCCGGGCGGCGAGAACCCCGCTAGGCCGCACAGCAACAGGCCCCGTCACACCTGCATCGCAGATAAACTGATCCCGCCGGCAGCCCACCGCGTCCCCACAACTGCCCAGACGCCGGCCCCCTAATGCACCACCAGGTCGCTGGAAGCAGGCAGGTGTCCCAGTCCCCACCGCTTCCCCCCTGGCACCAGGTCTTAGCCCCCCTCCGGTTGTGTACGGCCGTGGGGAGCTGACCAAGCACCAACGTGCCAGAAGGGGTCCCTAAGTGGGTGCGAAGCACCACACCTACCTCTTCTGCAGGCCAGCTTATCCTCTCATCCGCGTCTTCACCTCGATCGCTCAGCAGGGCCTCCACGTCGTCGGAGCAGTCCAGGCCTCTGGCCCCCGCAGCACGGCCGGTGGCAGGCCAGCGCTCGCTCCTCCAAGGGCAGCCCCCCGGTCCGTCCCCCGGGCCTCCGGCAGAGCGCTCCGGGTCAGGTGCTACAGTAGTTCAGGCACCAGGGCCCACGCTGAGGACTATGAACTCCTCCCAACAACCAGATCCGCCACACGGGCCCGGGAGCTACGCAACGTCCACAAGTGTGCGGGCAGCCATTTTCTCGGCAGCCCAGGATCAGTTCAGCAGGATCCCAGCCAGTACAGCGTGCTATACTTCCCCAAGGGCCACCCGGGGTGTCGCGTTGTCGATACCTGCTGTGTTCTCCGGAGTCAGCCGATCCGGGCCATGGTATTTACCGGATTTTCAAGCCCGACCTGCAGAGCCCCTTCAACAGTCGGCCATCTTGCAGCACGTCGTGGCCACGCCATGTACCATCAGCCTTGATTGAGTGAATTTAATAAATGCCTAACACACCCTCTGGATAAGACTAACTGCTCACCCACACTACCCCAAAGAGAGCTGTTAGTACTTGTCGAGTTTAGCCTCTGGGGACACCCTGGACTCTGTGCACACTATACCTTACTTTGGTATAGTATATACAGAGCCAGCTTCCTACACTTGGCAACAGTGCAATAAAGACTATTGAACGGCACGGTCAAGGTTGTGACTTTTACGGGGGCGTGGTTTGCCGAGCCGCTGAATGGCTGCTCTGTGAGCGAGCTCCGCCGGCCGGGGATTTATCCTGCATCAATCCGTATGAATAAGGGAGCTGCCGCAGTGCTTTTGTCGCTTCAGTGGAAGCGGAATATTTGAGGAGCCCAGCGGTGCAATCGCCGACCTCCGCAGCCGTTCCTAAGTGCAGTTGCAGACCCCGGCGGCTGTGGGCGGAGACAGAGACGCGCTGAGGGGTGAGGCGAGACGGCGGCCAAATTTACGCGAGGCCGCGGCTTCAGGAGAGGCCTGTGGAGCGACTAGCTGGAATCGCCGGAAGGATGCACAGATTCAGACAGTGAGGGTGCAAACCAGCCGAGCGGGCTGCCGCCAAGATCCCTAATGGTAGAGATGTGCTTTAGATCATCTACGACGGCCTAAGGTGGGACCTCGCGGGCGACATTGCCGGCGCTCGAGGAGCCGACTGCGGAGGTGGGTGCTGCGCAACGAGAGAGCTCTACGAGCGGGAGCATCTCAGAGGCTGGAGGCCGAAATTACATCAAGGGCATAGCTGCTGCTGAACATTGAAGGGCGACGAAGAGTGCGCATTACCAGGTGATGGGGTTCCCTACACGGGCGCAGGCCGCGTCGAGGTTGCGTCCCTGTGCTGATGCTACTGAGGCCTTGACCGTGAACTGCTCAACCCGCGCTGGGGCGCTGGACATTGGATTCGGTAGACCCGAGCATGCTTGAGCTGCTGGGATGATGTGAGGAGAGAATATAAGGTGCCACAATTGTAATTTTGACCGCGAACTGCATACCTCACGGTGTGGTGCTGGCCATTGGGCTCAGAAGATCCGAGCACACCTACGATGTTCTGTGGAGGTGAGGAGTGAATATAAGGAATTGGGCAGGGCCTGGCACTCGTCTTGCGCGGGAGTCACTACTGGGGGTGCGATTTGGTGCATACATGACGAATCGCGCTGGATACATCTTCAAATTGCCTGGATCGAACAGGCTGTGAGTGGTGAGGAGCAGATACTGGTGCATCGGCGGGGGGGGGGGGGGCACCCTTTCCTGCCTTTAGTGGATTTGTACTCTGGTGTAGCCCATAACATGGGGAAACAGGACGCTAAGCAGCCCAAAATCAGCTTTGATCAGCGGAGGACGACCCGCCTGACAGAATCTGATCCTGAGTCCGCTACAGGCGGCCCCCCTGGAGGGGCAACTGGGAGACCAAGGCGAAGACATGCGCACGCTGATGCTCGAGATGCGCTCAAGTCTCCGCACTATAGATGCAAAGCTAGATACGTTGACGTCGCAAATGGAATCCGTGAAATCGCAAGTTGGAGTGCACGAGCAAAGACTGGACGTGTTGGAAAACAAACAGGTCGACGCCCACTAGTTCCAAGTGGAGACCAAAGACCAACTGCTGCAGATGGACAGGCTGCTAAATGCCAAAAACGAGGATTGGAGGCGAGATCACGCCGTAATAACCTGCGGATCACGGGAATTCCTGAAACCACGGCCATTGGCAAAATGGAGGTGTATGTGTCGGAGCTCCTGAGTGCCCACTTTGCCTAGCAGCTGTCGCCAGTCTTTGCGGTGGAAAGAGCACACCGTACGTTGGGCCCCAGACCACCGGTGGGAGCTACGCCTAGACCCATCTTGGCGAGACTTTTAAATTATCAAGACCGTGACACGGTGTTGCGCTTGGCACGAGGCATGGGTACTATAACGCATCAAGGGAATAAGATCGCCTTCTATCCGGACTTCACACCAGCAGTGCAAGCGGCACGCCGCAAATTTTTGCCTGCGAAAAGACTCCTGCTACAGGCGCAGGTCCCTTACTCGCTACTTTACCCTGCAAAGCTCAAGGTGTCATATGATGGGTCAGCGCATTTTTTCACGGACGCCAAATCCGCGCTTAAGTTTGCTAAACATGTAGGGGGCAAGCGCGCCGTGACCAAGCCTAGTGCGGAGGAATCGCTTGGAACTCAGCTAAGTGACAATGACTAACAGCAATGCCATTAGGTTCCCTAGCAATACACCGGACATGCTGTTTTACACTTCTCTGAGTTTTTTAGTATTATGCTGTTGTAAAGAACAGCGCATAGTTCAGACTTCCTGATGTAGACCTAATGAGCCGATACCCTTCTGGACACCGAGGGAAATACTCACTCGCAATACTATTTTATAAGTAACCTTATATTGGGATGGTGGCGGTGGGGGCGTGGGTCACCTCCCATAACATGAATGCCTAGCTTTCCATAATTAAGTTATGTAAATCGATCCTGAAGGGCTAGCATGAGACGATACGATTCGGGAACCGCTGGGTGGCAGTGATTCTATTGGTCTACCACACTGGAGGTTTCGCTCCCTTGCAGTTTCCTGGACACCCTGCCATGGTAGGGAAGTGAGCTGGCACTCACACGACCCCATGGGAAGTTTCCCAGCAACTCTTATTTTGGTGGTTTGTTTGGGGAGGGGTCCTTTTCAACCTGATTGGGGGGGGTTGGTATGGGAGGGGGGAGGGTTGTTAGTTGTGTTACTGGTGTACTGAAACCTTGCTGGCCGCTATCTATACTTGATCCCACGCTACCTGTATACGTAAGGGGTTGTAGTAAAGAATGGTATGTTGATATATCATGCATCCTGAACCCAGGATAAACTGTCTATCGTGGAACGTCAGAGGTATAAATGACAACAGGAAAGGTAGATTGGTGCATGCTTATTTAGCCAGGCACAACATAGACCTATGTATGTTACAGGAGACTCACTTACATGTCACGCCATCCCCGAGACTGAAACATACTAGATGGGGTCCGGTTTATTCATCGGTGTATTCTAATTATGCACGTGGGGTAACGGTTTTGATTAGGCGTGGTACTGACTGGAAGGAAAGGGAACTGCATGCGGACCCAGATGGTAGATATGTTATACTGGTAGGTACGCTGGGAGGGGTATACATGGTCCTGGTTGCGATATATGGCCCTAATGTGGACTCCTCTGAGTTTTTTCAGGAGCTCTGGGCTAAGGTCAAGGCGACGGGGTGCACTACGATCTTATGGGGGGGTGATTTTAATGCAGTGTTGCGGGATGACTTGGATAGGCAGGGTACGGCACGGGTGCACCATGCTGCCGCTGGGAAAATGTTAAATGCAATAATGGATGATGGTGATTTGATCGATATTTGGCGCTCGCACAACCCACACACTAGAGAAGGGACTTGTTTCTCCAAACACCACAGAGCCTGGTCCCGGTTAGATTACTGGCTTGCGACAAGGGATTTAGCGAGCTGGGTGGTGGAAGTGAGACATTTGCCGCGAACATTATCGGACCATGCCCCCTGTCTCCTGAGCCTGACATTCCCAGATAACACGCGTAGAGCCTTTACGTGGAGGTTGCCCCCACATGCGTTACTTGACGAAGCCTTCAGGGAAGAGATACGCACAGATATCACTGATTACTTTACTCTTAATTCAGGGACGGTTAATACGGAGGTGTCATTGTGGGAGGCGTTTAAGGTGGTGATAAGAGGACAGTGCATGTCGCGACAGGCTGGGGTACTCAAAGCTATACGTACCACACTATCCGCTATAGAGGCACAAATCAAGGAGCTAGAAACTAAGTTCTATTTGGAGGGCGCGTCGGTAGACTTGGCCCAACTGAAGGCTAAATTACTAGAATATGATGAGGAAGCGCAGAGGGAGCTGAAATTTCTTGGGAAATATGCAGAAGTGCGTAGATATGGGGAGGGCGATCGGCCGGGTCGGACGCTGGCTGGAATGCTCCGCCCGTCGAAATCTGCTGCCCACATACCTGAATTGATCACAGGGGACGGTAGCACAGCTCGAGGCCCGACAGCTGTCCTCGGGGAATTCACATCCTTTTATACTCAGTTATATACTACTACGCAATCGAACTACATGGAAGGTATGAAGCCGTTTCTGGATTCTCTGGAACTAGTCTGGTTTAACCACAGATATAGGGAATATATGGATCTACCCTTTACGGTCTCTGACGTCGCAGACGTGATCAAAGGCCTACCCTCGAATAAGGCCCCTTGGTCAGACGGGTTGACGACCGCCTTCTATAAGACATATGTGGAGGAGCTAGCGCCCAGGCTGCTTGCGGTATATGCTGAGGCTCAGGAGACGGGGATACTTCCCCCGTCCATGAGAGAAGCGGTTATTATTACTCTGCTCAAACCGGGAAAGCTGGATACGGACCCTGAGTCCTATCGACCCCTGTCGCTCCTCAATGTTGATGTTAAAATCCTGGCAAAATTGATAGCGAACAGATTGCAACCTATGCTCCCGATCATTGCCAGACCCGACCAATCGGGCTTTATACCGGGCAGATCTACCTCCCATAATCTTAGGACAGTGTTTTCGGTCCTACATTACCTACACCCAGATGTCCAAGCGGCAGTGGTTTTTTTTAGACGCGACAAAGGCGTTTGACTCTCTCTAGAGTGGCCGTACCTTTTTGGGATATTAGAACGCATTGGCTTTAGCCCTCTTTTTATTGGATTGATTAGATTGTTATATACTGAGCCAGGGTCAGAGTAAATGGTCTCATGTCAGCGCCATTCTCGATTACGCGAGGCACAAGGCAGGGGTGCCCTCTGTCCCCTCTGCTATTTGCAGTAGCGATGGAGCCTCTAGCAGCACGTATCCGTCAACACCACACAGACAAAAGAATAGGATTTAGCTCTAGGAGCCTCCTAATATCTTTGTATGCCGATGATGTTACCTTATACATAGTGGACCCGGCGAGAAATCTCGACGTATTGCGGGAATTCATCCAGTTTGGTGGGTTGGCCGGGGTGTCAATAAATTGGGGTGTCATTAATATTCCCGTTGACGGATACTACCGAAAGGGTGACCTCTGAATTCCCGCTGCAATGGGAGCAAGAGAAGGTGAAATATTTGGGGATTTGGATCAGTCGAAACCTACAAGAATTGTGGACCTTGAACTATGGCAGGACCATTGGCTGGCTTGAAGAGAAGGTGGCTATATGGTCTAAGCTCCCTTTGTCGCTGGCAGGTAGGATTGCACTGACAAAGATGGTGATATTGCCGAAATTTTTGTATCCATTTGTAAACCTGCCGCTCATGCTGACGCAAGCATTTTTTGCAAAACTGCAAAACTGCGCTCATTGCTCATCTCTTTGGTATGGGCGGGGGGACAGGCCCATGTATCATGGGAATTACTGACCTTACCGCTGAGACCGGGAGGACTGGGAGCCCCAGATATGAAACTGTATGCACTTTGTGCGCAGGCTCAATTCTTGCACCATTGGGTATATCCAACGCCCTACCAACCACATGTGGCAGTGGAGAGGGATGCAATGGCGCCGGTACCACTGTCGGTCGCACTATACCAACCATATCGACGCTCCACAACAGATGTTGACACTACTGAAACCCTGCGATGGGCTTGGGATGGCTTGCGGCGGCGGGCAAGAGCCCAAATACTGTACGCCCCATCTATTCCCTTAGCCCAAAATCCAATGTTACCAAATATCAAAGATGAGCTGAGCAAAGCGATGGCACGAAAAATGAAGTTACATACATTTGCAGATCTCTACCCGGAAGATACTTTCCGGGATCCCCTAAGTGCGGAGGAAGGTCATGCAGTGCCGTTCGGGGAAGCTTTTTTGTACCACAAGGTGCAAGCTACATGCCGCGCCTTACATAGTGACTTTCCGGCTCCCCCGCCTACCTTATTAGCATTGGAGGTTTTGCTCCGCTCGCCTTCCCCACGCCGCCTTGTAACCAGACTCTACACGACTATGTGACATGCCCGACTGCACTATTGCGATGGAATGCCGAGCTAAACCCCCCAATATCTGAGGAACAATGGGTATACTGCTGCCAACAGCTGACTGAATTGTCGCCCAACTACAAGCTTCGGCTTATCCACTTTAAATTCTTGCATCGGTTTTACAGGACGCCCGTCGGATTAAACCGAATGGGATTGCGAGAGGAGAACACTTGCTGGCGATGTGAGGCGACCTCGGCCTCTTTTCTACACATGGCGTGGGATTGTCCCAGATTAACTGACTTTTGGTCCCAGATTTTTAGGTCCATTAATCAAATATTAGGCCTGTCCCTGAGTCCGTCTCCACTTTTGGGCTTATTGGGATATGTAAAGGACACGCACATACGTAAGCGGAAATTACATGCCTTATTGTTATTGTTTGCTAAGAGGCAGGTTGCAGTACATTGGGGGAGGAGGCGAAGGCCTACCCTTATGGAATGGGTCAGGGAAGCGACATATGGTCTGAGCCAGCTAGCTAACTTCTGGGACTTGATGCCCCCTGCTTCTAGGCCCCGGGAGATATGGGAACCATTTATTGCCTGGGTCCGGGAGCGTTTGAGCGTAACTGAAGCAGACCGGTTGGATGCAGACCCCCCCCCCCCCCGAGAGTGTGTAAAGTCGTGTCAAACGGTGGGGTATGTACAATGGGAGGTGACGTGGTGCTGGATGGGCACTAAGGATTGCTTTCACGGTTGTCACCTCTGGGACACTATTGATGCATGTTAGCTGCCTATGATGCTACACGATCACAGAAATACCATGAATGTAAGCTATTGGTCAATTACTATAGGGTATATTTTGGGATATTTTCTCAACCGGTACACCAGATTTGTTTGTTGTTGTATAAACAATTGTCATGTTTTATTAAGAAATGCTAATAAACCAATAAAAAAAAAAATAAAAAAAGTTGTGACATTTACAAACAATTGCTGTAGAGGAGTGCAAAAAATTGTAAAGAATATATTCTTTTGGTAATTACATTAAGAAATTGATTCCACCTCATATCTGTTAAAGCTAGGTAGTTTGTGAGTTTGTAGTTCTAAAAATTGGGTTGTAGGTCAAGCACGTTTGGGAAGCACTGGCATAGGGTAAAGTGGGCATCCCTGTTTTGGTGCCCTGACCTAAATGTGAAGGATTCGTGCATGGCTCCATTTATTCTGACTGTCTGATGGTTTATTTTATTACATAAGGCCATTTTCCTTTTTAAAATTTTAAAAACAATGTATTGCCGCAAGTAGGTTTGCAGAGAATTGACTGCAGGAATAACTAAGAGGCCTTATCAATGCTTTTTCGGCTTCTAATGCAGTTGTTGCAGTTGGTGGGGAAATTAGTTTGCCTATTTTGTATGGTGTGCAAAAGTTCTGTCATTGTCACTTGAGTATCTGTTTTCAAGAACTCTTGTTTGTGCAGGGTCTGTAAGGTTTACAACATCTTTCACAAATCTGTTTCCTATTATTTTGGCATTGGATTTGCACTCTAAGTTTTTATAAGACACTCTGTCTGTAGTTTTTAGTAAGGATGTGATTTTTACCTTCATTATGTATTATGACAACCTTGGGCACTTCAGCACTTTCATGAACTTCCCCTCTGCAAGTAAACTACTGGAATAGGTTACGAAGTGAGTTGATGAGATTTTTGCAGTATTCCTTACAGCTGACAACACCCCAAAACTTTAATCATTTACCTGATGTGCACTTGTTGTTTGTGAATCTCTCTGTGGAAGAGAAAAGAAAGTTGTCAGAATACACCCACCACGTGACCAACCACTTTTAACATCTTCTGATTCGTTTATTTGTGCACTCGCCTATAGAATGGAAAATAAAGTTATTAAAATATATCTACCTCCCTTAATGACCAACTTTCTTGACTGCTGCTTCGCTCTGTTTTTGGAATGTATTACACTTGCCTGTGAAAGGATGTCAGTAAACATCATCCTCCCTACCCTCTCAACCAATTCCCATCCTTATCTTCTACCACTGATCCCTCCAGTCCTCTTTTCTGGATAGGGTGGGAAACCGGTCAGGTGTTGGACCATTGCTCAATGGTGTGCTATTGATGACGAGGACAGGTACTTGGGTGAATACCAGCCCTTCCCTGTTTCCATGTTGATACATGACCTGGTGCCCTGCTTTGGCCCCATCCCCACTAGCAGGTCTGGCCTCCTTTCTTTTCCCGGGTGCTTTCTTGAGGAATGAATGCTAAGGGTGGTCCCTTCCTGACACCACCTTGCTCCTCCTAATTCAGTACTGAGAGGAACTGGGAAACGCAGAGAAAAGATTCCATTCAAAAGAAACCAAGACCTACCCAATCTGGAGCAAATGTCGGGAGGCACCCTACAGAGGAAAAATCCAAACAAGGCGCAAAAAAGCGATCCCAAAAAATCCTAATTAAGCATAGTCTTGAGAAGAAACCAGGGAATACAGTGAAGTGGATGATGAACAAGAAAAAATACCCCAAGTGCGATACAAAGTACATATCTTAAATAGTCTTCATAGTTTGTGCTTCAGTAGTCGATCCAAAGTGATTCTGCGCCATCTTAAATTGGGAAAAGAATTGCTCTTATTTTATAGTCATTGGGACTTGAGCAGTACCAGTTGTGTGCAGTAGATGTCAAGAAGTCTTGATTTGATTCAGTTGTCTCCTTGCATGCAGTCACACTTCCCCAAAAGCCAAAGAGAAAAAAGAATGCACCAACCACCAATAAAAGAACTCTGCTCTACTGTTGCCCCCACTCTGAGTGGCCACACCCAACTGAGAACTGGCCACACACACCAAGAAGAAACACAGGGTCGAGAAACACGCTTGGTACCCAAATGGAAAAGCCTCTCCAACCCTGACATTACCAGGATGAACAAGGTTGAGATTTTGATTAGGAGCAGAAGAATGAGAATCGGCGTGTTCTTGGGAGGAGTGTGCCCGCCTAAACACTCGGAATTTGCCAGAGAGCACAAGATACACTCGCTGCAGTGCCACAAGATAGGTGTAACCACCATGGCTGGTCATAAAGCTGCAATGATCAGTTGTGTGACTGTGTTAAACAAAAGTCCATCTGAAATCCACACGAACAGCAATAATTACAGTCCCATGCAATGCAGCGTAATTTGGTGGCCGCAGCTAAGCCCGGGCAGTGCACAAGTCCCCATGGACAGTGATAATAACCTTCTGACATATAGCAAGATATACAGTATCCACAGAGAGCCCAGGTGGTGTACTTGATGAGTTGGTCTGGTAGGCTAACACTATAGCTAAGGGCTATCTATACAATAAAATACACAGCTGTAGTGATCTCCGTTCCTGTAGCCTTGGTGGTGGTCTCCTCCAGCCCACACGAAGAGTGTGACCATTCAGCAAATCCTTCAGGAGCTTTAGTATCAGGATTGAATGGTCTTTGAACTTAAAGATGCATTCCACCACATTCGTATTTAGAAGTGTTACAGAAGATAACCTGTGCTTCTCAGTGAGCAACTGCACTTTCAGTTTTCAGTTCTCTTCTTCAGCCTTTGGTCTGGTTTTTACAAAAGTGATGGTCGTGGTTCAGATTCACTGAGAGCAGATCTAAGTGATTTTTTTTTTGTTTTTTCTGGACGATTAGTTGATCTAAAGCCACACTGCCTCAAATGACTAATTGACCTGTACAGGGAATTTTGAGGTTGCTGCGTGAGTTGTCTTTCAGTTAATGGAGACATTTCTTCCATGGTCGCTTCTCAAAGAATAGAGTTCAGGGGGCTCATGATGTATGCTACTACACTTCCTTGTGCTTTTCCTCTTCAAAACAAAAATGCATGATTCTTCAAGTCTTTGCCACCACGATCCAATCCATGTTTTGTGACCTCATGCCTCTTTTTTTTATTCCTTGTGCACGTTAAAATATTAGTGAGTAACTTTTCCTGTCTAAGTCCCGTTGATTGCATCATGGTCACCATCCAGGCAATGTATCTTTAAAAAAATCATGCAATCTGACTTAACTGTGAAGAAAAGTGTTAATCAGACAATTCATCTTATTTTGACATTAAGGCAGTAATTCATTGATCATTCTTGTTGTTTAATAAATGTATCTCTCCAATAAAATGTTGCTCCCTGTAAGGGAACTTCAAAGTGTGTTAGAATAAAATCATTAAAAGATAGTTATAGAATAAAGTGATAGCAAATTGAAACCCAATGGAATGAAAGGTTAGGCTTAAACAACTTTTTGACATCTGACCTTCGGCAGGTTAGCATACAAATGTTTTTAGGACATTTCAAAGTATTTTTGTGGATCTTTTCTAGCAATGCAATTGTAATGTCTCATGGTTCTGCACTCTGTATGTTTAATGTGAAGTCTAATGGTGACACACACACACACCACCTCTAATGTTTTATTGTTTTGTCATCTGTGGGAACATCTGACTGTGTATTCTTCCCTCTGTTGTCTCCATGGGACATTTCTACTGTGAATCACACACCTTTCTACATTTCTCCTACCCTTGCACAAGACTTCTATCACTCCTCATTGTGCTTACAGTGGGGTTATTCAACTGGTTATATTGCTGTGAATTTTAACACTTATTTTCATGGTACTTGTTCTTTAATGTGCCTAGTACCATATAGCCATCTTGCAGTCAAATGACCCGTCTCCACCCTTCCTGGAGTGCCCTGGTGACCCGCCAGTTAGTTGGAGGTAATGGTTTGATGCATTTCAGACTTATCAAAGTGCAGTTGGGGCACGGAGATTCGGACTTGAATGAAAAAAATGCTTGCTACGTCATTCACTAGGATTTGAAGGGGGAGCAATCTACAAGCTTTTGCCTCAACTAGTCATGGATTGTGGTGAGGCACTGGATCAGTACTAAGAGGAAGTTAAAACATTGGAGGGTTGCTTTGATGTCTTAATAGTCTGGTTGTTTTATGCCACAAGTTTTTTTGTTTTTTTTAACTACATCAAACTCACAGATAGTGTTTACTCTTGATTCACAGCATTGGAATGGCTGATTTCCAAAATTTCAATTTGGAGACTATAGCGACCAGAGAATTCCTGTTATTAATAGAGAATCTTTCCATGGAAGAGTTGATCAGAACAGCCAAGGGCAACAATTTCAGGCAATATGTTAAATGAAAAATGTTCTGAAATGGTGTGTGCTATTCACAGTAGGATTTATATGTCTGCATAGGAGCCTCTGTCAAGAATAAAAATAAATATGTTTCAGAAGGCGGTTTCCAACACATACAAGAAGGAGTAAACCATGTTCCACTAGAAATGCTGCCTGCATATTTGCAACAAGCTGGCACACTAATGCAAATGAGGTCAGAGTGTGAAACAAAATGTGAGCATAGTAGCAGCCATCTGTGACAATGAAGCTTCTTCAGCTATTGTTAAACCGGTTCAGAATGATCTCCAAGACATGGTGTTGGGAGTTGAGCTTGACATTGTAAAGGCTGGGAATTCATAAGTGTGTGTTGATCCATATGCCATTATAAAAGTGGGAGATCAGGAGCTTCCTTTACGTGTAGATTAAGATAGAAGGACCACTGTGATCACTGATGCCCTTTATGTGAGCCTGTGGGGTAACAGAGCACTTCAACACCCGGACAGGGCACCTGCCTCCTATGAGGATAGAAGCATTGATTTGTTGGAATTTTTTGAAGATGTCTTGGAGATCAGAGGAAGACTCATTCAATGGAAGATTTATGTGGCCATCGAAGACTTAAATGTTCTAGGGTGGTTCCACCAAGAGGTCTTTGATACAATGTTGCTATGAGGGGCTACAAAATATAGGTCATGATAATCAGAGTAGAGAGTTAGTTGAAAGGAGTTTTTAACAAGTTCCACAAAGTTTTTCCAGATGTAAAATAAGTGGGTTGGAGGGGACGTGACCTGATCGAGCATGGCGTAAAACGCACTTCAACCGAGCTCTGGACCCCCCAGGCCTATCTATTGCACTCCACCGCATCCGGCTGAAATCCTTTGCTTCCCACGGTGGCCTGGAAGCCCTAGTACCCCTGTGTCCTTTAGAGACTCAGCTGGTTGCTGGGGATCTGTCCCAACACTGTGAGCAGCGCTGCCGTTGGGCAGCTAGTGCAGAGGCCGTGCCGCCTCCATTTTGGCTGGGACTCTGGGGGCTCACCAGCACTGGTCCGCGGGTGCTGGACCGACATCACGGAGTCTGAAGCAGTGACCTGGGTGGCCTACACCTCCTGTAGGCAGGAGCCTTGGACGGCCGATGCCTCCCTGCCCCTGAGGTCTCAGAAGGTGAATAGGAGCCTGGGGCGTTCGGAGTGGCGGCCTAGATATGAAGCAGACCTAGCGGTCGACATTGAGTAGAAGCATCCTGCTGGGGACTTTGAGACGCACCCTGCTGCCACTGGTGAGCGTGTTCGGCAGACGGTGGACCCCGCAAGATCCTGCTCTTCCCAGCATCGCATATCAACACAACGGCCCCGGGGGCGGCCCAATGGTGTGTGCTGCCTTGATGGGACACGGTCACCAGCAACACCCTACTGACTTGTTGGGAACCCTACAGGCTTGGTTGCAACCCCTCCGGGCCTCGGCGGGGCTGATAGCCGTCTCCTGGACTGTCTTGGCGGGTTCCTGCTACCGACTGCCAGGATTTGGCAAATGGAAGACCATCCGGTCGCTGAAAGAAGCTCTGCGCCTTCTGAACATATTGCCACTTTGTGGGGTGGGGGAGGGGGGTGGTTGTGGAGTTAGCCCGCCTTCACCCAGCTTCCCGTCCAGAACAGCCACAGTGGCATCCAGAAATGCTTCTAAACGTCACAGGGACCTCCTGTCCCGCAAAACCAATAAAGACCTTCTTCTGCATCTTCGCAGTGTAGAGACGCCTCCCCCTTTGACATCGGGATCCGTCTAGCTGCTTGGTTCTCCAATAATGTTCTTTGCAGGAGGTGGCTGCTGGTCTCCTGTGCCTCTCCATATCGGTCGACCTCCTGCCCGTTGAAAGCGGTGCTGCCGGACTGATCCCCCGCTACTCCCGGGGGTCCTGTGATGAGATATGGACTGGCCTATCCCAGGCCAAGCGATAACCCAGCACTCACTGTATCCCCTCTCCCCTCTGACCCCCGCCAGTGGGAACTTACAAACTACTGCTGGCCCTGACAGTCGTAGGCCCTGGGGGTCTGGATGGCCTTGAATCTGCAGTGGCCATCGAACCATCCCACAGATCCAGACCTTTGGGGAGTGACTTCTCCTGTATGGCCGGCGTAGTCATGCACTGGCCCTGTCAAAGTCCTGGGTCAACTGTTTAGGCCCTGTTGGCCTGTGCTTATTGTTCATATTAACGTGCACTTTTCTTTGTCCTGGTTATTTGGCACCCCGAGGGTCCTCCCCTCCCTCTCCCCTCTGTACCCAATTCACTGCACGTGCCATGTGGCGTCCTCTCGAGGTGTAGGTGACTTCCGCTGACCTATCCTTCCCACTCGACCACCCCCAGCATTTCACAATGGCAGTGGGCTGCCAAGTTTATTGCTTACCGTTCTCCACCGCTCGCTGTCATGCTCTCTGTCCCTGGCCTATCCGCTTTCGGCCCCGTACGCTCATCACACTGGCTTATCTCATAGTCTTTACTTATAACCACTGTTTCCGGTGTTAAATTTCTCACTCTCAATGTGCAGGGACTCAGCGTGCCCAACAAGAGGAAGCAGGTGAGGCGATATCTCATCCAACAGAATGCTGATGCTATTTTCTTACAGGAAACCAACCTCCTCATGCACAACACCCCTCGTATGGCACACCCCACATACCCATTCGTCACTGGGCTTGTGCCTCTACTAAGACAGCTGGGGTTGCGATTCTCTGCAAGGCCACCTACTGTTCCAAAGTCCTGCAGGTGGTCCGGGATGGGGAGGGTCGTTTCCTGAAGCTTACTGTTCAGTGCGGCTCATAACTCCTCACTTAAAAAAATATATATACGCTCCCAACCAAGCCCAAGATGCTTATCTCTGGTATTTGCTCAAAGACAACTTGTCACGGGACGGGGGAGATTTGGTGATGGGAGTGGACTTCAACTTGGTCTAGAACCCTGCATTCGACCGCAGCGCCGCCTCCTTCCAGGGAACCAGTGCTATGTCGGCAGCCCTCAAATGCTATATTACTGATATGGGCCTGGTCGACGCATGACGATACCACCACCCAGAGACCAGGGATTTTACATTCTTTTCCCATGTCGTCCAGTCCTATTCACGTATAGACTATGTCTTTCTCGCCCATTACCTACTGCGAGACCTCGACACCACCCTCATATCGGATATTTTAATCTCCGACCATGTACACTTAGAACTGACCTGGTCTAGAATGGGAGAGAGAACCCGATCTTCCCCGCAATGGCATCTTCCCCCGCAGCTCCTACACAGTCCTGTAGATGTTGAGGACATTCGTAAAGAGATAGCGAATTATTTTGAGACCAATGTGCACCCAGTGCCTTCACTCTGGGATGGATTCAAAGCCACCATTTGAGACACTATCACTACTGTATCTATTGCCCGGACGAGGGAGACCAAGCTGGTTGAGTTGGGCCTGGCAGCTGACATCAAGGACTTTAAACGTCTTGACCACTTCTCCTTGGCACTATAAACTGCATTTGGCCTTATTTAGGGGTCAGCTAAGGGAGCAGCGTTGAAACGAGGCCGATCTATCCCTCCTTGCTCTCAAGCAAAAATACTATGAGGGAGGTGACAAGGTGGTAACCTTCTTGGCATGAAAGCTCCGGCGCCAAAAAGCTTGCAGCCATATCCCTGGGATCCAGACAGCGACAGGAATCTGGGCTACTTCAGAAGCTGCCAAGCAGGAAGCATTTCAGGACTTCTACCAAGCCCTTTACAATGGGGACAAGGCCCCTCAGGACGTCATTGACAACTACCTAGCCGCCTGTAGATGGGACTCACTTGACTCGCTCCACTCTGAGCTGCTTGAGGCCCATATCTCTGTGAAGAAGCTTCAACATGCCCTGGGGATTCCCCCCCTTGGTAAACTTCTGGGTCCTGATTGCTTCCCAGTAGCCTTTTATCGTATATTAATAAGCCACAAATTTCCTACCACTTATCATTCCCCCCCAAGTCTCCCGATAAAAATGGTACCTCACCTGTGTGGGTAGGGCTAGTGCCTATGAAAGTAAAAGCCCTAAAACTGAACATGAACACATCACATTTTTCAACGGAAAACTGAGCCTTTTTTTTTTTTTTTTTTTTTTTTTTTTACAATGTGGCTAGATGTGGATTTTGGGTTCTAGCTCAGCCGGCTTGTAGGGAAACCTAGCAAACCTGTCCATTTTTCTAAAATAGACACCTAGAGGAATCCAGGGTTGGGTGACTTGCATGGCTCTCACGGGAGTTTCTTACCCAGAAGCCCTTTTCAAACCTTAAACTTTGACTAAAAAAACCACATGTTAACCACATTTCTGTGATGGAAAGTTCTGGAATCTGCAGTAAGCAACAAATTTCCTACCATCCCACCCAAGTCCTCCGATAAAAATGGTACCACACTTGTGTAGGTAGGCCTAGTGCCTGTGACAGGAAAGGCCCCAATATACAATGAAGAGACATCAACATAGCCTCTCACAAAATTGATCTAAATTGCCCATGGGTTTAGCAGTGGGTCTTTTTTGGGCCCGGGACCGACTGCCACCCAGGGAAACCTATCAAACCCAGACATTATTGAAAACTAAACCACGATGGGAGTCCAGAGTGATGTGCGTCACATGGATCCGACCAGGTTTTTGTACCAATAATGCCCTGCAAACCTCAAACTTTGCCTAAAATTGCACATTTTGCTTGCATTCCTGTGACGTAAACTTCTGGAATCCTCAAAATTCCTACTACCCTGCGTCCTCCACTTGTCCTGATTTTGTATTACAGGCGCTAGGCTCAGCCACCCAAGTGGGGTAACATTTGTATTGGGACAAGTGAGGGGAAGGCGGGGGGCAGAAAGACAGTTGCTGGTCATATTAGGGGTGGGGGCTGGGCCTGATGCTGGGGTGGGCTGCCCCTATCCATTTATGTACCTATAAAAATCCCTGGCGTCTAGTAGACTTTCTGCCTCTGGGGCAGATTGGAGGTAATAATCTTTAGTCTGGGTGCAGAAAAACCTTTGGGCCTGGGGGAAGAGAGGAGCCCTAGCCCATTGCAAGAGGGCCGCTCCCCCATCAAAATTCACTCCCTGGTGGTCTGTTGGGCTTTCTGCCCCCAGCAGTGGGGTAGATTGGAGGACAACACCTTCAATCTTCCTCCGACAGGGGGCAGAAAGACTTCTTAGGGCTATTTTGGAGGGGTGGGTGCTAGGCCCGATGCCAGGATGAGACACCCAAACCTATAAATCCTGTATTAAAATCCCTGGTGCCTAGTGGGCTTTCTGCCCCTTGCTCTGGATAGCGCCGTCCAATCTGTCCCCAGGGGGACAAAAAGACTTTTGTTCCAGGAGGTAGACTCAAACGGGGACAATCTAAACATGACTACAGGCCTGCCACCACTAGCATGTCAGTGCAGGTTTAAACTGCAAATGTAACCTGTCAAAATAACCCATTTTGACGGGCCTAAACCCCTCCTTTTAAATATTTACAAGTCTCCCCAAGTAAGCCTTACTGCCCATTAAAGGCATGGTGTATAGTTTTTTTTAAAAGTGGTACATGCAAAGGTTAATGTTATGTCTTTACAGTGACTAGCACCTAAAACCTATTTTCAGTATAGCAGAGTTGGATGTTCCAAAGGCAAGCATTGGGAGTTTAATAAATGGTATCCCTACCTAGGAAACTACTATAAATTTAATTTTGGGTCATTTTGAAATATTTATTACAATCCTAATTTACTGGTTTAGTCAGATTTGTAATAAATATTTTGGAAAGATGACTTTTAAAAAGTCACCTTTGCCCTGCCTTAATCCCCTGGTAACTAAACGTGCATTTTGCTCTCTCTCCCTTTTGCCAACCAGTAACTAGCATTTCAGTGGGCGTGAACAAGGTGTGAACTTGCTCCCAGAACATGAATTTAAGGCCTTGGTGTCGGGAGGTGGTGTTGTGCCCTTCAAAGGATAGCCTGTGGGATAGGCCCAAGGACTTGATTAACTTCATAGAGGCTTCCCCTGTCACAAGCATATGTAGCTAACACTCAGGCCTGCACCCTTCTTATGTCCGTCCAGCCAAACCAGCCTCCATCACAGTGCCTCTTGTTGACATTAGTGTCCGGTCCTGCTGGAGTGTTAAGACCTGCTTGAGACGTCCGCTGGGGTTTTTCATATGACACTGGAGGCACACTTCAAATGAGGGAAACAGAATGCTAAAACAATTTGTATGCATCCTCGGTCTGGTTGCTGAAAGCTCAGTTTTGTCCTACCAGATGTCTGTCTCTGAGATTGGGGTACAGGGATTTCCTAAAACAAGATTTTAGTTTTAGATGTCAGAGGACACTCAGAGTACCATAGTACACTCCCAATGCACACCATCAGTACTCGGAGCCCAAATTTAGGGTGGCTGAAGACTTTGGCTATCTTGAAAATGCCCAAAGTGGGTAGGGTTAGCCCCGGGAACCTTTACCCCATTGGTTTGGGAGTCCCTGTGGGTCATTCTCACCATTAGCTCGTGCTAGGCATAAAAGAGACCTCTCCAGGTACCCACTACAAAACAGTCCTAAACCTGTGGAAGATCAGACGAGGACTGACCCTGAGAGAGCCCTAGTGCACTGGACCTTCTCTCTCGCTCTTGGACCCCGGACAAAGACGTGGACTCCAAGGGTCAAAAAGCTGACCTCCTGTTAACCTTACGGGGACACAGCAAGCTACATGTGGCCTTTTCCTGCAATCGCCCAGCTGACCAGTGTCAACTGCACCTGGCCTCGACCCTCATGTTGGCCTCTGCCTGCCAACCTGTGAGTCTCTAAGTAGCTTCCCTGAGATCCAGGGAGCATTAGAAGTGTACTCCTGTGGTGGATTGGTACTTTAAGGGCTAAGGTCAGAAGGTAAAATCTTTGACCAGGACGAACCTGGTTAATGTATCCGACAGGCAGTTCATCACGGCCAGTGTCAAACTGCACCTCGGTCCTGTTCTACCGTGACCATTCACTATCATTGTTATTTTGTGCTTCTTGGCTTAAAATTTTACTAAAGCATATTTCTGGTTCCACTTAGTAGATTTTTGTCATTTGGGTGTAATTGTATTTAATACATTCAACTTTTTTACTAATTCATTTTGGGATTTTTATTTTACATTTTATAACAGTTTTAGTACTGCATAATACTTTACACATTGCAGCTCAGTTGAGCCTGGTTGCCCTTTTTGATCGCTACCAGGAGAGTGAGCTCAAGATTATTTAGTGACTTTAGTGCTTCACCCTGAAATCAATTGTGATTATTTCTCGAGGTGGGTACTTAACCACTCAACTAATAAACCAGTGTCTTACTCTGACCATAAACTGTTAGTGTTCATTCCTAATAGTAACATTCTAAGTTATTGCAATATGATTTTTACATTCACCTAATTGCTGGGGGAAAAACTACAGAGTGGACTATTTGTCAAGGCTTCCTGTAAGGTGGAGATGACCTGTACGTTGAAAGTTGTCTAATAGAAGTAGTGATATCTTGGAAGAAATTATTAGGTTCATTTTAGGTTGTTGGCCAGAGGAAAAAAAAATCACATCTTCATTGTAGTGTGCAATCTTTTTATAAAGGTTTCACATGAGCTATTGGTGAAGGATGGCTTATTGATGCAGGCAGACCAGTTAGCTCCCCCGGACCAATTGAGGTGTGCCATTGTTGGAATGCTGATGAGGGACACATGGGGGTGCACTTTCCCTAAGTGCATGATTTGTGCCCCCTACTGATGACTGAGTATGTACTAGGATGTGGTGAAGAACTGCATGGTGCATGCTGGTTGTGAGAAACATTTTGAGTATATGCTCACCTCCCTTATAACCTATCATTTTGCCACCAGGCCTTTGGTTGAAGGTGGGAATTGATTTCTTGAGGCCTCTTAATCTGTTATCTTCATGCCACTGTTTCACTGGTGTTTTGTTTAATTAGCGGTGGCCAGAGGTTAGGTTTTTGGCGGATCCTAACACTGTGATAGATGTCTTTGGCAGGTACTGTTTCCTGGAATATTTGGTGTCTAGACAACCAAGTGCAGTTCATGAGTGTGGAAATGGAGGGGTTTATTAAGACGTGTCGGGTGAAACTTCTTTTCTTTTTTTTATTCCTTTTATTGATTTATAAGAAAACAATACAGGTCATATTGATGTTCATACAGATAACACATTTTTAGCCAAATTACCAGGTCTATTTCTCTCTGGGATCTCCTTTCAGAGCAGGTATATTCATATATGTCTAGTTCCATGTCTCTCTTTCAACGCCAGTTCAGCAGTTGGGGAGACACAGAGTTCACCTCGGTAAGTATTCCATTTCGCCCACTTTTTATCCCATTTTTTGGGACATCCTCTGTTTTTAAACACTACTTTCTCTGCAAGCATACATTTGTCCATTTCTCTAGTCCATTGTGTTGACTTCGGCCCCTTCGCATTTCTTCCCAGTGCATTGCTATGCATCGTTTAGCCAGTGTGTACCCCAGGGTGGCCTACTGTTGCTCTGTTGTGGTGAGATCTGTTGCATCCCATATGTTAAGGAGTGTCCCAATTTAGGTGTTAGCTGAATATCTTTGCCAATAGCCATGTGCAATTGTCTTGTGACTTTCCTCCACAATGGCGCTATGCTCGGGAATTCCCACAGTGTATGGTAGAATGTGGCCTATTCCGCACAGCGTCTGAGACAAAGCGGATCTTCTCTACACCCAATTTTGTGTAGGGTGGGCCCTGTTAGGTAAGTTCTGTGTAAGATCTTGAGTTGGATGAGGCAGAAATTTAACCGGATAGCCGCTTCACGTGGGGACATTATTGCGGTTTGCCATTCTTCGTCTCCAAGTGGCCCCAAATCAGCCTGCCATTTTTCTCAGAGGAGTTGGAGTGGGTAAGGTATATTGTTGATCAGCTTTCTATATATCAATGTTATGGCTTTTATCCCCAGGGGTTCTGATAGTCTATCTTCCAGACGGGATGTCTCGGGTATCTCCCCTGGTACAGGAAGTGCCGCAGTCAGGGCATGACTGATTTGTAGGTACCGAAGTACCTCCCTCTGTTTAGAGTTCAGAGAATTTTAAGATTTTCCCCTTTTTCCAGAGGTCCCCAATATTAGAAATACCAATGGTGTCCCATCTATCAAATCCTGGTTGATTGCCGAGCCTCCCGAGTCTCTGGGTGAACCATAGTGGCATGGCAAGAGTCTGCTTATTATGCCAGCGAGTTTATTAGCCTGGCGCCATATGTCAATGGTTAGGGCAGTTGGGCCAAAGTAGCGACTTTTCTTTGTTTGTGAATATAGAGCCCCATTGTACCCCTCTCTCCCCCTCTGGTATCTATCCAGTTGATAAGCGGGTTCTGTCTGGGGATGGTATACCCAATGGTTGACAACCACTAGTTGTGACGCCCAGTAGTAGAGGCGCATATCAGGGAGCGCGATTCCCCAGTCATACCAGCTTCTGGTTAATTTGTGCATGGCTATACGTGGTGTCTTCCCATCCCATAGCAATGTCCTAATTTCACTGTCTATGTGTGGGAAGTAGGACTTGGGGATTTTAAAAGGGCAATTCTGAAGGATATATATGAGAAGTGGGGAAGAGCCAACATTTTGAAAAGGGCCGCTCAGCCCAGCAGAGACTGGGGCAGTGTCAGATAATGTTTCACATCATTTCGCAATCTATTTAGGGGGGCCTCAAGATTATTAACATAAAAGAGAGTCGGGTCTGGGGTTATGAAGATACAAAGGTATCGGAAGCCCTCCTCTGCCATCCATGCCGGAGTTTCGGGATCGGCCCGTGAAGTATGTAGACCAGTGATTTGGACCAATTGATAGCGTATCCAGAATATTTTCCGAAGTTTGTGAAAATTCTGAGAATTCTATGTATGGATCTTGCAGGTGATGCAAGATAGAGCAAGATATCATCAGCGTAGAGGGATATCCTGTCTGCCTGTCCTTCTGCCCATTTCAGTCCTCTAAGCAATCTGTCTCCCCTAATCCATGTCACTAAAGGTTCAAGCATCAGTGAGAATATCAATGGTGGCAGGGGGCACCCCTGTCTGGTACTCGTCCCCAGTGGAAACATTTTTGGGGTACGATTATTTACCTTGACTTGGCCTCGTAGGTCCGTATACAGCAGCCTAAACCATCTAATAAATTTCGGGCCGAAACCTAATCGCAGCAACACCTCAAAGAGGTATGACCACTCAATTGTATCAAACGCCAATTTGGCGTCTAGGGAAAGTATTGCGGCATCCTCTGCAATTACATGTTTCCGACCCAGTACATTCTGAAGTCGGCAAATATTTAAGGCCGTGTTGCGGCCAGGCATAAAGCCGGATTGATCGGCGTGCACCAACAAAGTGATGATAGGGGCAAGTCGGGAGGCCAGTTGTTTTGTGAGGATTTTGGCCTCTACATTTATTAAGGAGATCGGCCGGTAGGACCTGCAGGTATCGGCGGGTCTGTCCTGTTTGTATATAACTATGATTGAGGCCAATCTTACCTCCTCCTGTAGGAACCCCTTCTCATTGCTTTCAATATACATTTCTCGCAGAAATGGCGCAACCCGAGATACAACCAGCTTAATGAACCCGAGGGGGACACCATTGTGTCCCATTGCCTTCCCTGATTGTATACTACTAATTGCCGAGCAAATTTCTTTATTGGTGATGTCTCCCTCCAGCGACTCTTTGTCGCCGGGGGACAGGGTAGGCAGAGGTATATCTACCAGCAGTTGACGCAAGTCCTCTGCTGTAGTGGTCACTTGCGAGGTATAGATTTGCTTAAAATGATCGGCAAACGCCTCTGCAATCTCTTGCGGGTCTGAGAGAATATGGGTATCAGTAATGCAGATTCGGGGGACCAAACGTTCGGCCTGTTCCCTTTTCTCAAGCCAGGCCGGCAATCTGCCCTCCCTGTCCCCCAACTCATATATTTTATGATGGGTGGCCATATGTTTGCCCCTGGCCGTTCCTTCTTATATTCAAGTTGTTTGATATGCAAGTTGTGTTTAGTGGCCGCGTTTGGGGTCTGTGTATACTCTGTTTTGCCATTACGAAGCTCCACCTCAAGCTGATCTATTTTGTCTCTCTGGTTCCTGACATGTCCCACTTTGAGTGCCAGTGCCTGTCCTCTCACTACTGTCTTGAAGGCCTCCCATAGTATTTGCGCGGAGTCTACTGAGCCTTCGTTTTCTTCAAAATAGTTATCCGATTTTGTTGTATGAGGTTCTCTCTTATATCTGGGATTTTAAGGAGCCAGGGATTCAATGTTATTGTGGTTCTATGTCGACATTGATTAAAAGTGAATACAGCCCAGACTGGAGAATGATCTGAAATGCCTCGCGGGAGACAACGCAGTCCCCTAAACTGGCCTATGCCTGCTGAGTGGGTTAAAAGATAATCTATTCGAGAGAGGCTATTGTGGGCACTCGAAGTATGTGAAGCTATGTGTGCGTGGATGAAAATGTCTCCACATGTCCGTCATACCCATGGCGTTGAGGAATTCGGATAAGGGTGAAGTGATCCTATTCGAGTGTAGGGCTGGCAGGCGATCCATAGTATCATCTAGTGTCATGTTGGGATCGCCCCTGAGGATTAGTGACCCGATTGGCAAATCGAGAATGATCCTCCCTAGGTCCGTCAGGACTGATCTGCTGAGCGGAGGCGGGGCATAGACCGACATGACATTTATCCCCCTCCCAGCTTTCCTCCAGAACCGCAAATTTTCCCAGGGGGTCAGCCCATGTTCGATGTACACACAGTGCCAGGTTTTTATGAATTCAAATGCCCGTGCCTCTAGAAGTGTCGGGTGAAACATTTGAAGAATTCTTTCTATCATCCCCAAACCAATTGTGTGTTTGAGCCAATGACCCATGTGTTGGGTGAGTGCATAAAGTGGGCGCTAAGGAACAAGTGTGATGTATTGAGTGCCATCAGGACCATGCTATGGTTCTACCACAGCACACCACTCTCGTGAAATAGAATTTCATTTTTGTGTGTTTTTTGAGAGGTAGGAAACCACTTTCAAAATTGTACTTGACTTGTATGAAAAGGTGGTTGAATGTCCGAGAGGGAGACTATTTTGCTGATGCCAATATAAGAAATGGAAGGAAAAGGTGCAAGTCGGTCAGGTTCTACGTGGGGTATGTGGTGTGAATGAAGAAAACTGGCCATGTCTCCAAGGGCAAACCATCATTAGGCGACTCTGTAGTTTTTGCTAAAGTGTGTGGTAATGCTGTTAGTCAGGGGACGTCATTGGTGGAACACAGAGAGAGCAGTTAAGATAGGTGAAACATAGGGTGACCAAGCCACTATAGATGTGCCTTCAAGTATGGCTGTGATGTCTGATTCGTCCCACTCATTATCGAAGCCTTCCTATTTACTTCAGATAAGTTTTAGTGTATTCTTTTCTCACTTCGAACTCTTTCCATTTTGCTTTTAGTTTGTTCTGTTTTTAACTTGTTTCATTTTTTTTAAAGGGGAAATACCAGTGTGATGTCTTGGGGAAGCGTCCTGTTGTGGGGTTTAGGATGTGTTGGGTGCAGTCCCTTCTGCATGGGTTCTGTGTTCTGAGCAGAATGTTGGGTTGGGTGGAATAATGGGCAGTGTCCTCCTGTGCCTCCGATTCTTCAGTAAATTCTCTTCACATTCTCACACTCCAATGTGATTCCTTTTGGGTGTAGACTGTAGATCACTACAAATTTCCTATCGCCAGATGCCCAAGAAAATTGTTTTGTGTCAAGGGCAAGTTTTTATGTTTATTTTGTCCACTGGACGAGTAGACCCAACTCCTGCAGGACAACCCTCTTGGAATCCAGTTTAAAATAATGTTAATGTTAGGCTAATGTTAACTATATTTATAGAGCATACATTCACCCATGGTTTCTTGGAGCTGACCGATAGAAAGCTGTGAGTGGTGCAGTATAAGAGGGGTAATCAATGGCAAACTAAGACCCAAAGGCTTGTTTAAACAGTCATCTGATTGGGAGTGAAGGCCATATGGTAAGGTGTTTGATGCTGCCTGAGCTAGCATGGAAAACCTTTACGCTCCCCATATTTAGCTGTAATAAATCTTGGATCTACTGAAGATGATCTGAGTGTCCAGGAAGGAAGGTATCTTAAAACCTGATTGGATACAAGCTGAAGGTCCTGGAAATGTAGTGCTTTTATATATCAAACAGGCTTTAAATTGAACCATTGTTTGACTGGAAGCAAATGGAGATGTTTTAGTAGAGATGTAGTATGGGTTCTCCATGGGACTTTAAAGATCATTCCATTCTGGCTGCCGCATTTTAAACCATCTGCAGTCTGGTAAGATGTCATTCAGGTAGGCCAAGGTAGATCATTTTCTAGCCTTGGACCAATGACTGTCATCATAATGCTTTTCAATGCCTTTGATGAGAAATATAGAAGCAGTTTCCTAGTGGTCCTTAAAATACATATACACTTTAAAATCACTGCATTGATGTGTTGTCAACAAGAGCTGGTGTTCAACTAGGACTCCAAGACTTTTTGTTTCTAGTTTAGGTTAAGGGAGAGGTTCTATTTCCATGGGCCAGTATTGGTAGGACCATGAAGCCAGACTTGTATTCATCAGTACTATATCAGTTTTATCTGCTTTTAGTTTTAGGCTGTAGTTTCTCATCCAACCACAGATAAAACACAAGATGTTATGAAATGCTTACTGTGAAGGGGCATAGTCATCTAGACGGAGCAGAATCTGGAAATTGTCTGCATTGTTATCCAGCTGACGGTCACTATTTACCAGCTCTTTTATTTGAGGTCGAAAATGGATATTAAAGAAGTGTGGTATCGTGCATTCAACTGTAATTGCTTCTGCCCAAAACTGGGACAACTGCATTGCCTGTGACCTGTTCACCAAATATGATGTCAACCATTTATATGAAGTACCAATAATAGTCGCAGCTTGGAGATGTTGTAAGATTTTATGTTCTACAGTGTCACAGGCTGGGTAGAATCAAGGCTGAGGTAGAACCCTCATCAAGATCCGTGTTAAGGTCATCAATGGTAAATAATATCACATTTTGGTGTTTTGTCATGAAATTCAGCTTGTTGAGGATCCAAAAATGTGAAATTTTGAAGATGAGTGCTATTCTCTTGTGCTACATGTGCCTCCAATAGTTTAGCAAAGTACAGCAGCAAAGAAATTGGGTTATAACTCTTCAGTATTTCTGGGTTGCCACCAGATTTTGTTAGTAGTGGGACCACTATGGCTTTTTTGAAATTCTCAGGCACCTCACCCACAATGAGAGAGGCATTTAAGATTTCTAGTGGTGGCTCCTTCATAATTGGAGCAATCCATTGTGTTACCTTTGGAGTACATGGGTTTGAGAACCCGATTTAACTTCTGTTATACATTTCTGTGAGATGCTCCATATCCAGGGATTTGAAAAGCAACAACCGGGTCTGATTTTGTCTTTCCTCCGAGTCCTATGTAGACTTGGGACTCTGTGCTATGGTATACTTGGATGTATTTTTTAACAATAAAATAGACATTGAGTTTGTTGCATTGTTTTTGTGAAGATTTAAAAGGTTGATTAACTACCCATAGCTGAAAGGTGATTCACAAATCTTGTTTGAATAGTACCTTATTTTGCAACGTATGATCTGTTTTCTATATTCCGTCATGTCCTGCCCGTATATATTTACATGAGTCATCGCACTTCCCCCGCCATTGATGCTCTAGGCTTCTTAGTTGTAACTTAGTTTTCATTAACTCGCTAGAGAACCAAGGAACTGGTGACAATCTTTTAATTGCACAGCTTCTTACTACTGGTGCATTAATGTTTGCTGCTTCTAACCAGCTATTGAATTCATGTTCTGCTTTATCAGGACTTCCACTTAAGTGTGTTTTATTTTCACTTAGGGTATTTATAAAATTATCTGTTTGAGGCATATGAGCTGTAGATTGTATACTTTAGCATAGATCGCCATCTGGTGTTGGGCTCGGATGTTTGCAGTTTGTTTTTGTCGAAGAAGTCTTTGTTAGTCACAAGATAGGTGACTCCTCCTTATGGTGACAGTGCGCATGGGCATCGACTCCATCCCCAGATTGTTTTTTTCTGCCATCGGGTTCAGATGTGACTTGCTGCGCTCCAGGTCGGTGTCGTTATCGAAACCCCCTTCGAAGCGCAATCACCTACCACTCAACGGTATTGTCTCGATCGCGCTTCCCTTTCTCTACGCGCATCTTCTACAATCGAAAAAACTTCGGCGCGGGCCGTTTGGCCTACCCGCGCCGATCCCGACGGAAGTCGATGGAACGGACTCCCTTCAAGAAATGTCCCCAGTGTGGTGTTAAATTCCCACACTCGGACCTACACCCAGTGTGTAATCTTTGCCTCTCTCCAGAACGTAGAGAGGATACCTGTGAGGCTTGTCTATCTTTCAAGTCTAAGAAGACCATTCGTGATCGTCTGGCTCGATGCCACGAAATGTCCCAAGGAAGCGGCTCCATTCCGGACATCTTCCATCCAGGCCCCGACAGCATTCCGGAACAAGCCCAGGAGGAACAGGTCTCAGTCTCCGAAGCAGATGACTCCGACGTCGAAGACGCAGTCACCCCAGCTCAGCGGACAGTGAGTACCGAGACCCCTGCCCCACCCAAGCCCATACCAAAGGCTCCGGTAACACCTTCGCCACAGGGCCCAGGTCCACACCGGTCGAACATTTCAGATGCCCCGCCCTCGGGCCCGGCTATGAAAAGCAAAGACAAGCCTTCCCGCTCGGGCTCGAGCCAACCACACTCCGGTACAGAGAAAACACCTTCGGCACCAAAGTCCAAGGCTGCCGATATGCCACGCCCTCCTCCATCGGCACCGGAAAACCCACCGGCGCCGAAACAGCTGAAGGACAAACCCTCGGAGCCGAAGCAAAAGGGAAAAACTTCGACACTGAAAACGTCGGTGCCGAAACAATCCAGGGAAAAACCTTCGACGCCTAAACCCCTGAAGCAAAAGACTCAGGAGCCGAAACAACCAACACCGAAGTCTTCGGAGCCAGAAAAGGCTTCTAAACCGGACACTATCCCTACGCCTAAACAGTCTAAGACTCCTCGTAAGGAGAAATCTTCGGCACCGAAAAAAAACACCGGCTCCGAAGAACTTTTTGTCTCGGATCCAAACCAGAAAACAATTTATATCCATCCAAAGACTGGTCATATTCTCTCCAAACAACCTACAAAAAGGAAACCGGACCATTTGCAAAATTCACCGGTTCCGGCTAAAAGAATGGACATGGGCACTAACACCTCTCCACCCCCTACACCTCCTCCTCCACCTATTGATCCCAATCTACTTATCTCTCCAGTACACTCTCTAGAACATACTTTTCCACTCTCACAACCAGAGGATAGTGATAATGGAGATGGGGACGGACAAGGGGATGATGATATAGTTCCACAAGATAATGATGATAATGATGATCCCCCACAGGAGCCAGATCCATGGAGGGACTATAATACAGATCCTGACTTAAACAATGACCCGGATCTTTATCCCTCTAAGCCATCTCCATCAGACGATAATGTAGGTTTTGCCCAACTAATCAATAGGGCCGCAACATATCACAGGGTAAATTTACATTCAGATCCTGTAGAGGAGGATTTTCTCTTAAACTTTTGCTCAGCCACAAAAATCTTCACACGTCCTACCAATGTTAAAAGGCCTAATTAAACACGCACCAGAAATGTTTAAGGACCCTGTTAGGGCTAAGGTTCTTAACCCCAGGATAGACAAAAAATACAAAGCAGCTCCCAGTGACCCCACATAAATTAAGGGTCAACTTCCTTTAGATTCCCTGGTAGTAGCAAATGCACGTAAAAGGGCCAACTCTCAAGGTTCAGGTGACACCCCGCCTCCGGATAAGGAATCCAAATTATTAGACGCATCAGGCAAACTTATGGCGTCTCAAGCTGCAAACTATTGGAAAATAGCCAACACACAAGCTCTCTTGGCAAGGTATGATAGGGCCCACTATGATGAGCTGGAGAAGCTCATTCAACATCTACGTGACGAATACAAAGAAAGCCAATGACCTCATGCAGGAAGGCAAATTGATCACAAATACACAAATGTGCTCTAGACGCAGCAGACCCCGCGTCTCGCGCAGTCAATACTAGCATATTGTTACGCAGGCATGCCTGGCTCAGGATATCTGGATTTAAACAAGAAGTGCAAAACAGTATCCTTAATCAGCCCTTTGACCAAGAGCACCTCTTTGGACCTGCAGTGGACACATCTTTAGAAAAGATGAAAAAGGACACAAACTGCTAAGTCTACGGGAGCCTTGCAGTTATCTTTTCCTAGAGGCTCCTTTCGACGCTCCTTTTATAGGGGTGGCTCTAAAGCCAACACACCAGAGCACCCATCCTCATCCTACAAAAGCCCCATTCAGAGATCCTTTTCCAAAGAATACTTTAGGGGAGGTTACATGGGTAACAACAACAAGGGCAGAGGCTGGGGTAATAACACCTGCAGCTCCCCTACCACCAAGCAGTGACTTCCCTGCGCTTCCCCCGACCATTCCACACCTGTCTGGGGACGCCTTTCACAGTTCCTACCTGTCTGGAATTCCTTCACTACAGACAAGTGGGTAAGACAAATTATCCAGTATGGTTACTGCCTGGAACTCCCATCCAGTCCCCCACAAATTCCTCCCAAACACTGTCCAATGTCTACAGAACATTTGACTCTCCTCAAACAAGAGGTTCGCTCTCTTCTACAAAAAAAATGCAATAGAACCCGTCCCCTTACCCCTTCAGGGCACAGGGGTTTACTCACTCTACTTTCTGATTCCAAAAAAGGACTGCTCTCTCAGGCCAATATTAGACCTCCGACCCCTAAACTTCTACATCCAATCAGACCACTTCCATATGGTCACTCTACAACAGGTGCTCCCACTACTTAAACAAGGCGACTTCCTCTCCACTCTGGATCTAAAGGACGCCTACTTTCATATTCCTATTCACCCCTCTCACAGAAAGTATCTCAGGTTCATGGTGGACGGACAACATTATCAGTTCAAAGTCCTACCATTCGGGGTAACCACAGCACCCAGAGTCTTCACCAAATGCCTCGCAGTTGTAGCAGCTCATTTAAGAAGGCAACACATCCACGTGTTCCCTTATCTGGACGATTGGCTCATAAAAGCCAAATCTCACAACAGTTTTGTGCAGCACACACACAGAACTATCCATCCACTTCACGACTTAGGTTTCACATTAAACCTCGCCAAGTCGCACCTTCAACCATCCAACATACAACAGTATCTAGGGGCTACTCTAGACACCTCAAAAGCTCTTGCATACCCCAATCCAGGCAGGATTCACTCCATGCAGACTCTAATACTACAATTTCGACCTCAACACTCGTTGCCAGCTCGAGTGTTTATGCAGTTAATCGGGATGATGGCTTCTTGCATCCTCATCGTCCCTTACGCAAGACTCCAGATGCGTCCCTTGCAGGAATGCTTAGCACATCAGTGGAACCAGGCTCAAGGTCGGTTGACAGATCTGCTGTTGGTGGACAGCCGCACACATCACTCTCTACAGTGGTGGAATACACAAAACCTTTCCAAAGGGCGGCCGTTACTCGACCCGTTTCCTCCGATAGTACTAACAGACGCATCGCTCACCGGCTGGGGAGCTCATCTACAAAATCAAACTGTACAGGGACTATGGACCCCTCAACAAAAACAACTCCACATAAATCACTTGGAGTTACTAGCAATATTTTTAGCACTAAAATCTTTTCAGCTCTTGCTAATGGGCAAAGCTGTCCTAATACGTACAGACAACATGACAGCAATGTATTGCATTCAAAAACAGGGAGGAACACACTCCCTCCAACTCTCACGCCTAGCGCAAAGTATATGGAGATGGGCTGTTCCACAAAGGATATACCTCCTCGCACAACATCTCCCGGGAGTACACAATCAGATCGTGGATCTGCTCAGTCGACAAACACAACACATTCACGAATGGGAACTTCATCATCAAGTTCTTCTTCCATTTTTTTCAAATGTGGGGGCACCCAGACATAGATCTGTTCGCCACACATCACAACGCAAAATGCCCAACCTTCGCGTCCAGGTATCCACACCCATAATCCAAAGGCAATGCGCTATGGATGAACTGGTCAGGCAAATTTGCTTACGCTTTTCCGCCTCTCCCACTCATTCCGTTAGTGGTTCGGAAACTCAAACAGCATTCCCTCACAATAATCCTAGTTGCTCCAACATGGGCCGACAACCATGGTTAACAACCCTCTTGGAACTATCAGTAGTTCCGCATCAAAGCTACACCTCTCACCCAAACTTCTTACACAGAACCATGGAGAGATAAGACATCCAGATCCTAATCAACTCAACCTTGCGAGGCTCCTGAGGTCATAGTTTGGCTACCTCAATCTCCCACCAGATTGTATGAACATCATCAAAGAGACTAGACGTCCTACCACAAGAGCATGCTATGCAGCAAAGTGGAAACTATTTGTTATTTATTGTACAAATAATAAAATCAACCCACTAGATGCTTCCATTCAAAACATTATCTGTTACCTCTTTCATCTACAACAATGTAATTTGGCATATACATCTATATGGCTACATCTAGCTGCAATAGCCGCTTACCTCCAAAACAGACAACACCTGTCTTTATTTCGAGTTCCTGCTATCAAAGCGTTTATGGAAGGACTTAAAAGAATAATTCCACCTAGAGTTCCACCTTCCCCAGTCTGGAACCTCAATATTGTCCTTACCAGGCTCATGGATCCCCCATTTGAACCTCTACACAAATGTGAGTTACAGTTCCTCACCTGGAAAGTAGCTTTCCTGGTAGCTATCGCATCCCTCAGGAGAGTTAGTGAACTCCAGGCATTAACCATACAAGAACTATTTTTGCAAATGCATCATAGTAAAGTGGTTCTTAGGCCTAACCCAAGATTTCTACCCAAGGTAGTTTCTGCCTTCCACCTTAATCAGTCTGTTGAACTCCCAGTTTTTTTCCCTCAACCAGACTCGGTGGCAGAACGTGCTGTTCACACGCTAGACGTCAAAAGGGCGTTACTATACTACATAGAAAGAACTAAACCTTTTAGAAAGACTAAACAACTCTTTGTATCTTTCTCCCCACCTCACAAGGGCAATCCCATTTCAAAAACAGGAATTGCAAGATGGATTGTCAAGTGCATACAAATCTGCTATCTCAAAGCTAAACGCATGCTAACCATTCCCCCTAGAGCTCATTCCACACGCAAACTAGGGGCTTCTACGGCATTCTTGGATAACATTCTCCTAGATGACATCTGCAAAGCAGCAACTTGGTCTACACCGCACACTTTCACCATACACTATTGTGTAGATGAGCAAGCAAAGCAACAAGCTAGTGTGGGCCAGGCTGTATTGAGAACACTTTTTCAGACCACTGCAACTGATACAGGTTGCCACCGCTAAGGAGGGAAACTGCTATATAGTCTATGCTAAAGTATACCATCTACAGCTCATATGCCTCGAACGGAAAAGGCTACTTACCAGTATGCATCTGTTCTTGGCATGTAGAGTTGTATACGCCCACCCACCTCCCCGGATACCTTTATCAGTTGCAGTATTATCTTACTTAGATACATTACACATGGACATCCTTTTCTACTTTCCTACTAACTCCATCATTACCCTTCATGGCGAAAAACAATCTGGGGATGGAGTCGATGCCCATGCGCACTGTCACTATAAAGAGGAGTCACCTATCTCGTGACTAACAAAGACTTCTTCGACAAAAACAAACTGCAAACATGCGAGCCCAACACCAGATGGCGATCTATGCTAAAGTATACAACTCTACATGCCAAGAACAGATGCATACTGGTAAGGAGCATTTTCCTTATTGACCTTATGCCATTTCTAGGTAAGTCTTGATTTAACTGGATTCAGACTTTAGGTCCGGTAGAATAAGGAAAGGGGCTGACCATGCATATACGGTTCAATTGTGATATTGCCTAAAACTCATTCAAGGGTCCATAACATATCAAGTGCATGACCTTTACCATGATTGAGTTTATCGATATGTTGAGTTAACTTTAAGGAGTTTGCTAGATCCATGACCTTCCTGTCTTTAGGACTAGTATTATTTTCCTGCTCCAGATTAAATGGCAGCAGGCCCATATCAGTAAAAGGTTCATTTGGTAGGTTGGTTATACCAAGTGGTTATTAGTTCGCAGCAGCTCCCTCTAATGCTTTATTTTTTGATCTGTTCTCATTTAGTATAAAAAATCCCTCAGGGATAGCAGATAGTAACTACAGGGTAGAATCCTTCATGAACCAGCTTTCAGAGAAGAAGCATATCAAGTTGGTTAGGAAGAAGGAGATCAAAAATTTCTATGTTATGTTTTACTAAGAATCTGGTGTTGAGAAACGCCACCTTGATAGAACCTTGGCATTTCCGGGTGTGAAGATTTGTTTTAAGGCAGTTAGCCTCTACTGGTTGCTAACTGAGAATACCATTTTTACCAATGTATTTAAGATGCCAGGTGAAATCTTATGACTTACCCAGTCCAAAACTTGAAGTTGTGCATTGGAGTAAATAGGCATAGTAGCTTGTCCCTGGTCCCGCCTGGCCACAGACAGGCTAAATATACTTAAAACAATCCTATTGGCAGTGGATGATATCATAATTGAGTAAAAATTGACTAAAATTGTGTTGTTTACAGGAAAACAAAAGTGCAGAGTGCAAGAAGCAGCAAAGAACAAATCAACAATTAATAACAATGAATTTGGCAATTCAAGCATTCAAGTTAATAAAGACACAGTGCTATGATCAGTCTTGAAATGCACTACAAATCACTCACATATGAGGAGGCCGCAGAGTCAGCATGCTTATGTATCCCCCCCAGCACATCTAGAGTGCTAACCGTTCAAGATGGCGCCAGACTTCCTGTTTTCTTCACTACCAGTTCGGAGTGAGTAATATTGTTTTTTTTTTTTTTTCCCCCAAAAACACACCACCTAATGCAGATCTGTCAACTTACATGATGCCACCGGTGACTCACTATATTGACTCCCTTCATACGGTCACCCGTTGAGGCGCAGATATCACACGGTGGCAGAGAAAACACGCTGTAAACCACTGTAAGCAGTGGTTTTCTGCTCTTGTTCGGAGGCTTTGAATTGCGGACGTCCATTAATGGGTGTCAAAACACCCCTGGACATAAGCAGCAGCCTCAGCAAGCATATGTTATTGTTTTTTTTTTTTTTTGAAGGGGGGGATTTGGTGACGGGGTGGACCACAAGTGCCTCTTAGGTGCTTCTCAGCACAACGCCTCGCCCCCTCCAAGGCCCGCCCCCTTCTAACACAGTGGGATTTTGATTTAGTTGGCAGCTCTGCTAATGGAATATACTAAGCTTTTTAAAAGCCCACCAGAGGACCTCTTAATCTGCACTAGAGGTTTAAAATACTTAAATCTATGCCAACGCCATTGGTGATATCATAATTGAGTAAAAATTTGCTAAAATCGTGCTGTATACATGAAAGCTAAAGTGCAAGATGCAGCAAAGAAAAAATCAACAATACAATTGGCAATTAAAGCATTCCAGTTGAAAAAGAACAAGTGCTCTGTATCCATCTCATAATGCATCACAAATCGGTCACATAACCACAACATTGATCTGGCGTGATTTGTATCCATATGTATAAGCTGAACAAACTTGTACCGTATGATTCATTGGCTCAAAGCCTTTACTATGAGAGGGAAGATGATAAGGAAATGTAGTGAGCTGTGAGTTCAGCTTGCATTCCTGACAGTGGTTTCAGGATACAAAATATGTACACGTTAGAAAAAATATAACGTTTTGAGGGTACTTGTAATGCTTCCTAAATGCTGTCTGATTATACACACATACATGCAGAAGCCTGAAAGCAAGTGTGGATTGTTTGTTTTTTCTTTCGAATTAAATTTGCTTAGAAATAAAAATGTTTTGCTAAAGTATTGTGCACCCTTAAATGCCATTTCTCAGAGGCATTATTTAGTTAAAAATTAATAAAAGGGAATTAGTGTAAAACCATTATGGTCCACATTAAAGACAGCACGTCATTCTAACACTAGAACTGCCAGTTCCTGCTTATTTCCAGCCCCTTTATGTAGATTAGGTGAAACAGTCAGTCTTGCTAGAATTCAAATCCTGATTATAATATGAGGCCAGATATAAAGAGAAGCTATTATCAGAGCTCTGATATGATAAGAATCATCAGAATGCAGCCCTAATTTGTTACTTCACTGCATGGCACCAAAAGCAAGAAGTTGATTTTTTTTTTTTTTTGCAGAACATGTACATTTGGGAAGCATCACATGCCTTAGACAAGTAGATATTTTATAAATTGTTAACACCCCTGACTTGAAGGATTGTCTACCAAGTGCAGAGTAGCTGGTGATCAGGTAGTAACAACCATCCATAAAGGAATTCAGTGCCTCGCATTACTGCATAACTTTATTATTCATCAACTAGGTATTGAAGTGTCAAGAAGTGTAAAACTGGTTCTTTAAAATTGAAATCTATTTCAGTTGCAGTGGATACTAAACCAATCGTAGTTTCTGAAGTGGAAACATTCGACGAGGAGAGGACGCGGGCACGAGGAGAACAGAGAGATGAGATTTCCTCTACTTCAAAGGCAGAAGAAGATAATGCATCTCCTGACAGAGGGCCAAAAGGAATGTTTCCAGAAGAGAGTGACACATTCCTGCCTATGCCATTAGTGGCTGACAATCCAAGCCTTGAACATCAGAGGAAAAAGGTACGCCTGAATCTGAACATGTGTGTTTGGCTTTTAATTGCAATATTCCAGCTGGGTTTGAACCTTTCTCTCGATTGTGTGCCAGTAGGTGCTGGACTGATCTTAATGTTCAAATTGACAATCTTGACATGGTATCAAGACAACTGTGACTGCATAATGGCCCATCAGAAGCATGTCATATGTTTAATGCTGCGATGTAAAAGCAATTGACTTATATATTTGTAGATCTAATAAGTGGAGTCTAGGTGTATGTTATACAAAATGAGTGATTTATGAAAATATAACTTTTGCTTAGCTAATTAAGTTATCTTGCTAAAGTACACATTTTATACACGTTTTAACCTTGTAGTTGAATTGCTGCACAGCTGATTTTGTTTTTAATATAGTGTTACAACCTTTGTTCATGCTTTGTTGTTTTTAACAGCTGGCTACTCCTAAAACTCTTGTATGGAATTTTTGTACTTTTTACCTGTCAGTTACCAGTTTCTCATTTTAAAAATATTTTGAGATTCACAGCAGAGTAGCGAACATGTTCAAAGAAACTTACAATATAGTTAATCTCAAAAAATGTTGTGCGCCATTAATACAAGCTGGAGAAAGGAGAACACATAAATGTAGACAATAAATTCCAGCTAATTTCTCCTTTTTTTCTTTTCTTTGTGTGGCGAATCAGTTTTCCAGCCACCTGCCTAGTAGAGTCTTAGCATTTTTGCAGTCATGCATGCAGTTGAAGTCATTATTTCCAGATCTGTTAAAATTCATTGCCTACATACTTTGCCAATCCTACAAATGTGAGGCATTTTTCTGGGTTCTGTGGCAGTCATCGGTTACTGGAGTACTGAACAATGCTGTGCCTTTAACCTGGGGGCCCAGGGCATCGGGCCCTATCACACTCTTATTGGGTAACTAAGTTAATGCCATTGTACACTCAACTCCTTGATGAAAATTAGGGCTTATTTCAGGAGGCGGTTCAAGATAATGTATGATATGGTTATCGTACACAAAAAAATGAATGTCCAACCAGAGCTGCGGATTTTACACATAGAAAATAAAGGTTAGTTAAAATGGTGGCCAACACAACACCAGACAATTGTATTGTGCTTATAAGATAAGGTCATTCTATACAAATAGCATGTACATCTGTGGGTATGGTACTAAATGTATACAGCACACTATTATCCTTGAACTGATTATCCTGCTGCTGAATCCGACGTCCTCCTTGAACAGAGTAATACAGCATGCAGGTCATATGACAAGTGAAAAGCAGGTCTTTCATGTGCCTGTGGAACCTCGTAAGGGTGTTCGTCTTCTTGAAGTGTGGTAGGGCATTCCATTCCGTAGCCGTGGGGACAAAGCAGTTGCATCCATTCTGCGTGACTCTGCGCACTGTAGAAACCAGAAGAAGACTAACCATAGGATTGTTAAGTGCTCTCGTGGGGAAGTAGTGGATGAGCTGGTCTCTAATAAAGGTAGGTCCACATTTGTAGTGACAAAGTGCCTGAAAAAGGGTTTGCTTCTGTACAAAAAGCCAGAGGAGATGTATGCCTGCCTGCTTAGCCCAAGAATAAGCCACACTACTAAACTTTGAATTTGCTGAATTTGGCAGACATTACTATTGGGAGACCAAGGTATAAAGAATTATGGTAGCCCAGGCGATTGAACAAAGGTATTCAATAAGGGGAGTGAATAAATGGAAAATGGGAGAATGTAAGTTTATGAATGTCATCTTTGAAGGAAAGTTTGTTGTCAAAGAAACTGTCCAAGTTGTAGGCAGAAATGGTTTGGGGTAAGTGCCAAAGCCAGAAGGCCACCACAGTGTAAATTAAACTAAGGAGTGGCCATAAATGTCAGAGGATAACCGGGTGGGTTTGATCCCACTCAGTGAAAAAACAAAATTAAAAATAAAAATGTCCACCCGTCGAGATGAACTGGGATTCTAACCCTAATGCAAGTGAAGGATTTTTGATGCTCAGTAGTAAATGTCCAAACTCTTAGGTCCTAATGTCCAGGTCACATGGTGAACCAGGTTCTCATTGTCAGTAACAGGTAGGCATGTGACACGGTTCCTAGGTAGACAATATACTTTTTCTACTGGTTTTCGGCATCCGCATTCAAAAAGAAAGACTACTGGTGCTGGAATTTGACTAGCCAAACTCTTGGTCCCCCGGAGTGCAGTTCTTAAGAGGTCCATTTTTTGTGAACGTCTGCTGCAACCAAAATATTAAGAGGATGTAGGGTCTCTGGTTCTCACAGATGAATGAGTAATGTAGGGTGAACATCCAGTCACGTCTGTAAGTTAGTGTCTTAAAGTCTTCAAACTGTTAATCAGAGTGACCAACCTCAACAAAGTGAATACTATCCTGATGCCCAGGATGATGGCCAAATATCACCTGTGTGCCTCTTGGGCTAGATTTGTGGTAATAAAAGTGGACACAAAGTCAGATATTTTAGGGGTAGCGGTGAGTCAGGATGGTGCAGGCTCATCACACTTGTACTCCCTGAATATCTCCTGCACATCATCAAAGCTCTTGCAAGTAAATGTTTTCCCTCCAGTTGGGCTGTAAGATATTTTGGCTCCAGGAAGTCTTTTTCCCAACACGACTTCCATATAAGCTTCAGATTCATGGTTCTCTGAAGGTATACTCTTTGCAAGTGGAGCATATAAAAGTGCACGTTTTATATTCCTAAATCCAGATATTATTCAGTGAGCAGACTCCTTCTGAACGCATAGGTGTAAGAGGGTAACCAATTTCTAAAATTTCCAGACCAATTTTTATATTAATTGCAGTGGATGAGACCCCTTTTCTTATATAAAACAAATAAGCGAACAAGTGTTGGGTGTGTTTTGGCATAGTAACTTATTTTCACACAGTGTTCCAGGCTGGAAGAAAAACTACAGAGCTGTTTAATTTTTTTTAAATTTACATTATTTCTTCCTTGCCGGAGTTTCCTACATCGGAAAATGATCCTAAATTAGATTGAACACCACCGGGGGCATGATGTACATTGATCTACATTGTTCTCAATTATATAAGAGTGAGTGTGTGTTAGTGTGGGTGCGTATATGTGTGGCGCAAACCTGGTTCAAAGGCATTAGAGCAGTTTGCACCTTTTTAGGCACAGGGAGATGAGGGATTTGCTTAGAATAATATGATGTTGATATGAGGCTTCGATATGGACCTGAATCTCCATGTTCCACTGTCTGAAAATGTAGCAGCTAGACCACACCCTGTTTGTTCCCTCTGAGGCACTCAATTCACATTTCAATATGCACCCTATTTCTAATACTTTCCAGCCCTAGATCTAAATGAATTGCCTCTTCAACTGTTTCCCACAATTTCCTCTATATTCCCTATGTCTAAAACTTGGCAGCCCTAGAACTAAATGAATTGCCTCTGCATCCTTTTCCACGATTTCCTCTATCTTTCACTTATTAAAGCTGCCTTAGAGTTGCACTGAATTCCATATAATTATGCCTCTGGGTCTTTTCCTCAAAAGCTTTTTGAATGACACAAACTATTTCCTCACGGTGTCTGACAAAAACAATATGATCCAACCCAGAACATATGACCGTGTTCATTGCAGCCTCCTGCTACATATGTTACTTAAAATGTATGTAAAAAGGACTGCCAATGTGCCACTTGACTTGTCTGTGCCGGCTGTTGGATTGCAGCTTCTCTAACTGACATTTCATTGGCCGCATACATTGCTGCGGCTTGCTAGCCCTGGTACTCTGCTCCGGTCTGTTGCTTGCTCCCTGTTGATCCTGGGGGTGGGAGTGGTGGTGGGGGGTGGGCAGGGACTACGGCTGCTGCAATCCCGGGGAGGCTGCTCCCATGGGCCGATTGCTGGTGCTGCCTGAGGGCTGAGTAGACGTACTCTGCCCGGACTATATCTTCTCACCAGTGGATCACTGGGCTGCATTGCCCCTGGAGGATGGGGCGTGAGAAGATCCCAGCACCGACCGCCGCTCAAACCAAAATGGACCAGTACACGGTCCCGCCATCTGATGCGAGGGAGACTGCTTCGAACCTGGGTATGATTCTTAAAGCCATCCAGGCCTCCAGGGACGCTGTAGAGTCCAAGGTTGATGGCCTCAGAGTAGATCTCTCTCCACTTTGCCAAGATCTGCGGAACGTGGTGGACAGATTGACCGAAGCAGAAACGTGGGTCTCTACATCCGAGGATGGCATTACTGCACTTAAACGCCAAGTCTCCAAACTATCCGCCTCAGTAGGGACTCTCACTGAGAGAGCAGAAGATGCTGAAAACAGATCGAGGTGTAACAACCTCCGGCTTATAGGCCTTCTGGAATCCCTGGAGCTGCAGGGCTTTGCTGGGGCGTTGGAGGAATGCTTCAGTTCCTGGGTCACTGGAAGGAGCATCACTGGAAGCAAACTTTTGGATCTATTTGTCATTGAGAGGGACCACCGTTCATTGGTGCCGAGACCCCATGCCTGGGGGTCCTCCCCAGCCGGTGATCATACGTTTGCTGAACTGTAGGGACCAGGACACTATCCTACATGAAGCCCACACCCAGCCGGAACTTCGTTTCTCAAACTCTAAGATTCTTAATTTTCCTGATTACACCAAAGCGGTACAACAACGTTGTCGCTCCTTTGACGAGGTGAAACAGAGCTCCACGCCCTCAACCTTACCGTAGCTATATGCTTCTTTTCCCAGCCCGCCTTAGTTATTTTCCACACTGAACAGGCCTGGGAATGGGCCACCAAGCGGTGTCTGCTTAAACGGGCATCACCTGAACTGCACAAATCCAGTGATCCTGGGGAACGTGTTCAAACACTTACCCGTCGGCAGAAGAAAGGAAGCTGCTCTTGCTCCAGGAAATCCAGGGCTGGACGGCAGGAGGTGGCTGCGGTGCCGGACCTGGCTCCGGGAGATAGTGAACAACCAGTAATATTGCTAGCCCTGGACGAAAACCAGTCAAACACTTCATCCATTTTGCACTCCTCTGATGATGTCCCGGGCTCTTCCTCTCTACGCTCCCCACCTCCTCAATCATCTCCCCTCTACGACTCCTTTGATTTCTGTTCTCACTGCACTGTGGTCTTGGGCAGGAGCAGCTGAGGGTATAAGGGATGGAATTATTGCTCCCCTTCGTATTAGCTGAGACATATATTGCCTGCTAGTTGTTTGTAACTGCTGGTTTAGCTGTCGCGCCTCTGGGGGTGTCAGTGCCTTGGCCACCTTGGTCTTATTGGTTATTGTCCCACCTTTATAATGCTATTCGAATGCTGTCAGGAATCAGATCCTGCTTATTTGGTGCTTTGGAGTCACAAATGTTTCCCCCGATTTACTCTGTTTCTAGGGTAGTTTGTTTGAGGGTGACAGATGCTTCCTGGGAAGAAGTGTGGATGGGGTGCGGGTGGGAGGGAATCAGTTGGCCTTAGGGTCTTGGCTTGTTGTTCTAACCATGTTATTCCTTTTCAAGTTGTCAGCAGCAAACTCTATCAAAGTTGTTTATATATGTTTCCACACTGTGCTTCCTTTAATTCTACTAACTATTCATGGTTTCTGGCAGGGTTCACTCACATCTCTCACAATCTGCCATGGCCCCCCTAAACTAACGGTTCACTCCTGGAACGTCAGTGGCCCCTTAGACCGGATTAAATGCTCCGCAGTACTACAGTACATTAAGCGGTGTAAACCAGCAGTCGTTTTATTACAGGAGACTCACCTACTGGGCACATGATTCACCTTTCTTGAACGCTTTGGGTATGACATGGTTTTTCCCTCCGGGTTTATGCGAGGCTCCAGAGGTGTAGCCCCACTGCTGCATAAATCATTTCCGCTAACAGTTGTTAGACATCATGTAGATTCTCAGGAGTGCTATGTGGAAGTTGAGTGGTTTGGAAGCCAGCCACTACAATTTCGTGTCCTGCTATGTCCCTCCACCGCTGTTGCAACCCACTCTCCACTTGCTCCGATCCTTCATCTTGACCCTTCCATTGGAGTTCACTGTGGTTGGAGGGGACTCCCAATTTGATGGCTCAAAGGACCCATATCCTGGCTGGCGTGCTCGCTTGATTTGCTTCTCTTCCTGGACTGACTCTATCGGTCGCTGTGATGTCTGGTGCTCCTGTATCACTCAGCGGCTCATGATGTGGAATCTCGCATTGATTTGTTATGGTTGCTGGCGGTGGACCATTTTGCTGTTCAGTCAGTACGCATCTTGCCGCGCTGCATCTCTGATCATGCCCCATTCTTTTTGGAATGGGGGACTCAACCCAGCACTCTCTGCCCAGCTTTGAGATTCAGTGCCTGGCGCTTAAAGACTCCTGCGTGTGTCGCCTTTGTGGAAGAACCACTACAAACCTTTTTTATAATTAATGTGGGCTCGGTGTCATCGGTGGTTACGCTGTGGGCGTCATGTAAACCCTCCTTCAGGGTCATCTCAAGGGTTATGTGCGCTGATCGATTAACTCAGATTACTGACTTGGAGGGTCAGATATTGCGCTTGGAGGCTGACTTTTGTGGTTGGGACACAGATGAAACTCGTAGACTCCTGGCTGTAGCCAGTACTGAATTGCGACCGATTTCCCTTGAGAAGGCAAGACAATGCTGGAGGGCCTCCACACACAGAGTGTACGAGTCTGGTGATAAGTCTGGCAAAATTGCTATATTGGTGGTCGACCTGTGGCATTTCTGATAGGGTGGTGCTGGCGGTCCGAGACTTGTCTGGACACCTTCGGGAACAACTTTCTGATATTGCTCCTACTGCTGATTTTTACTGAACTTTGTACTCTCGGCACACCCTGCCTCTACCGGAAGTAACGAATCCCATTTAGATAGAATCCTGCTACCGTCCATTCCGAACTCCTTAAATTGAGAGTTGGACCGGGCCCTCACTGTCAAGGATATAGACTCTGCTGTGTTGGCACTGCTGTCCGGGAAGACGGCAGGACCGGATGGCTACCCTTTTGAATATTATAAACAATGCCGGGATATCCTGACCCCTCATCTATTGAATTTCTACACAACCGCGATACAGCAGGGCTTCTTACCCTCAGAGGTGGACTATGCCACTATAGTGGTCCTTCCTAAGGAAGGTCTTCCTAGAGACCAATGCTCAAATTAACCTCCCATTACCTTCATTAATGCTGACATTAAGATCTATGCGAAGGCCCTGGCGACCCGCTTGGCTCAGACTCTACCCTATCTTATTCATCCAGATCAGTGTGGATTTATGCCGGGCTGAAGCACACGCCACTGCATTCGGAGGGTACACTCTGCCTTACCCCGGATATAGGACCTAGCTGGAACGCTGGCCCTCTTACTTGTAGATTTCACCAAGTCCTTTGATGCAGTCTCTTGCGACTTCTTGGACAGGGTCCTGTTGCGGGCTGGGTTGTGAGATGCATTCCGTCAATTGTCCGCCTACTTTATTGCAACCCTGCTGGCCAAGTCCAGGTGAACGGTGTTCTATCTCCTCCCTTTCCCATCTGAAGGGATATGCGCCAGAACATTCGTTTCTGAAGGACCCCCGGCTTTCGGGATCCCGGTGTCTACAACTCCTTTGTCTGTATGGTGACGCATCAGGTCTTTAGATTAGCGAAGGCAAATCCAGTCTGGTGGAGGTAAAGAGAGATGCGATGGGGCGGCTTTGGTGCTCGGATATTCCCATTCGGAGCAACTCTTTTAAATACCTGGGACTGCACATGTTCCAACCCCCCACCTCTCCCAGACCTAGGTTGGGCTCTCAATTTTTGGGCACTTGCTCGAGCGCTCGATAGAGATTTCAACCGTTGGGCCACTCTCTCACTGAATCCCCTGGGGCGCATCGCCCTCTTCAAGATGGTGTGTTTACCACGCTATCTATACGTCTTAGGAAATTATCCCCATCCTATTCCTTGCAAATGGTTCCGCTCCTTGACCTCTAAAATCACAAACTTTGTATGGGCAGGAGGCAGACACAAGGTAGTTTTCCAAGTGGCACGCCGATTCCCATTTGATGGCAGTGTTGGACTGTCAGACATTTATCTTTATTATCTGACAGCACATCTGGTTCCAATTAATGAGTGGTTCACTTTGGGTCGGGATGACCCAGCATATTGCCTAGAAATCCATTCAGTGAGTCTCGATGTTCTTGTTGATCTCTTGTATGGGGCGTGTCTGCCTTCAACACTGCCCTCTTGTACACGGGTGTCTAGTACCTGCTGGAGGGCAGCTCTCCGACTTACCTATTGGGATCGCCGCCTCACTGAGACGACTCCTCTGTGGCGGGGTACTTGGCTCAATCACCTCTCTACCTTGGAAGGCTTCGCCCCTGGGATCTCTCGTCTGGGAGATGTATATAAGGAGGGGGGCACCTAATGCCTTTTCAGGATCTGAAGGATCAATATGCACTGGCCAATTTTCAGTTTTTCTGTTTCCTTCAGTTACGGCACGCCTTGCGAGCCCATGACCTCCCAGACACCCTGCTGCCCGAATACAAGCCACACGAGGCCAAAATCTTCCTGGAATACCGGGGGAAGGTTGCCATTTCCTTGCTCTACAGCTCACTGGTCATCCATGCCCCGGATGGCATTGAGTGTACTAGGCAGATATGGCTTTCTTGGGTGGGGGAGCTGGATGAGGACGAATGGAGGGAGGCATGCATGGCGCCCCGGGAATTGAAGATTTTCTCACGGCTGCGAATAGTCCAATTCAATTATCTCTGTGCAACTTACCTCACTCCAGAGCGCTTATAGCACATTTCATCCACTGCCCAGACCGCATCCACGAGATGTACACTTCCAGTGGCAGATTTTTCTCATGTAGCGTGGAACTGTCCGGTGCTGCGCCCCTTCTGGGACTGAGTGGATCGGGAGCTCTCAGCCGTCCTGGAATGCCATCTAGACTCCCCGTGCTGTGCCGTTGGGGCTGGTGGCGGAGTTTGGGGGCCCGTGAGCTGAATGGATCTTCCTTGGGATGGCCTGTTTGGTAGCCAAGAGGGATGAAGCACCCATGTGGAAACAGCATAGGCATCCCACGATCCAGTGCTATGGTTTAGCGATGTGAACTACTGTTACCATGCCAGCACGATGCCATATCTCATTGTAATATCTCATGCACAGGTTTCTTTTATAGTGATCGTGTATGCATTGCTGCAAAACTTTCAATAAAGTTGGTTATTAAAAGAAATGACTCCCAAGTAGCTATACTGCCAGACTCTCAAATCTAATGCTGCCTACGAATCAAGTGTATTCATTCTTTCTTCTATAACATGAAACACCATTACTTTAATACTTTAAATCTGTGGCTGGATAAAAATAATTTGCAATTCTATGTTTCTAGTTGTGTTACAAAGCAGGAAAATGGGTTCAGATCTACAAGAATTAAATCATCGTCAAGATGAGAGAAATTTTACTTTAGATTTGAATGTTTAAATTTTCTGCTTATAATTTTGTAAAATTAAAAAGGTGCCAGTATACATCTTTGTCCTAAACCATTCTTGATAGTCTTTTTATTGGTGAAAACAACTTGAATCATTAATGCTGAGGCTTGTATATGGAAACGGATCATAAACATTATAAAAAAAACACTGACGGTATCCAGTGCTGCCCCTCTGGTGTTCTGCAGAGAGTCTTTGCCACTGTGCACATTTGGAAGCCCAAATTTTCTCCTCCGTGGTTGAGAATTATTCCACAATTTTTAATTGTTACTCACCACGCCCTCCAAAGCAGGCATTTTGTATTCCAAATGTTTTCGTCTCTGGGAACCTCAGGATGAACTTGACAGCAGACAGCCTTCTCTATTATTTGTCTTTTTCTAAAGAAGCCATGTCTATATACACTCTCTCTCACACTCTCTCACACTCTCTCTCTCACACTCTCTCACATTCTTAGGCCAGCCATGCATTCATCGTTTGCAGTGTGAACTGCCTATATATCAGTGTGTAGCTGTTTTCTGGACTAAAGGAAGTCCTTAACTTATTGATTAGGGTTTTTTCGAGATCCCTATGCTACCTGTGATACTGTTTCTCTGCTAGGTGTGAAGGACATTCATTTAAGATTTACTGCTACCTCTTCATGAGATGCAGAATGTCTCATTTTGCCAGCCTCTAGATGGTTAGTCTGGAAAAACTAATTTGCATATGAAAGGTCGCTCCTCTTTCAATCCCCAAGTGCTCCCTTATTCCCCCCTCGCCCAGTCATCAAACTATGTGGCCTCTCGTGTTCCTCTCGTTCAGAGTAGTGCTGCTCATGCCGCTATCCTGAAGAAATCAGCTCAGTCTCCAATTGCCGCTTCTCTCTGAGCTCTGCATGGGACCAAGGATGTTGGTTCCAACCTTGTGGGGGTCCCGATATGAACAACAACAGTTTCAACCACAAACCACTTCTGATGTTGGTGAACTGACGCTGGGTAAGTCAGAGCCAGAGAGAAATGTGGCCATCTCCGACCCTGCCTGGCTCTGATCCCGCCCCCCCAATTAGCCACACTTCTGTACCACTTAAACAAGTAATTCTTGATCAGGACCCATCAAAACACTGGCTAAAGTGTGGCACAATGACCAGAGCAAGTAATCCATCAAGTACTCCAAGCTATGTTATTTTATGCCAATGTTTTGGCCTATCAACTTTAATAAAAGGAGATCTATTGGCAATGAAGACCGCATACCCTGGCTCCCTTTATCCTTTCTCCCTATGTTTGCATTATTGTTTTTTTCTTTGTTTTATACATTGATTTGCTTATTCATGAAGCATTCACATTGACAAAGCCAGAACCTAACACAAGTGTTTATCCCAGCCGATATTAGCTTAATTAGTAATGTTCAAATTGTTATGAACAGATTGTACAAATTAATACAACATCTAAGGGAGTGCCATCGTTTTTATCCACAACTCCCTGCTGCTGATCAAGGCAAGCTGACCTCTTCTCAGTGTTGGCTGTGAAATCAGTAATCACATGGCCCATGTTCTCAGCAACCACCTATTAAGGTGTATCTTTGTCCCCCAGATATCTTTTGGCGTCCATGCATCAGCGTAATGGATACTCCAGTTTCACCTGTACTGTATCGGGTGCGAGCAGAAGCTTCATGTTTTTTTCTTTATTGATGTGTAAACAAGAAAATTGGCCTGACCGTATGATCTCCCTAATGATTAGGGCAAGTTCTTGTCCCAAGTGCTTGATGAGAATCAGCACATCATCGTGTACATTGATACCAACCCATCTACATCTGTTAACCCGATATTCATGTAACCCGTAGCTCAATGTTTCTGTTAGTAAGGTGAAAAGTGCTAAATGGCACCCCTGTTGTATTCTTCTAGAAATGAGAAAAAAGGAGGACAGGTAACCATAGATACTTCTCCATGCTATCAGGTTTACATATAGCAAATTAATATATCTAAGTAGATAGTCATCTAGTACCATCACAAGAATGTCCTGTCCTCAAGAACATTCCATTCAATTGAATTGAATGTGGTCAGTGTTGGTCTGGTGAATCATTGAAAATTGGGTAGGTAGATTATTGGATGTCGACCTCACAAGAATAAATTCCAATTGATGTGGTAGCCCCATACATCCCATCCTTTTCCTGGTTCAATAGGGCCACAATAATCATTTTCCTTGTGTTGGTAGGGCGTGATTTCCTTCTCACACCCTTTCTCTTACAAGACCAGAAGCTTCTGTGCTACACGATCCTGGTACTCTTGATAAAACTCACATGTTAGGCCTTTTGTTTTTGGCGTGTTGCCTTTTGCCCAGGCTGCAACAGGATCCTCAATCTTAGCCACCAATTGTGCTTCCACTAGAATCTGTCTATTAGCCGTGGCAAGCCATGACAATGTAATCTTGGGCAAATGTTGGCCAATATGATTGGCTGATATTTATATTCTAGGAATGTACAAGGAGGAATAGCTAGTACATGGTCACTATCCATCACCATTTCATTGGACCCCCGCAACCTTTATTAGATCTTGGGCATTGCACTTCTAAGCCATGCCAGCATCGGTCCCAGGTTCTCCCCTTCTCCATATTGGAACAAAAGAACAACAAAGTATCCAAAGGTCTTTTGCTTCAAGTAACCTATTTACTTATGTCAACATGCATGTATTATTTATGGGTGTAGTGACTTAATTCATATTTTTAACAAAAATCCAAAAGATTCAAAACACCAAATCTTTTATGTTATGAAGGAATCATGAACAACACCCACATATCTTAATTTAAATTAGTCAATAAAGGTCATATCCAGTGAATTAATCAAATCAAGTCTGATTGCAGTATGACTTTAGTGTGCTTTGCATAGAACATCCAACACCCTTTGGTGAAATGGTAAAATTCCAAAAAGGATGGAACATAAAGCATTACAAAGTTACAATATCAACAATTCTCTAGGGCCAGGCTTTTTCTAACACCAAAAGATGTTCAGTCATTAAATTCTGTTAGGTTCTCTATTAATGGAATAGTCGGTTAGTGTTAAAAAAAAAATCAATCAGAGGGGCAGTGAGTCCTGTTTTTATACAGTTCATGAGTCTGAGGTATAGTCCTTCAAACTTTTTCTTGGTTGCGCCTCAACCTGACTATTAAGGTGTTGATACTTTTCACCCTCTGGAATGATTCAGAGGCATCTCATCATGATGCTGACTGACTGAAACTAGGATGTGCTGTGAAAATGACAATTAAGATCTTTAAAAAAAAACAAAAAAAAACTTAACAATGTACAGATTATTGGGGATTTTCATTTCGCTAGATCCCGCAATCGGTATATTCAAAACCTTCTCCCCCCCCCTTCGTAAACTTAAAAGCGATATTGCCAGCTGGAGGTCGCTACCCCTCTCCCTTCTGGGCAGAGCCGCCCTATTCAAAATGATGTCCCTGCCTAGATTCCTATACACCTTGCAAAACACCCTGGATCCTGTTCCCGCCAAATATTTCAAGGAAATTGAGGGCCTGCAGAGAGACCTGTTGTGGGATGGAAAACCTCGAATCGCCCTGACCAAACTAACACTGAATTGGTATGACGGTGGTATTAGCCTCCCAGATATCAAGAAATACTACTGGGCGGCTCACCTAGCAGCCATCAACCACGGCATGTATGGCCGTGCAGACGATCCCGGATACGCCATGGATAAATGGCTCCTCCCAGGTGGTAATTATAACAGGGCGCTATACTCACGGCCCAGACGATACACCTTGACTGGCCCCACCAAACATTCTGTCCAGATCTGGCATGATGTTATCGCCTCACTGGGATGGAAAAACACGCTGACATTAGCCAAGCCACTCCACTTTGGGACTCAGAAAGATTGGGCGACTTATGGAAATCGAAGGGTTTTGACAGATGGGACCTTATCGGTATCTCACACATTAGGGACCTTTGGGGGGCTGGAGGGGTTAAATCCTTTGACACGCTCCAGGCGGACTACGATCTAGCAGCCACCGAGTATTTCCGCTACCTGCAGGTCCTGCACTCACTGCAATCTTTGCTGCCTAAGGGACTTTCCCTCCAGAGGCCTCTCCGCTGGAGGACAGAATATTAGACGGCCACCTTCCCGAGAAAACCATCTCCCTGATTTACAAAAAGTTAATCAACAACATGGAGAGTCCCCTTCAATCACTCCGTGAGAAATGGACGCAGGATGGGGTGGAGGTGGATGATGAGGACTGGCAGCTGGCGGTGTCTTCCCCCAGAGAGGTCGCTATCCCGGCACGTTTGAGGCTGGTACAGCTTAAAATCCTCCACAGAATTTATATGACAGGACCCCGTTTGGTACACATGGGATGGTCAGATAATGGGAACTGTAGGCGGCAATGTGGTCACGTGGGGACATTCATACACATAATTTGGGAGTGCGAACATATCATATCCTTCTGGCTCAAGATCCATGACACTATTAATGCGGTACTACAGGTTCACCTCCGCCCAGAGGCACGACGATGCCTTCTCAATCTGTGGGAACCTACGGATCTCAACACAAATCAGACACGGTGGGCTACATTGGGGTTCATGCTGGCAAAACGCAACATTGCTCAACTATGGGGGGCCACACTATCACCCACACTGGCAGCATGGGAGAAGAACCTTGACTGGTGCATGTTTCGGGAGAAAACAGTCTACCTGGCAAGAGGGTGCCCCAAAAAATGGTCTCGGATATGGAGCCCCTGGAATACCTACCGGGGAGAGATCTGTATGCCTCCTGATTGTCCCGAACAAAATGACCCCCACACCCTGTAACATTCCTCTATCATGTAGAAATCCGACGTATTTCCTCCTGTACCGACTGTAATGTATGATTTGGCTAACCCTCTGCAATGTTTATTGGAACCGATGTATGTTTAATAAAAAGAATTATAAAAAAAACAATGTACAGATTAGTAGTACTACCCTCTTGCTTGGAAACTGTGTGAAACAAAGTAGCTATGGGCTTCCCGTCACCTTCACCACTGGTGTTGTGAATTACCTGTCTCTGGGGGTTCAGGTGTGTTATATAACATAATGTGTTTGACATCGAAGGAGCGTAGCTTTATCTTGATACCTACATAAGCTCACCTAGCTTCTGGGACCAACTATATGAAGTCTTGAAATATTATATTCACCCCCTGTAGAATAACTCTTTTCTTTCTCTGAACAATGACCGGGCTATATCGTGATCTCGGTAAAAAGAAAATGTTACGTCTTTTTAAGCATTTGATACAAAAATAAGGCACATTGTGGAAATGTGCCTTTTTAGGGGCACACCGGTGCAGGGGTCACCATTATCTTTGTCCACGGGTCCTTAAACCAACAAAGAAGAAATTGGCACTGAAGCTGGAATTCAAAGAACAAGTTTATTCACTCATGAGTGAGACCACGTCCATACAACACCCTCAAGTGTTCCAGGAGGTAGTGGCTTGAATACACAGACCATGGTGCTTTTATACAGAGTTTTCTGCACTGGTAAGCATGTAGTTACAAATGGAAGGTACAGGCCTACACAGGAATAACTACCGTCAAACATGGGCAAATGGAAATCCCTTTGTCAGCAAAGTGGGAGGGGGGAGCAGGAGTGCTTATGGCAGCACTAAGAGATTGACAGTTGAGTCTGAGGCCAGGTGGTCTGGCAGCTACAAACTCTTTAGCATGCATATTGCTTTTAGCTGAGTCAGGAAGTTAACCAAAATAGACAGCACAGGCAGGGAAAAAGACGAGCAGAAGAGGACAGGAGAGTTTCATAGCTGACAAAATGGATGCCACAAACAAGATGGTTTCAGCTTATGCTAACAGAGATTATCTGTGATTTCCACAACATGGGAATAGCGCGGGCATCGTGCAGCCACACAGGGCAACCCCGTGCTGTTGTATTCCGCTTTAGGGGTCCGTATATAGGCTTTCCTGAATCATGTCCTTATATAGGCACAATTCGCCTTGCCCTTATATAGGCATAGAATCCCTGTCCTTATTTAGGCATTAACCGTGCACTCCAAATACAGGCATGGTCACCGACATCCGTCCACCCTAACGTCACAACGAGTTCTTAAAAACCAGACCCTTAAGCTTTGGGAGTTCCCCTAGCACAGGACTATTGATTTCTCCAAGAACTCATCTATTATGTATGAACCGTTATACCTTAAGGGTTCATTCCTGACGTCTTCCTCTGTCCGACTTCACGTCAATGCTAACATTCCAAGACACCTACCAGGTATAAATATACCTTCCCTTGCCCAAGCAAGTTAGAGGAGACCTCGACTTCAGAGGAGCCCGTATCCCGGCCTGACGCACTGAGAAGACGCTGTCATTCCTGCACGCAGACTAATCCAGCTTCCAGTGTTCTGACTCCCTTCGTGGGGTGTTAGAGTTCCAGATCCGGCAGGAGATTCCCACCTCTCTCATTCTCAAGGTATGGGGCTGACTAGATCCTAGAGGGACTCTTGGCATACTATACTTAACATACTCTTAGTCTACCATAATAGAGAATACTCCACCTACTTCTACCTTTTCCCTACACCTAGACAAGGTTAGGTACACGGGGGTAGAACTAGCATAGAGACGCATCGTATGAGTACTCACATTCTTAGCTCATGTTATTTATGTACGTGAATATATGCTAAAAGATAATGCTAGCGCAGTATTATTTATTTCTACTGCTTACGCTGTACATCATTTATCTTGCATACTGTCTTGTGATCATAACAGCACATATCTCTTACACGAGAAACAAGACTGTTCAATAAAACCCTTTTTATTGAAACGCCCGTCTTTCCTTTCTGTGTAACTCTGTAGAAACTAAGCATGCACGATTGAATGAGTGAAACTGTTATCTATTGTTTCCACGATTCTAAGACGTGTTCCGATTCTAAAGGGAAACAAAAGTTGCCATGCTTTTCGGTTGCCAGAAACTACTCCCTTCTTGTTCTCAAGGAGTTTCTAGTGGCCTCTGAGCTAGCTGGCACAAGTAATTAAGTTTAATATACTCGATAGGGACATACCGACCTTAGCCCTATGTCACGCCTATAGGTTATATTATTCCAATGCGCAGAGCCTATTAGGGAAATAGGAACTACACTACATGGCGCCCAACGTTTGGTAAGGCAGTAATTTAACCCTAGATACTGAGTTACTCAGTCGTGCTTTCTCAGAGACCCCTACTCACATACTCCATAAGACGTCTGGAGTGGGTAGGGTTAAATATCCGCCATAACTAAATAGGGAAGCACCTTATATATTAGTTCTTTGGTTTGTTCAACGTTGAAGGATACAGTGTTCCAAAATATTGTGCACCTTATCTTTTTGTTTCCTTGAAACTTGTTCTACATTTTTCAAAAAACAAAATGCCTGACTCCGACAACGATGAAGTTGCGGGTCACCCAGCATTAACAGCTTATAACATCACAGGTTTAGAAGGAACCGAGGAGGGTGTTATAGACATCAATCCAAACTTAAGAAGAGCCATCACTCTAAAACTTATAAAACATGGCCTACCACCAAGAGGCGGTAAAGCAGTTTTTGTGATAGAGGCACACTAATCCTTTCAGACAGAGGTATTCTATTCATGGGTAATAATTCCTGAATCAAATTCAGTAACAAGACTGTTTCACTTCTACCAAGATGATCCACCAGAGGAATATTTTCCTTTCGAGGATATTGAAATTCCACTAACATACCAGGAGCATCAGCTCTGGTTTAAAGGTGCCCTAAAACATCACAAAAACATTACCAGGCTCGGTCCACTAGGTAGACCAGGAGCAACATGGCCGATTCTAGCGGGCTACACTCCTCATCCTGACATCGAAATAATGTCTGACGAGGAACTACTTACTCAACTTCGAGTTAATAAAAATCTACAGACCATTAGTACAATATGTCATGAGGACTTTCACAGTCCAACCACCATTAACCATTCCAAATCAAACTCCTCAACAGGGGAATACACTAAAAATTACACCACAGACTCTATATGCAGTCATGGGAAAAATGCCCACAAAACATGAGCTAATTCCATTCTGGATAGCTCAAAAAATTACTCAAATAGAAGCAGTATTTCCTAATACTAGCCCTTATGAGAAACACAGAATCCTAACAATCTGTTTACCAATGGGGATCACACCACAACTGGAAGACTGCACCACTTGGGGCTCAGTCTTTGCTGCCATCTATACAAAAACACATGGTATTCCGTCAATTGCAGTAATACCTGATGTCCTGAAACCAATTCAAAACGAATACGGGGCAGAGCCTGCACTAAATTTAGGTATGAAATTACTGAAAAATTTTGACCAGGTCTCAACAATAATATTATCTAATATTAAAGGGGAGGCAGCAGCAGTGGCGATCCGCCAACGATTAAGGGAATTCGATGTTACAGAACATCAAACAGAACTACCCAGAATAATAGAACAATCTTATGCAGAATTAGGCAGAGATAGTTTGGGTGGAAGACCAGTGAAGCCAAAACTATCAAAGTCCTGAGAAGGACTCTATTAAACAAACTCCCACATCTTCTAAAAAGAAGTGGGAAACTAATAAACAAAATTCAAATGAGAAACGTTCTCAATCCCGAGGTAGGTCTCCTCGAAAGGAGGTATAACCTCAGGAATAGGGATAATTTAAGAAAGCCTGACGGGTATCAAGATACTGATACATGTTCCTCTCGTACCTTTCAGATCTCGTCACAGACATCGGAAAGAAGAGGACGGTCAGAACATAGAGAAGAACGCGTGAAATCGAAAGACGACAAACACGTTCCGAAAAATAAATCAAAACCTTATATCTCAAAAAAGAAGGTAGCAGGTCTGAAGGTCAGACATGCCGAGGATACTGAGAACACAACTCAAGAACGGAGAATGGGCTCAGACAATGCTGGACAGTGCAGCAGAAGTCACAATAGCTCGCCAGAACCTGAAGGAACTTCTGGAGATAGTGGACTTGAATGAGTACATCACAGTTGAGACTGTAGACACCAGGGTTAGTACTCCACAAAAGTTATATGAAATAACACTCCGGATGGAGGGAGACATACCTAGACTGGTGAAAGCACTCTTTTGGGAAAAACTTTCCAGGGGCTATGACATACTTCTAGCAGAAAAAGACTGGCCACCACAATTTGTCAGGGAGTGCCCACATGGCGAGGACATTATTATGCCTGCCTTCTCCAACCATATTCCAATACACCAAAAATATACTTATGCCAGGAAATGGGCAGTTGCCCAGGCCCCAGCATTATACAAAAATCATGTAGGATGGGATGAGGACTCGCCTCACCATAAAATACATCTAAAAAATGAACCTACTGCACAGAGGCAGTATCCAATAAAGCAAGAAGCTAAAAACAGGTCAGGGAGATCTTAGATCAACTTGAATACCAAGGGGTGATTGAAACATGCACCTCTTCAATGAACAATCCTTTGTTTCCTGTCTCCAAACCAGACAATACATATCGTCTAGTTTTGGATTACAGACATTTAAACACTTGTTCTAAAACATTTGCAGTGCAAAATGCACACAGTACAGCATTAATGAATAACGTGCGTAAAAAATATAAAACCACATTGGATATCTCAAATGGTTTCTTTTGTCAAAACATAGCACCTGGAAGCAGGTACTTAACAGTTTTCTCAATAATGGGGACCCAGCGTCAATTTTGTCGACTCCCACAAGGGTTCAAGAACAGCCCGGGGTTATTCTCAGCGAGAGTAACTGAGTTACTATAAATTTATGACAATGAGGCATTGTCATATGTCGATGACATCTATCTGACAGACGATGACCTGGACAAACACTTGAACAGAGTGAGCACCATTATACTGGGCTTTGCCTCTGAGGGCTATAAGTTTAACTTTAAAAAGTCCAGAATTGCCCATCTCAATGTCCTCTTTTTAGGATATGAGCTTTCAAGTGAAGGCAAGAGCTTGGCAGCTAACTTTTTAGAAAGGTGTGCGCTGCTCCAACCTCCAAAGACGCTGAAAAATTTACAATCCATCCTGGGTTTCCTAAATTTTGGAAGAACTTACATTCTAAATTACGCAGAAAGGGTTAAACCTCTACGCACTAATCAAACCTGATTTTTCAATCAAAAATTGGACACGAGCACACACATCTTGCATTCACTTCAAGCTAACATGTTAGCAACAAATCACTTACAAACACGCGTAAGTCAATGCAACTTAGTGATCTGAATAATTTCGGGTCAATGCGGATTCACCTACTTAACATTTAATGAGGGTGAAAAAGTACCAATTGCATGCAAATCACATTTGTATACGCAAGCAGAAATGCGCTTCACTTCAACAGAAAAAATTCTGACAGCAGTTCAAACCGCTGTAGCAAAAGAAAGAGCTCTAGCCCAAGGGAAACGCATTATTGTCGTAACCCCTGTTCTGGCCTTAGTGGTGGTAACTAAAGCGAGCATTCCAAATGCTAAAGCATTACATCCTAGATGGATACAATGGGTTAATTCTCTTGCTGCAACAGATGTTGAATATGTTTTTGATCCTGATTTAAAAACACAAGCGTTCCTGCAATATGAACATGAATGTCCTCTGCCCACTGAGATTCTGCCTCTCGGTCAGTACGAATTCATTATTTACACTGACGGATCCGCACAACCCGCAACGGGGAGTAAGCAAGCTTACAGTGCAGCGTGCGCAATCGTTAAAGGTCGCATGCGCTATGGCAACTTCAGACCTATGGTCACAAAAACTCAATCCCTAGGAGATTGCACAGCTCAGCGAGCTGAACTACAAGCATTCAAACTGGCACTTGAAAGTACAGATCGAGAATTCCCCACACTTCTAGTGTGCGATTCTTCCTACTGTGTTCAGTCGTAAATATATACAAACTTGGCTTGAAAACGGGTTCAAAGATGCAAAAGGTGGCACAATAAAGCATAAAACGCTGTGGGAACAAGTAGTTCAGTTAAAAAGCTACCAAAGGCTCACGTGATCCATACACTGAGTCATCAACGTGATGGCGTTCACATTGCAGGGAATTCATTGGCTGACGAAGCCGCAAAGGGGGCTGTTCAGACGGCTTCCGTAGCTGTGATCACTCGTTCAAAAACGAGAATAGACAGTGAGATAATGTTGGCTGTCAATGCTACGAGCAAAGGCAGTGGTGCAGCGTTACCAAAAAAGTTTCCACTCAAGTACTCTTATGTAATTGATGCGAACAACGTTCCTTTTGCTCGAATCCCTGGAGTGGGGGATATGGTAATTCCAAACAAGGAACACAGATTAGGAATAATCCTAGCAGCACATGAAGGGATAGCCTCTGCCCATGCAGGTATTTCTGCAACAGTATCTTTACTGAAACCAAGATCTTGGTGGCCTGGCATTAGGAAACAGACCAAGAACTATGTTCTGGAATGTGACATATGCCAACAGATGAAAGTCTCCACAGTGAAACGTCCTGCGCAGACACCCCTGTTAATTTCAGACAAACCATTAGCTTGTGTTTACCTGGAGCACTGCGGTCCCTTGCAAAGGAACAGTAACTATAAATATATCATGGTCTCAGTCGATTCATGCTCTAGGTTCCTATGGATATGGCCTCAGCGCTCGGCTGACGCTCGAACTGTTATAAAAGATTTGCGAGTCTTTATCGGCACATATGCAATAGGCACACTACATTCTGACCAGGGCCCTGCGTTTAGCTCTCGGGCTTACAAAGAAGCCATGGCCAGTCTGGGCGTTGCATTGCGGTACTCCTCTCAGTTTCATCCTGAGGGAAATTCTGTTGTGGAAAGGAAAAACCGGGACATAAAGCAGTCTATAACATCTAGGGTATTAGGTTCGGGTGATGGGTGGGTCCAACATCTTTATGGGGTCCAACGCTCATTAAACAATTTGCCAAGAAGTTCTCTAGGGGGGGTCACTCCATATGCGGTCCTATTTGGGACTAGAATGTGGGTGCCAGATCTGGAATGCAGTGGCACAGTGGTGGAAAATAAACCCTTTGATATCAAAGATCGTTTGGCTGTTTTACAGGATCTAAACAAACCATAAGATCGAAACAAAGCAACGTGTTCCTGCAGCCAAACACCACTGGGGAAAAACCGGCGGTCCCAGCAAGGCCTGTCTGGATTCCAAAAGTTGGGGATCTAGTCAGAGAGAAAATTGCGGACAAGAAGGAATTTGGACCTTCTTACAGACAACCAGTACCTGTCCTAGCCGTACACGGAACAAGAACAGTACTTCTGCCGCCCCTTGCTGGAAGAAAGGAGAAAAGATTTGTGTCCATCGACCTCATCAAACCACAGCATGTGGCCAATACTAAATAGTAGGCCTCGTGGACTCCGACCTAGTAGCAGACACACTCCTCTTGCTACTATCCAAGAGGTTCAGACTGAAAGACTGATAACCATCGAGAATTCAGCAGTAACAGATGAAGGACTGAGCAACAATGCAATGGAACTCATCTCTCTTGAAACTCAAGTAACAGTTCGTCCAAATACACCTGTTTACACCAATGTAACAAGTGATCAACTGGTTCCAGCGATTTCTACAAATCCTGATGCAATTCCAACAATTGACAGAACTGCTTCTGGCCATTTCATTAACTTTGATACGTTTTCTGAGGATCTGAGTGAGCCAGAGACGTTGCCAGCATCAACAACATTTAAACGGCAAGTACAAGACTTTTTACATTTTCTGAAAAAGACCTATCTGGTTTCACCATGGATTGAACTTTGGGTTATTTCTGGAATATTTTTCTTCCTGCTTTGGCTAGCTTTGGTAATGACTATGAGCATGCTTATAAATGGCAGATGCATCCATTTGGACACTGAAAGAAAAGAAGTGAACTTGCTTTTGAAACCTCACAAATCATCCCATCGTGAAACAAGAGACTTGTCTGCAGTGAACATCACAGCCGTTCCTATACAGGATGGTATAGTGTGGGACAAAACAGATTTCGATATTTTTGGCCCGACGGAACATTTGAACATTCCAATTTATTTAAGATTTCACTAAGTGATTTTGTTTCATCCAGTACCTACTCTGATGATTGGGACTTTGAAACATAAATAACATGTTTGACCTAGAAAAATCTGCTGCATTTTCTAATAATGAATATTTAGAGGGTTCATCAGACTATGAACAGCTGTATTGCTATAACCACTATGGTCATCATTTTTTGCATAAATCAGCAACACCTAGAAATGTGTTTATGTTTAACCAATGGGAGCATTGTCCTACACCACCAAAAGGTAGTTCAAAAACATTTGCAAAAAAGTTTCCATACTTTTCAGGGTACAATACATCTGATCCAGAAACATTTTACTATAAAAATGTAAACCAAACCGGACTGAAAATTATGTTAACTAATACAAAACAGATTTACTCTGCAGCATTTATTGCCCAACTGTCTAGACAGGGTTTCGACTTATGGAAAGACACAATAGACACAAAATCTGTCTGGGGTACTAAAGTTTGGCAAGTGCAGGGGATAGAAGCTTTATTTAGATCCTGTATTGTCCCTCAACAAAAAATGTTTTTGAATGACACTGTGCAACAAACGTCTTGCCTTGGGTTAGCCAAGATTAAAGACATGAAAAAGCCTTCTGTACCAACACCTGCAAGTGATAACAATACACAGGCAGCGGTTACAGTTGACACCATACTACAACTCAACAGAACAAATCCTGATTGGAGAAAATGGTTGCTCTGGCCCACAGACACAAACAACTGTCAAGAGAGATTCCTGAATAAAACACAGGGGTTTACTATTCACAGTCCAGACCCACGATACGTCCAAAGACAGCATTCGGGGGTAGTAACAACATACAGTGTAGGAAAATTATGCCTCGATTGGCTACAAAAATCTACACTTAAGGATGTGAAACAACACTTATCTTTACTTAAAGAAGACGCAGACCTTAGGGAATTCTTGCTTGGACCAAGAAAACCGCGTCAAAAACGTTTCATATATGCCGGCATCTATGCTGCTTATAATGAAGCATGGAAGGTGTCACAGATGGAGGCCGCAGAACGAATACGTGAACTTGATCGTATTAATTAGAGAATACTCTCTCTGTGGTCGACAATGGGTTAACAACTTTGTCCTCCAGAATTTATTCATTGGACAGTATTGTAGCCTCTGCTATCGACATACTGGAACAAAATTTAGCCATGTTACAACAAGGCCAGTCTCAGTTACGTTCTATTATGTTATTAAGCTGCACGCTGCAATCTTTGTGTGCGGGCTATGTGCCTTGGCGTTTTATCAACACGACGGCTCTGTTTGCAGAATACAATATAACTGATAAACAGATCGAACTGGCACAAAGGGGAGCAAAGTATACAGTGCTGAGCATTGAAAAACTTGAAAAATTACCATTCACAGTGGCAGAAAAACCAGCTACAGAATGGCTTATTCATGGCAAAATTAGTCTGCCTGTGACTACTTTCCAGGTTCAGTATTGCCTTAAACAGATGCAAGCGGGCAAATATGAAAGGTTGGGTAAAGAATACATTAAGACATCCTGGAATTTACCTTACACCTAAAGATGTTGGAGTGGGGATCGTGAAGTGTTTCTAAGTGGTACACACTGTGAAAGTGCACTAAGCGGTTCACTGATTTGTCAGGACATTTCCTTACACGGGGCTTGTAATGGTTCTGTGGCAAACTTGTCCTGCCACCAGCAGGGTACACCAGCTGCTGTGATTAATCCAACGTTTGGACAACTTTCTAATGGGAGTTACCTCATGTTGAATGATCAGAGTTGCTGTGGCATGTTGCCAGGCATCCCATATCTAGTAACGGTCAACTCCAGGGTCACTTTCTGTATGTAAGTATTGTTTGCCCCAATAGACACAGTCGGGGAGTCGCCTCTATGGCCTTCGTTGAATGTTTCTTTTATACGATTTGATACTTTAAGCAGAATGAAAGCCATGCTTATACAACAATCAGTGCCTTTGACCTCAGCCAAAGAAACCTATGATCTACAGGTTGCAAGGACTTCGGCTGAGATACAAGCTTTAATTCGTACAAACTGCCCTATACATTTCGTAGAAATGATAGGACGTACCTTTAACATGTCTGATACAAGCGGAATTGTACATGTATTTAAGACCATCTGTTCCGGACTATTAGCACCTTTCCAGGCTGTCCTCGGAATCATCCCAAACTTCGCACATTCGGTGTTTGGTGGTGTGCCGTTAATTCTAGCACTTGTTGCAGGAATTCTGTTTCTATTCCTCCTACTACGCTATGGCAAGCCTCTTCGCCAACATCACTCCGAGCGATGTGGAGAGAGCCCTCCTTGAACGGAAATGCCGTGAGCGAATAGTACAGCTTTTGGGCATGCCTCGTCTACGGGAACTTAATACAACGTGGTTCCTGTCATTCAGACCAATCTGGAAAGATTGCATCTTACCTGTTCTACGCTGCCTGTTTTGCGGTGAAGAATGCGTGCTAGACACCTGTCTAACACTCCCATCAGTCATGCCAACGGATATCGATACTCTGCTGGACCCGATAACGGCCCATGCTGTGTGTTGTCCCCAGAGGCTTCCAATCCTGATGGCGGCATTCATTGAGATCTCACAGACGCTTCCGGCTGCTGCTGAGGTACGAGATGGATCAACGGGCACACAGGTAACAACGGACGCGAACATTGCTTCTTCTGCTGAAGGCGATGTTTCCCATCTCTGTGCAATTAACCTTCTGAATGAGGTGTTCCAAATGTCACCAACTTCGGTGGACGATATTTTGGCTACGGAAATAGATGATCTGATGTTTACGCCAGACCCATACACTGACTTTGATTCGGCTCACAGTGTACCAGGGCAACAATGAAATTTGGCCTTCATATTTTTCAAACTTTTCCCAGAATTGAACTTTTTCTTTTTAAATTTTTGAAATTACATGGCAAATGAACAATCTGCTTACAGTAGAACTAGTCTTATAAAACGGACTTCTTTGAATACTTCCAGGGACACATTGTCACCTTACTTGTCTAACATTTCATTTAATTCTATGATATGCAATGGTTTTGATTTTGAGAACTTAACGACCATTTCGATCATATGTATATATTTGTTCATTCAAGTTGCATTTTTATTTCCGTTATATGCTTAGAATGAAAACAATGCTTTATATGTACAGTACTTATTGCATTTCAACAGTTTTTAGAATGTTTTTAGAAATGTTTTTAGCAATATGTGGTACTCAATTTTATGTTTAGCATTTATAATGTTTAGCATTTAGTATTGTCGTTTAATCGAAGATGGAGTGGGTGTTGTATTCCGCTTTAGGGATCCGTATATAGGCTTTCCTGAATCATGTCCTTATATAGGCACAATTCGCCTTGCCCTTATATAGGCATAGAATCCCTGTCCTTATTTAGGCATTAACCGTGCACTCCAAATACAGGCATGGTCACCGACATCCGTCCACCCTAACGTCACAACGAGTTCTTAGAAACCAGACCCTTAAGCTTCGGGAGTTCCCTAGCACAGGACTATTGATTTCTCCAAGAACTCATCTATTATGTATGAACCGTTATACCTTAAGGGTTCATTCCTGACGTCTTCCTCTGTCCAACTTCACGTCAATGCTAACATTCCAAGACACCTACCAGGTATAAATATACCTGCCCAAGCAAGTTAGAGGAGACCTCGACTTCAGAGGATCCCGTATCCCGGCCTGACGCACTGAGAAGACGCTGTCATTCCTGCACGCAGACGAATCCAGCTTTCAGTGTTCTGACTCCCTTCGCGGGGTGTTAGAGTTCCAGATCCGGCAAGAGATTCCCACCTCTCTCATTCTCAAGGTATGGGGCTGACTAGATCCTAGAGGGACTCTTGGTATACTAGACTTGGCATACTATACTTAACATACTCTTAGTCTACCATACTAGAGAATACTCCACCTACTTCTACCTTTTCCCTACACCTAGACAAGGTTAGGTACACGGGGGGGGAACTAGCATAGAGACTCATCGTATGAGTACTCGCATTCTTAGCTCATGTTATTTATGTACGTGAATATATGCTAAAAGATAATGCTAGCGCAGTATTATTTATTTCTACTGCTTACGCAGTACATCATTTATCTTGCATACTTTCTTGTGATCATAACAGCACATATCTCTTACACGAGAAACAAGACTGTTCAATAAAACCCTTTTTATTGTTAAAACCCTTTTTATTGAAACGCCCGTCTATCCTTTCTATGTAACTCTGTAGAAACTAAGCATGCACGGTTGACTGAATGAAACTGTTATCTATTGTTTCCACGATTCTGAGACGTGTTCCGATTCTAAAGGGAAACAAAAGTTGCCATGTTTTTCGGTTGCCAGAAACTACTCCCTTCTTGTTCTCAAGGAGTTTCTAGTGGCCTCTGAGCTAGCTGGCACAAGTAATTAAGTTTAATATACTCGGTAGGGACATACCGACCGTAGTCCTATGTCAAGCCAATAGGTTATATTATTCCAATGCGCAGAGCCTATTAGGGAAATAGGAACTACACTACAGTGCCTGGCACATCATCTAGCTTGGCCACAGAATGATTAAGCAATCAAATGCATGTCATGAACAATAGTGAAAAAGCACCTGTAAATCGAACATTAAATAAACTGCAGCATAATTTTTTTTTTATTTTTTTTTAAAGAGGTGGCAGTTCACACTGTGTGCAGAGGTGGAAAGGGATGCATTTAAAATGGGCTATGGACACAATAGGGGGAGACTGGTATGAGGTGGCAGAGGGGAACCGTCCCTAGAGTGGGGCAAATGAACAGGGCCCCAGCATCTCCAACACACCATCACATTCACTCTGGAGTACACTAAAAACATAGCCTCTCAACCGGGCTCTACATCTGATGCAGCACGTGAATCAACCACGCAGGGTGCCTCCAGTTCCCATCCCCCAAAACGGGAGAGAGGATAGGTGCCAGTAAATACACCTCTGACAGGCCATTCAACATATCCTCCCACATTTCCAGATTTCGCTCAGCATGCACATCCATGCGCACAGCTCGCAGATGTCTCCTCTGCCATGCCCCATTCCTGCATGTCTGCCAGCCATTTACCGCCTGTCAGGGCTGTGAGCTGCGTCTAGTGTATGGCCACCATCCGTCTGGCCAGCACCAGTCCCAATAGTGCGAACCTATGGCGTATTCGGGCCCCACGCTTAGGCGTTGGGAGCACTCCTAGTAAGCGATGTTCAATGGAGGTCTCCGCGAACACTTGTGTGACTCCAACCAACGTCCTCAAGGTCTCTAAGCGAGCACTGTTAATCTTGTGCAAATGCAGTGTGGTCAGGTAGGCTTGGTGCAAGAATTAAAGCTGCGTAAGTTTGAACCTCTCATAGCTTGCCACTTCCTCAACCTAAGCAGACGCTCTCTTGCAGGCCCCTCTGTGAGGGGCATTGTCAGTGACCCCGCTCACTTGTCCTGAACTGATGATCTCAGTAATGAAAACATTTGGCTACTTACCTTTTCAGCAGAACTCCTATAGATGGACTGAGAGCCAAAGAGCAGTGAGTGCGTTCATTCACCTATATACCAGAAGCGAGGGTGATCAAATTCTTCACATAATTTTTCATGTTTGTCCAATTCAGTGGATTGTTCCAGGGCTTCAGTTTTTATATTATTACTGTAGAAGCAGGCCCCCAAATCCCCTAAGTCCTCGTTCTTGGGCTTAATGATGTTCAAGTCCTTTTCCATGTAAAGTAGGCTTTTGTTGGAGGAGTTGGGACCATTTTCAACATCTGAGATGCCGTGTTCTACCACGTCAACTCTGTTGGTGTGTTTGTTTTAAAGTTTCTTTAAATGATGTATCTTCATTATTAGTGTCATAACTTTGGTGCCTATGCTCTTAGTTTCTTCTATATGTCTAGCAGAATATAACGCTTATACCCATCCTCCATCATATCGATTCCCTTCTGCCAGTATCTGAATTTGATTCTTAGCTTCTGAACCAGTCAGTTTTTGAGGTTTTTTTTTTCTGATCAAAGTATAATTTACTTTGTCTTTCTTCATTTCTGCCCATGACGGCCTAAGCTGAAGCAGACTCCTGTCACTTACGGGGAAGAAACCCCTTCAAAAGACCAATCAGTAGAAATTATACTAGTTTAGGACCTGTTTCAGTTAATTAGTGTTCTGGCCAGACAGGCCATCATTACCAGTAGTTGTGGCTTTGGAGCTGGCGGCGGGACTCCCTGTACCTTGCGTTATCGCCTCACCATACCCCATGTCCACTCAGCACCTTTATTTCCCTTGGATGATGCCTGGACAACACTGCAACTGTTTCGAGTCAGCAGATCGCATTGGCGGTGCTGGTATGTATATCTTGGCAGGGACTAGAATATCTAGACCTTTCACAAATGGGCTATAAAGAGTTCTCCTAGGCTCCGAGTGTCAGTTCGCCTAGCTCCCCTGATGGCACTGTTTGATACCGCAGCTTGATTAGACTCCGAATGCAAAAATAATTATCTCATCGCTTCTGTGCTTTTATTTCTGTAACCCCTTCCTATTGAAGCTAGAGCATAGTCATAGATGGCTTATTTCACTCATAAAGCCTTACATACTGGGAACACCTGATATTAGGCAGACAAAAGTACATGTTCGAGGCGTGTGCTGTAGATGCACACGCTTTGCATACTCCTGCCATCTAGAGTTGGGTCCGGATGTTTGCAAGTTGTTTTTCTTCGACGAAGTCTTTTCCAGTCATGTGGTAAGGTGTGACTCCTCCTTTCATTGATAGTGCGCATGGGCATCGACTCCATTGTTAGATTGTTTACTTTCTGTGCTGCGGTTCGAAACCGTTCTTCGGGATCCCCTCTGCACGCAACCCACTGTACCCTCGTCAGTATTGTTTCGTACGTGCTTCACCATTCTCCGCATGTTGAAAAAATAGGAAAACTCTGTCTTCGGTCGAGAAGACCTAGTTAGTGGCCTTCGGGCCTAGCCGCGTCAGTCGACTTTCACTCCTTTCCGTATTATCTAGTCTTCTGCCGATGGAACGGACTCCCTTTCAATTCTGTCCTCTGTGCCATTCCAAGTATCCGCACACCAACCTGCATAAAGCCTGCAACTTGTGCCTCTCACAGGAGCACAAGGAAGAAGATTGCAACGCTTGTCGATAGTTCCGATGGAAGAAGACTTTGCGGGATCGTCTGGCTCGACGAAGGGACATGCAGCGGCAGAACATTGAAAACACCCCGGATATCTTCAAAGAAGATACCAAGCAGGAAAAGGTGGAGGTGTCTGCAGCGGAAGAGGCGGAGGCCTTCTCTATTTAAGAATCTGACTCAAAGATGTTCTCGCAGGACAGGGTGCCGTGAGTAACAAAGCCCATTTGCCCCTCAAACTTTCTTCCATCAAACAAAAGGCTTCTAGGCCGCCACTGCCTTCTGGCCATGGTCGGCATTGAGTGACTGCATCCAATGCCCCGCCCTCGGGCTCGGCACCAAAACAAACAGTCAAGCCTTCTGGCTCGGGACCGAGTCGAGGAAAACTACCTTTGGCACGGAAACCTTTGGCTTTAAAGGATAAAAAAAGACCGGTCCAGCTCTGCACCAAAAGGTTTGGCGCCGAAAACAAAGTATGCTCATCAAAAGCTGCCGGAACCGATCCTAGACATTATGCAGGAAAAGCTGGATCCTAAGCAGAAAACGATCCACATTAATCCAGACACTGGACACATACTAAGACACAGTATGTTTTATTGTTTATCTATGTGCCTATCATTCCGATGCTCTGATTGACCACTACTCTGATGTGCAACCATTGACTCCAGCTTTAGAATGCTACTCTCATATATTTAATGTTTGTTTGTTCCTACTACTGTATCCCACATGCCCTATAATGTTAAGCGCTCTGATACCCTCTTGGGTCTTGTTCGCGCTATACAAAACTTTATAAATAAATAAATACTAGCTAAAAATGTCACACCTTCCAAAAGGAATATTCCTTCAGAGGATATAAGTAAAAAATTCCTCTAAAGATGAAAAAGGACATGGCTACAAGCCCTATACAACCTGTGCCTCAAACCCGTGCCTCAAACCCCTCCACCATCTTCACCACCACTAGACCAAAACCCTTTAGTCATTACACCACAGGGTTCTCCGCACACAGCCTTAGATTGATTATGGGGGTGACGATAGACACCATTAATGGATCCTTGGAATGATTATAACATTGATCCTCCAATGGATAATGACCCTATACCCTACGGAGCCATCACCTCCTGATGACAACACAGCATACCAGGAGTTATTTTCCAGAGCAGCATCATACCATGGGGTCACACTACATAAGGAATCTTTAAAGAAGGATTTTTTTATTTGAAACTTTAGGAACATCACATATGACAGCTCGATCTTTACCTATGTTAAAAGGCATGAGGAGGTATGCTGATGATATTTTTAAAGACCATGTACGCTCTCTTATTTTAACACCCAGGGTTGACAAAAAATACAAACCTCCTCCAACTGATCCAATTTTTATTAGAGGGCAGTTGCCTTTAAATTCCTAAGTTGTCTCCAATGCTCGTAAAAGAGCAAATTCCCAAACTTCAGCAGATGCACCACCTCCTGACAAGGAGTCTAAGTTAATAGATGCATCAGGGAAACGGGTGGCTGCACAATCCGCCAACCTTTGGGGTATAGCCTACACACAAGGCCTATTAGCAAGATATGACAGGGCCCACTGGGATGAAATGGAGCAGTTACTCCAATATCTCCCAGAAGAACACAGGAAAAAAGGACAAGAATTAGTGCAGGAGGGGAAATTAATATCTAAGTCTTCTATCAGATGTGCACTAGATGCTACTGATACTGCAGCAAGGGGTATTAACACCAGCATTCTTCTTAGAAGACATGCATGGCTCAGAATATCTGGGTTTAAACCGAAGGTTCAACAAACTATTCTTAATGCTCCCTTTGGCAAACAGAATCTTTTTGTACCTTAAGTAGATGAGTCACTTGAGAAAAGGAAAAAGTGGCGAAATCAATGGGAGCACTTCAGTCACCATCCAATAGAGGCTCCTTTCGCCGCTCATTTTATACAGGAGGATCTAAAGGTAATTCCTCAGATTGCAATGTGTCCTAATACTGGTCAGACACACAACCCTCGCCATCTAAAGGTTTCTATAAAGACGGGTACAGAGGAAATAACTTCAAAGGCAGAGGTAAAGGCACACCAACACGTACCTCTCCATCGCTCAACAAACAGTGACTTGCCTACAATTCCCCCCCGACCATTTTACACCTGTCGAGGGAAGACTACAAAAATTCTTTCACATTTGGCAGTCAACAACATCAGACAAATGGATATTAGACATTATCCAACATGGTTATTACCTGGAGCTTACCAGCAATCCTCCCAATATTCCACCTAGCACTTACAAACTCTCGCTACAATACCAGCAGCTCCTCAAACCAGAAGTACAAGCTCGTCTAACAAAAGGAGCTATAGATCCAGTTCAATTACAACACCAAGGATCAGGAGTTTAAACACTTTACTTCCTAATCCCCAAGAAGGGCGGGTCTTTACGACCAAGCTTAGATCTCAGAACGTTAAACCTATACATACTTTCAGAACACTTCCATATGGTTACACTTCAACAAGTGCTTCCACTTCTACAACAAGGCAACTTTATGTCCACACTGGATTTAAAGGATGCATACTTCCATATTCCTGTCCACCCAGCACATCGCAAATATCTCAGACATGTGATAGCAGGAAATCACTATCAATTCAAAGTACTCCCATTCGTAGTAACTACTGCTCCCAGAGTGTTCACAAAATGTTTAGCAGTAGTAGTGTTATGTGCTGGATTGAAGCCCTAACATAGGTGCACCGTTTCAGAGGCTCAAATCCTTCGTGCCACAGAGACAGGCAGGACCTTTCACCTACATTGGCCCTCCCTTTACAAATAACGAGCAAGAGTCTGTCCCTTATCTGACGTGTGCTCTGGGTGCAGAAGACGGTCCATCCTAAATACGTCATATCCATGTCCAACAGTGACTAACCTATGTCACAACGAGTTCTTAGACGAAGACCCTTCGCTCTGGGGATTTTCCCTAGCACAGGATTATTGATTTCTCTAAGAACTCATTAAATATGCATGAACCACTATTTCCTAAGGGTTCATTCCTGACGTCTTCCTCTGACCGACTGTACGTCAATACTAACATTCCAAGGCACCTATCAGGTATAAATATACCTCCCTTTGCCCAAGCAAACTAGAGAGGACTGAGACTTTCCATGCGGACACTGACGTGAGACGCTGCAACCTGCATCATGCCACAGCTCCAGCTGGCAGAGGTCCATCCACCCATCCTGGGGTGTCCAGCTCAACACCAGGATGAAGTCCCACTAAGGTAATGGGGTTAGATTAAATCCTAGGGGTATTCTTGGCTCTCTAAGACCTACACACATGCTAGGTACACCTAGTTCGGCATCATAGGGGTGTAGGCTTTATCTTAATGCATTCTGCATTTCATGTATGTGTTCATTACTATTGCACAATGGTAAAACTGTACCATGCATTTTTATTTAACTGCACTGCTGGCCATATTTCTCTGCTACTGTCCAACAGTTGTTGCAGCACATATAACCAGTACTAGAACAACAACTGTGCAATAAATTTTATTGTAAACACACCCGACTGTTTCTTTTATGTACTTCTGAGATGAGTGACTGAATGAAAAGTAGTATATTGTTTCCACGATCCTGAGGGATCAGGGTTTTATGTTATGTGGTTGCCAGAAGCTATTCCCTTCTTGTCTTCAAGAAGTTTCTAGTGGCCTCTGAGCTAGCTGGCACAGGTAATTAAGTTTAATATAATCGATAGGGACATACCGACCTTAGTCCTATGTCAAACCTATAGGTTATATTATTCCAATGCGCAGAGCCTATTGGGGAAATAGGAACTACACTACATGACGCCCAAACGTGAATTTGGCACTTATTTAACAGTAGAATCTGAGTAGTTCAGTCATGCTTATTCTCGGAGACCCCTACTCACAAAACGCCAGAGACGTCTGGAGTGGGTAGGCACAAAATTCCGCCACAGCGGAGTAGGCAATCTTCCTATGTATTGGCTGTTGGTTAATCAAGCTTGAAGGAAAAAGTTCCCGAACAATTGTGCCTTTTAAAACCTTATCTTAAAACCCTTTTTTAGGACATTTTGTTTTCACAACACAATGTCTGTTGAGGCAGCTGCTCCTGTCACTGGGACACAGGTCTCAAACGACGAAGAGGAAGCAAATGCAATACATTTTGCACTCAAAATCAGGCATACACTCACACAAAAACCCCTCAGACATGGTTTAACCGACCGAGAGGGTACAGTGATATTAATAGAGGTACACGAAGATTATCAAACGGATGTGTTCTATTCTTGGGTTACATTCCCAGCAGTAAATGCAACAACTCAGACTTTTCATTCTTACATACATGAAAAAGTCCCAGCGGTCTACACTCCGTTCGAGGAGATTAAGATTCCTCACACTGACCAGGACCACAATTTCTGGTTTAATGGCGCCCTACAACAAATAAATAAAACCAGGTTCGGTCCACTAGGTAGACCAGGAGCTACAAGGCCAATATTAGCCGACTACACACCACATCCTGACATTGACATAATGCCACAAGATGCACTGCTCTTACAACACAGAGTTGGTAAAACTGTTAGAGAGCCATGACGCAACTCGTCATGAGGACACTTGGTGTCCAGCACACAGTAGCTACAAATAACACAGCTCCAACACAGAGCACCGCTACTAAAATCACTCCACAAACATTACACACAGTAATGGGCAAACTGCCCACAAAATGTGAACAGATTCCTTTCTGGGTAGCTCAGAAAATTACCCAGTTAGAAGCAGTATTTCCAAATACCACACCATTTGAAAGCATATAATGCTAACACTCTGCTTGCCCATGGGGATCACACCACAGTTAGAGGACTGCACCACTTGGGGTACAGTCTTTGCTGCCATACATACTAGGACTCATGGTATTCCTTCCTTAGCGGTAATTCCAGATGTCTTACGACAGATACAGAACAAGTATGGAGCTGAACAAGCTCTGACCTTCGGTATGAAATTACTAGGTAACTACGACCAGGTATCAACAATAATACTAGCTAACATTAAAGGGGAAGCAGCTTCAGTGGCGATCCGCAAAACACCTAAGAGAGGTCAGTCTTATAGACCAACCACAAGAACTTCCCAAAATAATTGAAACTGCATATGCAGAACTGGGAAGGGACAGTTTGGGTGGGAAGGCTTTTAAAACCACAGCTAATGGGCAGTCCTGAGAAGGACAATTCTAAGCAGACACCTACTTCTTCTAAAAAGAAGTGGGATAATAATAATAAACACAAATTTTCAGAAAAGATTCTCAGTCCCGAGGTAGGTCTCCTCAACAGGAGCCCTCTGCAAAGAGGTATAACCTTAGGAATAGGGATAATATTAGGAAACCTGACAGGTATCAGGATACTGATACACATTCCTCTCGACAAACAACACAGGGAGAGAAGGAAAGTCAGCACACAAAGAAGAGCGCAAGCAGTCCAGGGACAAGCACGCTTAGGACTCTTCTAAAACAGAAGACAAGCCACAATCCAAACCTCAATTTAAAAAGAAGAAAGTTGCAGGTCTCAAAGTTAGACATGCACAGAATCCTAAGGACTCAACTTCTGAACGGGGAATGGGCTCAGACAATGCTAGACAGCGCAGCAGAAGTAACAATAGCTTGCCAGAACCTGAAGAAATTTCTGGACAGCAAAATTGAATGATTACATCACGGTGGAAACACCAGACAAAAGGGTGAGCGTCCCACACAAGTTATATGAAATAACACTCCACATGGAGGAGGACAAACACAGGAAAGTAAAAGGTGTCTTTGCGAAGAACCTATTGTCTGGTTTTGACATACTGTTAGCAGAACAAGATTAGCCGCCAGCATTCGTCAGGGAGCGCCCAAAGGGAGAAAGTATATTTTTCCTGCATTTTCCAACCATGTTCCAATTCACCTTAAACATACATATGCACGGGAGTGGGCAGTAGCCCAAGCTCCAGCATTGTATAAAAATCACGCTGGATGGGATGATGCCTCAACCCACCACGTGATCCCATTAATAGTTTCACCACATGATCAAAGACCATATCGTATTAAGCAAGAAGCTAAAAACACAGGTCAGGGAGATCTTAGATCAACTTGAATACCAGGAGATCATTGAAAAATGCACTTCACAAAAGAACAATCCCTTGTTTCACTTATCAAAACATGATAATACATTTAGTCTAGTTTTCATTTACAGACACTTGAACACTTGCACAAAGACATATGCTCTCCAACATGCAGATAGTGCCGCATTAATGAATAACATTATGCGGGAAAAAATACAAAACGACAATTGTTGTCGCAAATGGATTTTTCTGTCAAACTATAGCACCTGAAAACCGGTACCTAACAGCATTTAGTACATTAGAGTCCCAGCGACAATTTTTTGTCATCTCCCCCATGGGTATAAGAACAGCTCAGGGGTATTTTCTGAAAGAGTTACTGAATGGCTAAAGCACTTTGATGAAGAAGCGTTATCCTATATGGATGATATTTATCTAACGGATGACCTATTGGGGAAACACTTGACCAGGCTGAGCACCATTATTATGGGATTCGCCTCTGGGGGCTACAAATTTAATTTTGAGAAATCAAAAATTGCCCACCTCTGTGTTCTATTTTTGGGATACTAGTTTTCAAGTGAAGGAAAAGCCTGGCAGCTAACTTTTAGAAAAGTGTGCGCTGCTCCAGCCTCCAAAGACATTAAAACAACTTCCAATCAGTACTGAAATTCCTAGATTTTGGCAGAACATACATTTTTGATTTCGCAGAGAGAGTAAAACCTTTCTACGACCTTTTTCAAACCTGACTTTTCAGTCAAACAATGGACACAAGAACACACCAATATTCTTTGTTCACTCCAGGAAGATATTATTGCTTCCAAACACATACACACACACACACGTGTAAACTTGCACCACTTGGTACTCAGTATCATTTATGGTCAATGCGGGTACACTTATTAAACCTTTAATGAAGGTGAAACTGTACCAATCGCATACAAATCTCATCTGTACACAAACACAGAAATTAGTTTTAATTCAACAGGAAAAAATTCTGACAACCATTCAGACTGCTGTAGCAAAAGAAAGAGCACTGGCTCATTGGATGATGCATTATTGTCGTCACCCCGGTACCGGGGCTAGCATTCCTAATGCCAAAGCCTTACATCCAGAAAGGATACAAAGGGCTAATTCTTTTGCTGCATCAGACTTTGAATCCAGATTTGATCCAAGTTTAAAAACATAGGCATTCCTGCAATATGAGAAAGAACATCATCTACCAAATGAAATCTTGCCTCTAGATCAGTATGAATTTTTAAGATTTACACTGATGGGTCTGCACCACCGGCCGCCTTTGTTAAAGAACAGATGCTGGATGGCAAGTTCCGTCCTCATTGCACCAAAAAACTACCTCTAGGTAATAGCACGGCTCGGTTGGCAGCTTTAAAAGCCCTGATACTTGCACTTGTAAACACGGATCGCGAATTCCCCACACTTCTAGTGTGCGATTCATTTTACTGTGTGCAATCATGTAATAAATATTTACACCATTGGGAACAAAATGGGTTTAAAGATGAAAAAGGTGGCATAATTAAACACAAAAATTATGGGAACAGGTAGTGGAGTTGAAAAATACGACCTACCAAACAAAAACTCACGTGATTAACACACTGAGTCATCAACGTGATGGCGTGCACGTTGCAGGGAATTCATTGGCTGTAGAAGCCACACAGGGGGTGGTTCACACAGCTTCCGTAGCTGCGCACACTCGTTCAACAACGAGAATAGACAGTTAGAATATGGTGGCTGTAATTGCTTCACGCAAAGGCAGCACAGCAGTGCCTAAGAAATTTCCACTTATATACTCCTACAAGTTAGGTGCAAACAACATTCCATATGCTCAGATTCCTGGAGTGGGGGATAGAGTATTTCCAAATATGGATAGTAGGCAGGAATTAATCATTTAAAGCACACAAGGGCTTGGGCTCCGCACATTCAGGGAATAGCTACTATTTCTTCATTGCAAACAGTGCTATTGGTGGCCAGGGTTCAGAAGTCAGACTTTTGGCTTTGTCTTGAACTGCAAAATCTGCAAACAAATGCCAGGCTACACCATCACAAGACCCGCGCGGGTCCCATTGCTAGACGGCATCAGACTGTCCACTTGATCGTGTCATGTAAAAGGACCACTGTGGCCCCTCAAATTTTGAGGTGGCTTAAAAATATATCTTGGTGGCAGTGGATCCGTGCTCAAGTTTCCTATAGATATGGCCTTAGCGCTCGGCTGACGCTCAAAACTGTTATAGAAAGATTTGCGAGTCCATAACAGGAGATACGCAATCAACGTTACACCCTAACTGTGGCTCCACGCTTAGCTTTCGGGCTGACAAAGAGGCCATGGAAGGGATGGACGTAATATTGCGGTACTCCTCTCCAACGCCATCCTGAGGGAATTTAGGTAGAGAGGAAGGACTGGGGCATAGAGCAATCCTTAACAGCTAGGGTATTAGGCGGGGCGCTAGTGAGGTCAAACACTTATATGGATTCAGGGGGCAATACACACCCAGCCAAGAAGCTCTCTAGGGGGTCTGACTCCATTTACGAATGTGGGAACCTGATCATAAATGTGAAGGCACAGTGGCGGATGAAAACTATTCTGTATCTATGATCGTTTGGCTGTTTTACATGAACTTAAGGAAACAAAGAAACATACAAAGATTCTGTCAAAGTGAAACAGGCCGCCACTGGGAAGTCAAGGTACTCACGGCAAGACCTGTCTGAATCCCAAAAGTCGGGGATCTGGGCAGAGAGAGATCAAGATCGCGGACACAAAGGAATTTGGCCCCTCATACAGGAAAACCTGTGCCATTCCTTGAAGTGAAAAGAACAAGAACTGTACTTTTGCCGCATCTTGCCGTGAAAAAGGAAAACAGATTCATTTCAAATAAAAGAATCAACCAAAACTATGTGGCCAATACTGAGCAGTAGGCCTCGTGAACTCCACAGTAGTAGACGTCCCTCTCACTACTATTCAAGAACTTCAAACTGAAAAGCTCATCACGTTTGAGACATCAAATCCATGGAGTGGGGGACTATGCAACAATGCAATGGAATTAGTTCTCCTTGAACCAACCTTTCAAATTCAAAATAAGTCCAGACAACACTCAAGTTGCAATTTGGCCAAAAACAAATGTGTACACCAACGTTTTTTCAACAAAAACATCAAATAATAAAAGCTTCAAAGTTTTTCAACAAAAACATCAAATAATAAATGCTTCAATGTTTTTCAACAAAAACATAAAATATTAACTTCAACATCTGAAATTTTTTCAGCAAAAACATCAACTATTAATTTCAACATTTCAAACGTTTTTCAACAAAAACAGCAGAAATAACTTCAACTAAACACGATGCAATTTCAACAATTGATCATACAGCTACTGGCTATTTCATTAACTGTGATACGTTTTCCATGGCTCCACGTGAACAGGAAGCGCAGCCAGCCAAAAACAAACAACGAACATGCAAGTACAAACTTTTGAACCTTTTCTTTTTCCAAAAAAGATACAGACCTGGCTTTACCATGGGTAGAACTATGGAGTATTTCTGGGTTCATCTTTTTCTGTTCTAGCTTTGCTTAGAGCTAGCTTTTAGTATGACTCTTAGTGGACACTTTCTACAACACAGGATCAACATAAAACTGAAGCCACGTCCATTTTCAATGCAAAAGAGACTTATAAATGTATTCGGCCTAAACAAGCCTTTGTAATCTAAATGATGTATTTAATCATCCGGTTTTTAATTCTGATTAATGTATTTTGAACTTTCATTCATTTTCATTCATTTTCATTCATTTTATCATTCATTCAGTGATGTCATTACCTGCAGTACATTTGTCTGAAAATTGGGTTACTGATACAGTGAATAATATGCTGTCTGTTTTAGGAATAATTGCTACATTTTCAGTTCATGAAATGTTAGAGATTTATTCTTATTGTGACGCTTTATACCTGTTACCTTCATTAAGGTTATCAACTCCTACACAATTGTAATGTATCTAGAAATGTGGTTGTTTAAACACCAGTAGGAACGTTGCCAAAAACCATCGCACGGGGGTGGAATAGTTGGCATACATCAGCAGGGGCAACATTAGATGCCATTTACAAAACAAGAGGACAGAGCCAGTTAGGAAAGTATGGGTGGTTTGGCCTTTTGACACAAATACCTGTCACAAAAATGATTCCTGAACATCACCAAGGGACTCGGTATACATAAGCCAGACCAACGTTATGTACAGATAACATCCAGAGGTAGTGAAATCCTACAAGTGTAGGGAAGTTGTGCCCTTTTTGGCTAGAAGCCCGAACACAAAGTAGTGAACCAGAAGTTTCCTTTATAAAGTTCAAATGCTTTGAGCAATCTGAAAACCATGCTTGTGCAGCACTTTTATTTTTCATTTCACATCAGCTAAAGAAATATTTTTTCTTTTTTGCAAAATAGCACTCTTAAATACAGACTGCCCCTCTTTCCTTTTTGATAAATGTTATCTTTCACACACAAGCAGTGTGATGCACCTTGGGAATACCCTGCAAACAGGAACTATGCTTCTCATGGTTTCTAATATTTAAAAGACCAGTCTGAAAAGACTGCAACTGCAACATAACTGTTCTCTGATGCCTGTTTTTTGCAGTGAAGAATGCGTGGTCATCATCTGTCTGACACTTCCAAAGGAAACGCCAGCGGCATTTACCACCAGGCTGGAACTGCTGAAGTCCCATGCTTGGCTGTGTCCCAAGCGTATTCCCATCAAACCAAAACATTCCTTGCAAATCCGGAGGGTGCCTTTTTGCTTCCTTTAGCTAGCACCAAGGTCTCGATTACAGCACCGGCTGCCTCCGAACCAGCAACTGGCAGCACTGCTCATTCTGTGCTCCCACAACGATTCTGCGAGGTATTACAAAGGTCCGTCCCCTGCAGTAACTATAGCAACAGAAATGTTGTGTCTCTCAGCCACTTGTTATCTCGATTTTGCTAAAACATGTCCTGAAACACATTTTTTCTCTTATTGTTTCAACTCTGACCGAGTGCTTGGAGCATTCCCTCTAAAATGACCTTTCTCTTTCTTTTTTCTTCTTCTAAAGAAAGCATGGTCTTCTGAACAGCTTGTAAGAGTTTTCAATTTTATAAACAGGAACTTTGATGAGTAACTACTGACTCTAAGAGTATTTTTTAATGACACTATAGATTTTTCCTGTCTCCACAGAGTCTATAGTAATTTTACATATTTTAACAGCTGCTATTTTTTCAGCTCATAAACCACTCTCATGCAAACTACCTGCCAATGATGTGCAAATGCCTATTTTAGTCACGTAGTTTGCTTTTAATGGGTTATTCACGATTGTCCATGGATAGGAGTGGGTGTTATGTGCTGGATTGAGGCCCTAACATAGGTGCGCCGTTTCAGAGGCTCAAATCCTTCATGCCACAGAGACAGGCAGGACCTTTCACCTACATTGTCCCTCCCTTTACAAATAACGAGCAACAGAGTCTGTCCCTTATCTGACGTGTGCTCTGGGTGCAGAAGACTGTCCATCCTAAATACGTTATATCCATGTCCAACAGTGACTAACCTATGTCACAACGAGTTCTTAGACAAAGACCCTTCGCTCGTGGGATTTTCCCTAGCACAGGATTATTGATTTCTCCAAGAACTCATTAAATATGCATGAACCACTATTTCCTAAGGGTTCATTCCTGACGTCTTCCTCTGACCGACTGTACGTCAATACTAACATTCCAAGGCACCTATCGGGTATAAATATACCTCCCTTTGCCCAAGCAAACTAGAGAGGACCGAGACTTTCCATGCGGACACTCTGACGTGAGACGCTGCAACCTGCATCATGCCACAGCTCCAGCTGGCAGAGGTCCATCCACCCATCCTGGGGTGTCCAGCTCAACACCAGGATGAAGTCCCACTAAGGTAATGGGGTTAGATTAAATCCTAGGGGGATTCTTGGCTCTCTAAGACCTACACACATGCTAGGTACACTTAGGTACATCTAGTTAGGCATCATAGGGGTATAGGCTTTATCGTAATGCATTCTGCATTTCATGTATGTGTTCATTGCTATTGCACAATGGTAAAACTGTACCATGCATTTTTATTTAACTGCACTGCTGTCCATATTTCTCTGCTACTGTCCAACAGTTGTCGCAGCACATATAACCAGTACTAGAACAACAACTGTGCAATAAATTTTATTGTAAACACACTCGACTGTTTCTTCTATGTACTTCTCTGAGATGAGTGACTGAATGAAAAGTAGTATATTGTTTCCACGATCCTGAGGGATCAGGGTGTTATGTGGTTACCAGAAGCTATTCCCTTCTTGTCTTCAAGAAGTTTCTAGTGGCCTCTGTGCTAGCTGGCACAGGTAATTAAGTTTAATATAATCGATAGGGACATACCGACCTTAGTCCTATGTCAAACCTATAGGTTATATTATTCCAATGCGCAGAGCCTATTAGGGAAATAGGAACTACACTACAGTAGCAGCTCATCTAAGACAACCGATTCATGTCTTCCCATATCTGGAGGATTGGCACATCAAAGCCAACACATAGCAAAAGTGTTTACAGCACACTCAAGCTACCATAAACCTTCTCCATCAATTGGGATTTACAATGCACAAAAGTCCCATCTTCAACCCTCACAACTGCAACCATATCTGGGAGCAACGCTAAACACTCACACAGCTCTAGCCTCTCTCAATGCAGCCAGAATTCAAAACTTTCAAACTGTTACTACAATTTCAAAACAACCAATACCTAATAGTCAAAACTTTCATGCAACTATTAGGGATGATGGCATCATGCATTGCAATAGTGCCTCATGCAAGATTACACTTGCGTCCTATACAGGAATGCTTAGCACGTCAGTGGAATCAATCACAGTGTCAATTAACAGATCTAGTGTTGGTACACAGCCACACATCGCTCTCTGCAGTGGTGGAACACACAAAACCTATCAAGAGGGCGACCCTTCATCGACCCGATTCTACAAGTTGTACTAACAGCAGATGCATCTCACAGGTTGGAGTGCCCAACTCCAGCATCTAACAATTCAGGGTTTATGAGACACCAAACACAAGAGTCTCCCCATCAGTTACTTGGAGCGTCTAGCGGCTTATCTAGCACTAAAAGCTTTTCAGCCTCACCTCTTAGGGAAAGCTCGCCTAGTCCGAACGGACAATATGACAGCTATGTACTGTGTATAAAAACAGGTGGGGGGACACACTCTACAGTTGCGACTCCTCTCAGACCATTTGGCGCTGGGCAATACATCACAAAATTAATCTTCTGGCAAAACGCCTTCCAGGCATGCACAACCAATTTGCTGATCTCTTCAGCAGGATGCTGCAACAAGTACATTAATGCTAACTTCATTCCCAGGTTCTCCTTCCATACTTCCAAAAATGGGGGTTTCCACAAATAGACCTCTTTGCCACAGCAGAGAACTCAAAATGCCCAAGCTTCGCCTCCAGATTCCCACAACATCTATCCAAAGGCAATGCCCTATGGATTAACTGGTCAGGGATATTTGCTTATGCTTTTCCGCCTCTCCCTCTCCTTCCATTTCTGGTACAGAAACTCGGGCAGTAATCACTCACACAGATTCTAGTGGCTCCTACGTTGGCTTGTCAACCATGGCTCACCACACTACTAGAACTGTCAGTAGTCCCACACCAAAAGCTGCACCTCACTTCCAACCTTCTCACACAGAACCATGGAGAAATCAGACATCCAAACCCCAAGGAGCCCAAACTTGCAATCTGGCTCTTGAAGTCATAGAGTTCAAATAGCTAAATCTACCACCAGATTGTATGACAATCCTTAAAGAAGCCAGAAAACCTGCCACTAGAGCAAGTTATGCAGCAAAGTGGAAAAGGTTTGTTATACATTTTAATAACACAATTGATCCACTAGATGCATCTATACAAAATATTATTTGTTATCTTTGGCATCTACAGCAAGTTGGCTTAGCCTACACCTTTATTCGACTTTGCAGCAGTAGCTGCATATTTGCAAAACAGACAACATTTATTCTTCTTCAAAGTTCCAGTAATTAAAGCTTTTATGGAAGGCCTTAAAAGAATTATACCAACCAGGGTACCACCTGCACCTGTCTGGAACCTTAATATTGTTGTCACAAGGATTATGGGTCCACCTTTTGAGCCATTACACAATTGTTTATTACAATTTCTTTCATGGTAGGTTGCTTTTCTAATTGCTATCACTTCATTAAGACATGTTGGTGAGCTACAAGCATTAACCTTAGAAGAACCTTGCTTTCAACTTCATAAAAATAGTGGTTCTTCGTACAAACCCAAAATTCCTTCCAAAAGTAGTTTCTGCTTTTCATATTAATTAATCAATTGAGTTACCTGAGTTCTTCCCTTAACCTGATTCGGTGGCAGAAAGGGCTCTACACACACTTGATGTGAAAAGAGCACTATTATATTATATTGATAGAACAAAAGATTTTTGCTAAACAACTTTTTGTTGCATTTGCTCCACCTCATAAAGGAAATCCTATCTCTAACTCCGGTATTTCTAGATGGATTGTTCAATATATTCAAACTTGGATTGTTGAAGCTAAAAGAACTTTAACTAGACCTCCTAGAGCACATTCTACCTGCAAATAGGAGCATCTATGGCCTTTTTAGGTAGCATTCCCTTAGCTGACATATGTAAGGCAGCTACATGGTCTACACCACACACATTTACCAAACATCATGTGGATGTATTTGCACGTCAACAAGCAAATGTTGGACAAGCAGTGCTAAAAGCACTTTTTCAAACCACTGCAACACACACTGGTTAGCCACTGCTTTGGGAGAATACTGCTATACAATCTATGCAAAGCATGTGTATCTACAGCACACATGCCTAGAACGGATTATGTTACTTGCCCTGTAAGCATCTGTTCATGGCATGTAGAGCTGTAGATTCACATGCGCCCTCCCTCCTCCCCGGACACCTGTGGGTTGTTGCAGTTCTTATTATACACATTACATACACATGGACATCTCTGTACTACGCTTACTTACTCCATTCTCACTCTCTTGCGGGAAAACAATCTAACAAGGGAGTCGATGACCATGCGCACTATCACCGAAAGGAGTAGTCCCCTTACCTTGTGACTCAAAGACTTCTTCGAAGAAAAACAACTTGCAAACATCCAGACCCAGCACTAGATGGCAGGGTATGCAAAGCATGTGAATCCACAGCTCTACATGCCAAGAACCGATTCTTACAGGGTAAGTAACATAATCCTTTACAGTGACCAATGGCTCCTGCGCAGCCCTGACTGTCTTCGCCTCCGGCCTACATAGAAGAGCAGGTATAACTAATCATTTTCTGGCAGTGTGACGACAATTAGAAATTCAGTTTCACCTTTGCTAAGCACATCATCCTCTTTGTAACTTTAAAAAAGGAACAGAATTTCCTCCTGTTTCAAAGGCATTTATAATCTAGCATTCCCTGCCCTCGTATCACAGTCTACTTCAAACTCAGCCACTGATCTGTAATTTGAAATTCGCGTCACTCTAATGTGTACTGGTGGACTTCTACTTCACTCTGTTGGTTAATCATTGTACCTGCTTTTTGCGTTGTTTTACACTTTTGTTTGTAATGCCATGTTGTGATTTGATTGTTTTATTGTTGAACTAAATTGTATTTCTAGGTGTTGATTTCTACTCTGAAACTTGTTGCGTTATTGTGGAGTATTCCAACACTTTTGAGCACTTTCACACTATGTTAAGTAGCACAAATAAAAATAAAATGAGAAAGTGTAAGCTGTCCACAAGGAAGTATATGTGAGCCTCTAGAATCGGCAAGCTGTGCCCTGCACTGTTAAAGCTAACTTGGTAGCTCACAAATTTCTGGATACTGGAGCAGGTGGGCAAACCTGCATGTGGCCCAATGCTCCCCTCTCCAACTAGTTTATCAGTCCCCAGTGTGTGTGTTTGTAAGATGACTGCCCAGCCTGGGCTTCATTGCAATGGTGCTGTCTACAAGCCTCACCTTGGAGGCTCAGCGTTTTTTTTCTCTTCCCTTTTCTTGCCCATATCGCTGCTACACACCATCTTCTGCAGCAGTCTCTGCTGGGCCAGCAAGTTGAGTGCAGGACCTGCTTTAGCTCACTGGCAGGCCTTCAAGAGTATATAACGCAAGACATCCCTGCAGCGAATAAGGTCTCCAGACACTTTGGGCCATGTTAAGGTTTTCTTTCAGTAGCAGGATTCGGAGTGGCTCCCTCAACCCGTTTCAGTACAGGAGATCATGTATCGCCAAGGCTGTAGGATCATCATGAGCAGGTGTTGGATACGAGTTTGGAGCTCTGCAATCATACATCAATTTTAAACGCCTGCTCGGCCATTCCCTGCATTATTGTATTTAAAGTAGGTAAATTATTAGTTCCCGAGCACTTGTATTGGATGCCAGTGTGGTTGATTATTATGCTGTGGCCATATTTGAGGATGGCATAATTGATTCTTGCTAAATAGCTTTCCTCCAGATTGCAACACTGCAAGTATACTATGAATTTGGGGACAGGTAAATCATATTCTTATGAACTGACGAAAACGTACTTCTAGAACAGTAGTCTGGTGTCCGACCTTTCCTGAAACAAACCTTAAAAAGAGGGATCAGGATTGTAGTCCACAGGTTTGGCTCAGCCATAATATCTGAGGTGGGTACTGCATCCAGTCCTTGCACACTAGTTAGCTTTGTCCCATCTGTCAAATTAGAAACCATAGACACAGATTGTAAACAGTTCATATTGCCTCTAAATGATGCTTTAATGTTTTTTCAACCTATTGTTTTCGTGCAGTTTTTTTCATCTTTATTGGTTGTTTTAAAGGACAGAGTAGGAGGTATAGTACAGTAACATGTAAACAGTTTCAGAGATAAAATATTGATGTGGATAAGTCAGAGGATACAAACTTCTGAAGAACACTATGTTCGAGGCATATGAGCTGCAGATTGTACACTGTGCATAGATCGCCATCTGGTGTTGGGCTCGGATGCTTGCACTTTGTTGTTGTCTTGGAAGAGTCTTTTGTAGTCACGAGATAGGTGACTCCTCCCTTGGACGATAGTGCGCATGGGCATCGACTCCATCCTCAGATTGTTTTTTTCCACCATCGGGTTTGGATGTAACTTTTGCGCTCCGGTTCGGTACTCTATTTTCCAAACCCTTTCGACACGCAAACTATCTACAACTCGACGGTATTTTTTTCGATCGCGTGATCCTCGACGCGCATCTCCCCTACTCGATTCCAGTCGTCGACGCGGGCCATTGGGCCTATCGACGCTGTTCGGGCCTACAGCTCATGGAAAGGACTCCATTTAAAAAATGCCCCCAGTGTGGAGCAAAATTCCCACACAGTGACCATCACAAGGTCTGTAACCTGTGTCTCTCGCCCGAACACAACGAGAACAATTGCCAGGCCTGCGCCTCTTTTCGATCTAAGAAAACCATCCGTGATCGCCAGGCCCGACACATCATGGCGCAGAGAACAGCTCCGGCACCAGTGGACATCTTTGAAGGCCCCGATGTTCCGGAGGACGATTCTGAAGACCTGCAGATCGTGTCCGAAGCAGACGACTCGGACTCAGACGACCACATCACTCCTGGTCAACAAGTGAGTACAACTGCCACTACCCCAACTCCACCCGAAAAAACCAAGGCCCTGGTCAAGACTTCGCCTGCTGGCCCCAGTCGCGACCAAAAACAAGCTTCAGAAGCCCCGCCCTCGGGCTCGGCTCCGAAGATAAAAGACAAGCCTTCCGGTAGCTCGGAACCGAGCAAACCCTATATCAGTGTCCCGCAGGCGACTTCGGCACCGAAGGCCGGAGACCAACCTACTCCCAAAAAGAAGTCAGCACCGACCACCTCGACGCTGAAAGAAAAACCATCGGCTCCGAAGCCAAAACCTTTGGAACCGAAAAACATTTCCGGCTCCATAACCAAGCCAAAGGACCCTAAACCAACTCCCAAGGCCTCGGAGCAAAAATCAAAACCTCGCTCGGACCCGATGAAGTCGGCGCCGAAAGCGGTTACCGAACGGAAAGAACTTTTCCGACCGGATCCCGTCGATCCCAAGCAGAAAAGGCTGCATATAGACCCTAAAACAGGACATGTGGCTACTGTCCCACACAAGAAGAGGAAGCTGGACACATCAGACACTCCTGCAGTGCCTGTAAAGAAAAAAGACTGTGCCACTTCACCTATAAGACCCTCTTCTCCTGTTTCTCCTTATCAGCCTGTCCTTCCTCCTAAGCCTGTCCTTCCTCCTAAGCCTGTCCTTCCTCCTAAGCCTGTCCTTCCTCCTAAGCCTGTCCTTCCTCCTAAGCCTGTCCTTCCTCCTAAGCCTGTCCTTCCTCCTAAGCCTGTCCTTCCTCCTAAGCCTGTCCTTCCTCCTAAGCCTGTCCTTCCTCCTAAGCCTGTCCTTCCTCCTAAGCCTGTCCTTCCTCCTAAGCCTGTCCTTCCTCCTAAGCCTGTCCTTCCTCCTAAGCCTGTCCTTCCTCCTAAGCCTGTCCTTCCTCCTAAGCCTGTCCTTTCTCCTAAGCCTGTCCTTTCTCCTAAGCCTGTCCTTTCTCCTAAGCCTGTCCTTTCTCCTAAGCCTGTCCTTTCTCCTAAGCCTGTCCTTTCTCCTAAGCCTGTCCTTTCTCCTAAGCCTGTCCTTTCTCCTAAGCCTGTCCTTTCTCCTAAGCCTGTCCTTTCTCCTAAGCCTGTCCTTTCTCCTAAGCCTGTCCTTTCTCCTAAGCCTGTCCTTCCTCCTGAGCCAGTTCTTCCTCCACAGCCTCCAACACTTCCACCACATTCACCACCACCACAGGATCAGGTTCATGATGATTTAGGGGGTGGGGGAGGCACCAATGACCCGTTCACTGATCCTGATGACAATACAGACGTACCACAGGACGATTGGGACGATTATGATGACCAAATAGGTCCCTCAGACCTCCCTGCTCCCCAACCATATTCAACAAAACCATCTCCCCCAGATGACAATATTGGTTTTGGACAACTCGTAAATAGAGCTGCTGTCTACCATGGTGTCCACATACATTCAGACCCTGCAGACAAGGACTTTCTTCTAGACACCTTTGAACAGTCCCAGAAGACTGTCCAAACCCTTCCTATGTTAAAAGGGGTCATTAAACATGCCCCAGACATATTCAAAGACCCAGTGAGGACTAGAATTCTCAATCCTAGGATTGACAAAGTACAAACCCGCACCTGACGATCCCACCTACATCAAGGGTCAGCTACCCTTAGACTCACTAGTGGTATCTAACGCTAGGAAACGCGCCAACTCTCAAACCTCCGGTGACACACCACCTCCGGATAAGGAATCTAAGTTGCTAGATGCCTCTTGCAAGAGAGTTGCTGCTCAAGCAGCTAATCACTGGCGCATAGCCAACAGCCAAGCATTACTTGCTAGGTATGATAGGGCTCACTATGACCGACTGGAGACCCTATTACAACATTTGCCTGATCAATACAAAACCCAGGCAAATGATTTAATTCAGGAGGGCAAACTAATAACCAACGCATCAATTAAGTGTGCCCTAGATGCCTCTAGATCTGTTAACACTAGTGTGCTACAGACGACATGCCTGGTTACGCATTTCAGGTTTTAAACAGGAGGTTCAAACAGCTATCCTTAACCAACCATTCAATCAGGAACACCTTTTTGGACCGGCTGTAGACACCATTCTAGAAAAGATGAAAAAGGACACGGAGACTGCTAAATCCATGGGAGCATTGCAGTCTCCATCCACACGCGGTTCCTTTCGTCGCTCCTTCTATAGGGGAGCATCCAAAAACATTGGAACTGACACCGCCTCCTCTTCATATAAGAACACCACTCACACATCCCCCAATAGAGGATATTTTAGAGGCGGATACAGGGGAAATAACAACAAGGGGAGAGGCTGAGGTACTAACAACACTCGTGCCTCCCCCGCTACTAAACAGTGACTTCCCTCCGCTCCCCCCAGACCATTCCACTCCAGTCGGGGGGAGACTCTCACAGCTCCTACCTGTCTGGGATTCCATCACAACAGACAAGTGGGTAAGACAAATTATCCAGTATGGTTACTGCCTGGAACTTACAGCAACCCCGTCCAACATTCCACCCAAACAGCGTGCAATGTCCACAGAACACATTACGCTCTTAAAACAAGAAGTTCTCTCACTGCTTCAAAAGCATGCAATAGAACTAGTTCCCTTACAGCATCAAGGAACAGGGGTTTACTCACTGTTTCCTAATCCCCAAAAAGGACGGGACCCTAAGGCCAATACTCGACCTCAGACCCCTCAATCTCTATATACAGTCCGATCATTTCCATATGATCACTCTGCAACAGGTTCTTCCACTGCTACAACAAGGCGACTTCCTTACCACACTAGATCTCAAAGACGCCTACTTCCACATTCCCATGCACGCTGCTCACAGGAAGTATCTCAGGTTCATAGTGGACGGACAACACTATCAGTACAAAGTCCTACCATTCGGGGTGACCACCGCACCCAGAGTGTTCACAAAGTGCCTTGCGGTAGTAGCAGCACACTTGAGAAGACAACAAATCCATGTCTTTCCATATCTCGACGACAGGCTGATAAAAGCCAAGTCATTCAACTAGTGTGTCCATCACACTCATCAAACTATCCAGCTGCTACACGACTTAGGATTCACAGTAAATTACCCCAAGTCAAATCTCCAGCCCTCCCACATACATCAGTATCTAGGGGCCATGGTAGACACTTCCAAAGCTCTGGCATATCCCAGTCCAGCCAGAATAGCCAGTATACAAGCCCTAAGCAGCAAATTTCAACCGCAGCACTTCCTCCCAGCAAGGGTATTCATGCAACTCATAGGAATGATGGCCTCTTGCATCTTTATCGTACCTCATGCAAGGCTTCAGATGCGCCCCTTAAAGGAATGCCTAGCACGTCAGTGGAACCAGGCTCAAAGACAACTTACAGATCTGGTGTTGGTGGACAGCCGCACACATCGCTCTCTGCAGTGGTGGAACACACGAAACCTGTCCAAAAGGCGGCCGTTCCTCGAGCCGGTTCCACAGATAGTACTGACAGCAGACGCATCACTCACCGGTTGGGGAGCCCATCTCCTAAACCATACAATTCAAGGCAAATGGACCACTCCACAGAAAGTGCTCCATATCAACCACCTAGAATTACTGGCAATATTTCTAGCATTAAAATCATTCCAAGTACATCTACAACACAAGACTGTCCTAATCCGCACGGACAACATGACAGCGATGTACTACATACAGAAACAAGGAGGCACACATTCTCTGCAGCTGTCCCAACTCGCACAAAACATTTGGAGATGGGCCATTCCACAAAATATATACCTGCTGGCAGAACATCTTCCAGGAATTCACAATCAGATTGCGGATCTACTAAGTCGACAGACACAGCAGATACACGAATGGGAACTTCATCCCCAAGTTCTCCAACCTTTTTTTTACAGTTGTGGGGTCAACCAGACATAGATCTGTTCGCCACACACACAAACGCAAAATGCCCAACCTTTGCCGCCAGGTTCCCACACCCATTGTCCAAAGGCAATGCGATATGGATGAACTGGTCAGGCAGATTTGCGCACTCTTTTCCGCCACTCCCATTGATTCCCCTAGTAGTACGAAAACTCAGACAACAGTCTCTCAAGATGATCCTGGTGGCTCCCACATGAGCACGCCAACTGTGGTTTACAACACTACTGGAACTCTCAGTGGTTCCACACCAAAAACTACGCCTCTCCCCAACGTTGCTAACGCAGAGCCATGGAGAGATAAAACACCCCGATCCAGAACAACTGAATCTAGCGATCTGGCTCCTGAAGTCCTAGAGTTTGGTTATCTTAACCTTCCCCCGGACTGTATGAACATCATTAAAGAAGCCAGACGCCCCACTACTAGAGCTTGCTATGCAGCAAAATGGAAAAGATTTGTCATCTACTGCAAAATAATAAAATTGATCCACTGGATGCTTCCATCCAGGACATTTGCTACACTTACAAAGATGTAATCTAGCATATTTATCCATACGATTACATCTAGCAGCGCTCGCCGCTTATTTACAGAACAGACAACATTTGTCATTATTTAGAGTACCTGCAATTAAAGCCTTTATGGAGGGACTTAAAAGAATAATTCCTCCCAGACTACCACCCTCACCAGTGTGGAATTTAAACATTGTTCTTACCAGGCTCATGGGTCCCCCATTTGAACCTCTACATAAATGTGAACTTCAGTTCCTCACATGGAAAGTTGCTTTCCTTGTCGCAATTACCTCTCTCAGAAGGGTAAGCGAGATCCAGGCTTTAACCATACAAGAACCATTCTTGCAAATACATCATAACAAAGTGGTTCTCAGAACAAATCCAAAATTCCTTCCCAAAGTCATCTCTGCTTTTCATCTTAACCAATCAGTTGAGTTACCGGTGTTTTTCCAAAACCCAAACTCTGTGGCACACAGAGCTCTTCATACACTAGATGTCAAAAGAGCACTACTTTATTACATTGACAGGACTAAACCCTTTTGCAAAACAACTGTTTGTAGCCTTCTCCCCACCTCATAAAGGTAACCCCATCTCCACAGCTGGGATCGCGAGGTGGATAGTAAAATGCATTCAAATATGCTACCAAAAGGCTAAACGCACATTGACAATTCCCCCTAGAGCGCATTCAACACGCAAACTAGGAGCTTCCATGGCATTCTTAGGGAACATTCCCTTAGATGACATATGTAAAGCAGCAACATGGTCTACACCACACACCTTCACCAAACACTATTGTGCTGACGTGCAGGCAAAGCAACAAGCTTCTGTAGGCCAGGCTGTTCTTAAAACATTGTTTCAAACTACTGCAACCAATACAGGTGACCACCGCTGAGGGAGACACTGCTGTACAGTCTATGCACAGTGTACAATCTGCAGCTCATATGCCTCGAACGGAAAATGCTACTTACCAGTATGCATCTGTTCTTGGCATGTAGAGCTGCAGAGTTGTACACGCCCACCCGCCTCCCCGGAAACTGTATCTGTTCCAGTATTATCTTAATTAGATACATTCACATGGACATCTCTTATTTCTTACTGACTCCATTTCCCATCATGGCGAAAAACTATCTGAGGATGGAGTCGATGCCCATGCGCACTATCGTCCAAGGGAGGAGTCACCTATCTCGTGACTACAAAAGACTCTTCCAAGAAAACAACAAAGTGCAAGCATCCGAGCCCAACACCAGATGGCGATCTATGCACAGTGTACAACTCTGCAGCTCTACATGCCAAGAACAGATGCATACTGGTAAGTAGCATTTTCCTTATTGTTACCCAACTTGAGGATACTCTACTTTGTCAGTTCTGATACAAAAGACCCATCGACAACAACCAACTGCATTGGAAGAACACCGCCCTGTAGCAAACAGCAATCTTTTTTTTTTTTCTTTTCAAGATGAAAACCCGAAACAGGATTTTCTTTTTGAAAGATCACGGTAGTACTACCGTGATCAAGAACTTTGTGTTCGAAACGCGTAGGAGGAGGAGAGGAATGGTCTAAATAAAGAATCTTATTCAAGCCAAGGAGACTGCCGTGTATCTAATCATTTGTTGGATTATATATATGTTATACGTTGTGATGGAGTATACAGAACACCAATATATAAATCGGGCACTAAGTCTCAAGTGTAGGCGAATTGTTTTCTCATCCAGAAGCACAGGTTTGCTATCCCTAGGGCAAAAGTAGGATTAAAGGTTATGTAGGTAGGGGGGGCCGTGGCCTGAGGCGTCAAGATGGCGGTCGCACTCTAAGAGTGCTCCGGACCCCCTCCGTCATCCGCCTTGTATCCGCCCGTCTGCAGCTGCCATCCGATCCTCCTACCTGCCCACGGAGGTTCCCTGTCTCCCCCCCCCCCCCCCCCCAGCGCTGCTCCGATCTCTTTCGTTGCTGGGTCCTGAGCTCCCGCCGCCCTGTTTGGCCTCCTTCCTCCTGAGACCTGGGGACTGTAAAATGGCGGCCTCCGCTGCGTCCCGTCTCCGGGCCTGAAGTCTCTGCGCTGATGGTCCGCTGCCCTGCTCCCCTTCCTGCTGCAGGATAGCGGTCGTGGCTGACCTGGGTCCGCTTGCTGCCTCTCCCGCCTGAGATCCATCCTGGGGTTGCACCCCCTCGACATCACCTTCCCGCGGCGTGATGGCGCCCGGGACCGCGACTGAGGAGCGTGAGAGCCCTCTCCCCTTCCTGACCTGGGCGAGGGGCGACGAGGAGCGGATGTGGCCCGACTGCCTTGGTGACGCCCTCCTGGCCCTAGCGGGGACTTCAGCGACCGTCTGGTGACTCCCTGCGGGCCCGGTCCCGGGTCTGTGTGGGAGCAACTACCCGGAGAGTGGGGCTGCGCCAGGTTCGGCTACCATTGTCTGGTAGCGGCGCGGGGGATCAGGCGCCGGCCCTGCCGCCCCCCCTCCCCCTCGCTGAATTGTGCCCTCCACCCTTGTGCTGGTGATCCTTCTCCGGGACGACCCACCCTGCGGCTGGAGGCGAGGACGTGGGGGCCCGTGGAGTCGCCTTAGCTCCCCCCGGACACTGTGTCCCGCCTTCCACTGTGCTGGGGTGATGGACCCGGCCCTCATCGTGGCCTCTCACTCCACATGAGGTACTCCTCCTTTTAAGACCTGCCGGCGCCACCATCTTCATGCTAGGACAGCGGGCCCGACCCTGCCTGGGCCTCTACTCTTCGTAGGCCGCAACGGTGCTGCAGTCTCACCCCGGCTTTTAAGCTTCACCGGCTTCCCAGGACAACAGGGGCCGCCCGAGGCCTCCATCTGCAAGCTCCCGGTGAGTGGGGTTGGAGTTTGGGATCGGCTGCCGTGTCGGGTGGTGCTGCGGAGGGCCGATGCTGGCGTTCCCGCCCCCCACCTCTCTCCCCCTCACTGACCTGCCCTGCCTCCCCCTACGCCACGGATCCTGCCTGGGGGCATTTCTTTGCTTGTGTCTGCCTGTGGGCGCGAGGTGGGCCTACCTGGCCGCCCCTACCTCGTGGTGGCCCCCTGCCAGCGCTGGGCTCTACGTTGGGGCTGGGGTCTTGACCTGCGGCCTCACCCCCCCAATATCTGGAGGTACCCCCCCCACCCCTTGGACTCCTGCTTTGGTCGACGGACCTCTTCGGCTGGGGGGTGATCTCGGCCGTCTGTCAGGCGGCACAGGGCCTTGATACCGGCCTCCCCTCCTACTGCCCACCTGCCTGAGTCCTGTCTCTGATCCGCCCTTGGGATCAGACCTCGTTGTCCACCTTCGGCCGCAGCCATCGAGCGGCGCCGGACCCCTCCACTCTGCGGGTTCGGGGTGGTGGGAATAGGTCTTGGCTGATTGCGACTGGTTCCCCCTGCTTTCCCCCCCCTCATCGATCCACTGACACCCATTTCGGGCCGAGGGGTGGTGTTTCCCTACCATCGACCGTCACATCGGACGGACGAGAGAAAGGGGTCCCCAGAATCGTGCTGGTTGGTCCTTCGGGATCGGGGGACTCGGGAGGAACGGCCTCGACGCCCGGGCCCGAGTATTGACGGCTTGGGTGCTGGCCCCTCCTTGCCTGAGACTGCTGGCCGCCAGGCCGCCCCCTTGTCCGACTAGATGCCAGGGGCCTGTATCCACGGTCGAGATGGGTAGGGACCGTGCCCCGAAGACACCTGCTCCACAGACCCAAACCAAAATGGACCAATACACCACCAATGACCGAGATCCTGGAGGGGGGGGGCGTCGGGTGCCCCCACACCCGCTGGAGGGGACCTCTCCACTATTCTCCAGGCAATTGGCGTCTCTCAGGCCTCGGTGGAGGGCAAGATCGGCGAGGTGCGGCTGGACGTGGCCCTTATCCGCCAAGACCTGCGTAATGCCACAGCCCGGATCTCGGAGGCAGAATCGCGCATCTCCACAGCTGAGGACGAAATAGGCCAACTGAAGACCCTGGTGGCACGGTTGCAGACTACGACCTCGGAACTGCACCGTCGGGCCGAAGACGCAGAAAACAGATCAAGAAGGAATAACCTGCGCCTCATAGGCTTCCCTGAGGGGGTCGAACAGGGCCGAACAGACACATTCGTGGAGACCTGGGTGAGATCCTGGATACCTAAAGATGCCCTCTCTCCATGGTTTGCGGTCGAGCGAGCTCACTGCTCCCTGGCCCCCCGGCCTCCGCCTGGGGCTCCACTCCGGCCCATCATCATGAGGATCCTCAATTTCTGAGACCGGGATGCCATCCTTAGGGCGGCGCGGATGCAGGGCCCCGTGAAATACCAAAACAGCACGATTATGCTTTTCCCGGACTATACAAGAGAAGTGCAGGCCCAACGACGAACATACGATGATGTCAAACAGAAGCTCCGTAATCTGGGTCTGCGCTATGGTCTCCTCTTTCCGGCCCGGCTCAGAGTGGTTTTCCAGGATAAGACACTTTTTTGACACCCCTCAGGCGGCCTGGACTTGGCTCACGGAGGAGCGCCCCCTTCGGATTCGTCCCACCTCCCCCCCCCCCCCCCGCCCCTGGCCAGCGGGAGTCTACGCAACCCCAGCCACCCCTTCCCAAGCCACAGCAGCGCCGCACTCTGTCCCGCAAGAAGGGTGACCGGCAAAATGGGGCGTCACGATCACCTGATGCAATGTCCCAGGTGCCCATTTCCTCTGAACTGCCTCGGGTCTCTGGGAACCACAGGTTCCCTGATCGATCTGAGCCGTGTCCCTGACCCCTCCGAGACACTGCGCCCTGCCATATCCGACTCTGACTTGTCTAGGAGTCCCGCACTTCGGGGAACTGGGAGGATGATGGAGTCTGACCCTGAAGCTCCGCAGGCCTGGAACCACAAATCGTTTCTTAAGTTCTACTGCAGCTGTTGACAATAGTTTATCCGTCTGTATGGAGGGGTCCATCATCGCCACAAATCTGCCCTGCTAATCGTTTTAGCTTAGCACTTAGACTAGTTTCTCGTTATTGTTATTATTATTGTTTTTTGTTAACCCCCTTTTCAGGGCGACAGATGTTTCATTTCCGGAAGTATAGAGTGGGGGGTGTTGGGGGAGGGGAGGGGGGGCCGTTGCCTTCTGGTTTCCTTTTCTTCTTGGCCTTGTTCGGGCCATTGTTTTTTGTTTTCCAAGACAGCTCATTGCACACATACGCCATTGCCGATGACAAGAGACCTACTGCAACACACGAGCCATACACTCTGATTCTGACATGTCACCTTCCCTGGGACCCAGGACCCTTCGCACTTGTCCATCCATGCACCACCCACTCCTTTGATGCCGCCTATTGGTAGACCCCTCCATATTCTGTCGTGGAATGTCAGTGGCTTATTAGACCGTATAAAACGAACCGTAGTCCTTCGGAGTGCCAAGCGCCTGATATCCTTTTCCTACAAGAAACGCACCTCCTAGGAACTCACTGCACCTTTCTCGCCCGATATGGGTTTGATAGGGTCTGGCACTCTGGTTTCGCACGGGGCTCCCGGGGAACGGCCATCTTGATTCGTAGAGGTCTCCCCTTCACTCTGGTGCATGTGGCGACTGATACACAGGGACGATACGTGGCCATAACTGGTAGGCTCGAGGGTCAACTTCTCAACCTCCTCTGTGCATACATCCCTCCCGGCACACTGTCCTCTGTCCTTCGGCACCTCACAACGATAATTTCTACTTTTCCCCAGGGTCTGACGGTCATTAAGGGCAACTTCAATGCGGTTATGCAGCCTTCTCTTGACACGACAGGTGTTCCCTCCGAGTCCCGCCTTGCCTCTGCTAAGCGCCTTTCTGATTGGTCCTCTGCCCTGGGTCTCTGCGACGCTTGGAGGGTCTGGAACCCCCGCCGAGAACAATACACGCACACCTCCGTGGCCCACTATACCCACTCCCGTATTGACTTGGTCCTGTTGCCGGCCACCGATTGCCAGTTGGTATCTGGTGTTGGTATCCTCCCCCGAGGTATCTCCGATCACTCCCCTATCTCCCTCCGTCTGGGGCGTGCCCCCGGTGGAGTGCGCACGGTTTGGCGAATGAACGCATGGTTCTTACAAGATGCGGAGTTCGCCGAGGCCTCGGGCGGGAACTGAAGCAATACTTACTAATCAACAAGGGATCTGTTCCCTCCCCGGGCACACTGTTATGTTATGTTATTGACACTTATACAGCGCAAACTGTTACCCGAGGGTGTCCTGGCGCTCACTGAAGTCGTAAAGGGAAAACCTGAGTCAAAGAGCAGGAGATTAAAGATCTAAGACTGTGCGGTAAAGAGCCAAGTTTTCAGAGCCTTTTTAAAAGCCAACAGATTTTGCTGGGATCTCAACTGCAGTGGAAGGCCATTCCATGCCTTGGCTGCGCTAACCACAAAGCTTCTTCCACCCCAGTTGGCCCTTTTTACAAGGGGCACCGATACCAGTTTAGCTTCTGAAGAGCGTAAACATCTGGTTGGTGTGTACCATTGGAGTTGCATAATGAGATGGTTGTGCCCAGTTTTATGCAGGGCTTTATGTACTATACATAGGGCCTTAAATTGTACCAGTTTTCGCATCGGCAACCAGTGAAGTCTTTTAATCTCTGCTGAGATGGAGGCACGTTTTGGGATGCCGGACAGCAGTCTAGCTGCTGCATTCTGTAAAAGCTGCAATTTGTTCATCAGACCTTCCTGAATGTTGAGATATAAACAGTTACAATAATCTAGTCTGGACATCACTAAGGCGGTAATCACTAACTGACGGCTATCATTAGGTAAAACATGTATGATCTTCTTACAAGTTTTTAATATATAGGTGGTGGATGAAACTACTGCATTCACCTGGTCCTTAAGGTTAAGCTTATTGTCTATCCAGACTCCTAAATTCTTTGCCTTTTTGGCAGGCGTGGGTGGAGGGCCTAGAGAGTCAGGCCACCAAGTCGAGTTCCAAAAGTTAGCATCATTGCTAAACAGAACTACCTCTGTCTTACTGGAATTTAGTTTTAGGCAGTTTTGGGCCATCCAATTGCCCACTGCTATCATGCAGTCGTGGAATCTGGCTGCCGTTCCCTGCAACTCTCCTGGCCTTAAGGACACTACAATTTGGGTGTCATCTGCTTATGAAGTTAAGTTAAACCCAAATGATTCAATCAGGGGGGCTAAGAGCGACACATAAATATTAAAAAGTGTTGGGCTCAGGGACGACCCCTGAGGAACCCCACAAGGCAGAGAAAGAGGTTTAGATGAGAATTCGCCAAGGGTGACTGTCTGTTGTCTGTCTGAAAGGAAGGATTTAAGTAGTTTCCATGCCAAGCTCTGTACTCCGATCTCTCGTAACCGGTCCATCAACAGGGCATGATGGACCGTGTCGAATGCCGCAGAGAGATCCAGCATAATCATAGCTGCTTTTCCTCCCTGGTCGAGAGTAGTCCTAATCTCCTCTGTGGTTTTAAGTAGCGCAGTTTCCGTGCTATGACCACTGTGAAAGCCATATTGAGTAGGGTCAAGTATCTGAGCTTCTTCCAGGAAGGTGCCCAGTTGTTCATTCATCATTTTCTCTGCAATTTTCGCCGGGAGAGGGAGTCTGGATATGGGTCTAAAATTATTCACATCGCCGGGATCCAGGCTCGTTTTTTTTAGCAGTGGTAGTATTAGTGCTTCTTTCCACAACCTGGGAAAATATCCCTCAGTAAACATTGCATTTATAATGTGGGTCAAAGTAGGAGCCACAGATTCAGCTGTGGGAAGCTGGCAAGGCTACCATACGGGGCGTGGCCAGAGGTTTGGTCCACGCGAAGCGAGTGGCCCAGACCGCCCGCCTGATGCAGCTCGAGGCTCAGGCCGCACAGTTGGAATCGACTCCTGCCGCTGCAGAGGGTGCTCTCTCCGCGAGACTGCTCGCGTTGCTCCGAGAGGAGATCTGTCAGTTCTCCCTAGACTCGGCTAAAATGTTATGGCGTTCCTCAGTGGCACGTGTGTACGGATGGGGGGATAAGAATGGAAGACTGCTCCACAATTTGGTCTCCTATCCCAAAGCCAACTGCATAATCCCCGAGGTCTGCGACGCGGCCGGCACCCACCATTTTACCTCGCATGCCATCGCCCAAGCCTTCGCGGGCTATTACGCCCAGCTTTACGCAGACCGGCCTCCCGAGGCATCCCTGACTGGCCTGTTGGAAGGGGCCGGGGTTCATCTACCCCGCCTTGCCCAGACTGTCTCGGAGGATCTGGACCTCCCCCTTACCCCGGAGGAGATACATGGGGCCATTTCCCTCTTGCTTTCCGGCAAGACGCCAGGGCCTGACGGCTACCCTCAGGAATACTACGCAGCCTACCGCAACTTGCTGGTTCCTCATCTAATTGATCTCTTCCGACACGTGGTGGAGACGGGGTCCTTCCCCCCCCCCCGGAGACTGACGTGGCCACTATCGTGGTTATCCCTAAGACACAGCCACCCTCCCTCTCCTGTGCGGATTTCCGCCCAATTTCCCTCCTCAATACCGAGGTGAAAATCTTTGCCACTGCCTTGGCCCAACGCCTCCGCCCCCTCCTACACGAATTGGTCCACCCGGACCAATGTGGCTTTATGCCTGCCCGAGGTACCCGGCACTGCATACGCCACCTCCACCTCGCCCTCGCACACCGCCACCAGCTCACCCCGTACCTGGCCCTGCTTTTTCATTGACTTTGAAAAGGCCTTTGATACGGTTGACTGGAGTTATTTGGAGGCTGTGCTGGATGTGATGGGATTTGGCCTCCCATTCAGGCGTTTTATTCGTGTTCTGTATTCCAGCCCTAAAGCACGGGTCCTGACCAATGGCGCACTCTCGGAGGCGTTTTCCATCCAGAGGGGCACCCGTCAGGGTTGTCCCCTCTCACCGCTCCTATTTGTGCTGGCGATGGAGCCCCTGGCTTGCCTCATACGCAATGATCCCCGCATCCGTGGTTGGACTTGGGACCCTTAACACGTAGATAAAGTCGCCCTGTATGCGGACGATGTCCTCCTTTTCCTAGCGGACCCCGAGGACTCTGGTCCAGGTTGCTTGGAAGTCCTCCATGCCTTTGAGCGGTTCTCCGGCCTGCGGCTCAATCCGGCGAAGTCTACCCTGGTTCCCCTCCACCCATCGCGAGCCTGTTTCGACTGGCAGACAACTATTCCCTTACGCAGACAATCCTTTAAATACTTAGGAGTTTGGGTGACCTTGCTCCCGGAGCTTGAGTGGGCCCTCAACCTTACACCCCTGGTTGCCAAGGCAGACCTCAAACGCTGGCAGTCCCTTCCTCTCAATCCCCTTGGCAGAAGTGCGCTCTTTAAAATGATGATTCTCCCCCGCTTTCTATACATTCTCCAAAACATAACCTTTCATCTCCCGGGGAGCTGGTTCCGCGAGATTGATGGTCTGCTCACCCGGTTCTTGTGGAAGGGCGGACGGCCACGTATGGCCCTGGCTCACTGTTGGATACCCCCTTATGACGGTGGCATGGGTGTGACTAATCTCCACCTTTTTTATTTGGCCACCAGACTGATTGTTGTTCACGACTGGTTTGCTGGCGGCTGGTCCGATCCTGCGTACCGGGTGGAGCTCCGGACTATGGACTTTCCAAAGCTCCAGGCCTATTTGTACGGGGCCCCCATACCACAAGTCCTCCCCCCTGTCACTAGGGCAGTCTTATTGGCTTGGCGCACTGCCTTGAGCCATATGAGATGGGAGGCTCACCCAACACACACCCTTGTGGCATGGTATCTGGCTGCGCGAGACTTCGACTCTCCAAGACTTTCGTCAATGGGACCAAATTGGGATTTCGCTCCTTGGTGACGTCTGGGTTGGGGATCATATCGGGGCCTTTTCGGATTTGCAGAAGCGCTACTCCCTTCACGTCTCCCAGTTTTACAAATACCTGCAGTTTTACAAATACCTGACGGAATGTGCACACCCTCACTGTACACATTCTAGGGGAACATGTCCTCTCCTGTTCCACCTCTTCATTCAGTTTTAATATATATTTCCACTCCTCTGCAGTTGGAAACCATTGTGTTTCCCAGTATCTGTTGCATACGTTATTTTTTTAGAACGCTTATTATTATTATTATTTGAAGCTTCAACTAACCCCTTCACTGCTAGGCCTTTCCCCCCCCCCCCCTGTGCAAAGCCTTTTTTTTTGGCTATTTGGGGTAGTTCGCGCTTAGGCCCCTGTAACTTTTTGCCACATAAGGTATCCACGCCAAATTTGCGTCCTTATCTTCCAACATCACGGGGATTCTAAAGGTACCCAGGGTTTGTGGATTCCCCCGGAGGGGACCCAGAAATTAGCCTAAATACAGCAAAAAAATTTTGGGGGGGGGGGAAATGGGGGGGAAAAGTGCTGCAAATGAAAGTGTCTGTTTTTTCCCTGCAAATGGTATCAACAAAGGGTTTGTGGGGCTGAAATCACCATTTTCCCAGCTTTTAGGGACTGACAGAATTTTGTCAGAAACGCAACATTTTTTTACACAGTTTTGGCATTTTACTGGGACATAGCCTATTTTTGTGCTTTCAACCTTCTTCCAGTTAATGGTAGAAATGGATATGAACCGCCTGCTCTCCTGGACCAACATCAACGACGAGGACACCAGCGAGATCATGAACACCATCCACTCCGGTTCACCGCTAGACCCGTGCCCTCACCACATCTTCAACAAAGCCAGTACAGCCATCGCGCCCCATCTCCGGAAAATAATCAACATCTCCTTCGAGACAGCAATCTTCCCGGAAAGCTGCAAGCACGCCGAGATCACCGCATTACTCAAGAAACCCAAGGCAGACCCCAAGGACCTCAAGAACTTCCGACTCATCTCTCTGCTCCCGTTCCCCGCGAAGGTCACCGAGAAAATCGTCAACAAACAACTGACCCGCTACCTCGAGGAGAACAACATCCTGGACCCTTCCCAGTCCGGCTTCCGCAGCAACCACAGCACCGAAACCGCCCTCATCGCCGCCACCGATGACATCAGGACCCTGCTAGACAACGGAGAAACAGCAGCCCTCATCCTCCTGGACCTATCAGCCGCCTTCGACACGGTCTGCCACCACACACTACGAACACGCCTTCACGACGCCGGGATCCAAGAGAAGGCCCTGGACTGGACCACATCCTTCCTTTCCGGCAGAACACAAAGCGTCCGCCTCGCCCCTTCCGATCCAAGGCCACCAAGATCATCTGCGGCGTACCCCAAGGCTCCTCCCTCAGCCCAACGCTGTTCAACATCTACATGGCACCCCTCGCCCACGTCGCCCGACAGCACAACCTCAACATCATCTCCTACGCCGACGACACCCAGCTGATCCTCTCCCTCACCAAAGACCCTCACACCGCCAAAGCCCACCTCCACGAAGGAATGAAGGCCGTCGCCGAATGGATGAGGACCAGCCGCCTGAAGCTGAACTCGGACAAGACGGAGGTCCTCATCCTTGGTTCCAACCCTTCAGCCTGGGACGACTCCTGGTGGCCAACATCACTGGGAACAGCCCCGCCACCCACCGACCACGTACGCAACCTAGGGGTCATCCTCGACCCCACCCTCTCCATGACTAAGCAGGTCAACGCCGTTTCCTCATCCTGCTTCAACATCCTCCGAATGCTCCGCAGGATCTTCAAGTGGATCCCCACCGAAACAAGAAAAACAGTCACCCAGGCCCTCGTCACCAGCAGGCTGGACTACGGAAACGCCCTCTACGCAGGAACGACGGCTAAGCTCCTGAGACGGCTGCAACGCATCCAGAACGCCTCTGCACGTCTTATTCTCGACATCCCCCGACGCAGCCACATCACACCCCACCTGAGAGACCTGCACTGGCTCCCTGTCAACAAGAGGATAACCTTCAAGCTCCTCACCCACGCACACAAAGCACTCCACAACTCCGGACAAGCCTACCTCAACAGACGACTCAGCTTCTACACCCCCACCCGCCAGCTCCGCTCGACCAGCCTCGCCCTCGCCACAGTCCCCCGCATCCGGAAAACGACCGCCGGCGGCAGATCCTTCTCCCACCTCGCCGCCAAGACCTGGAACACCCTCCCCACCAACCTCCGACAGACCCAAGACCTACTGGCCTTCAGAAGACTCCTCAAGACCTGGCTCTTCGATCAGTAGCAGCACCACCCCCCTCTTCCCCCAGCGCCTTGAGACCCTCGCGGGTATGTAGTGCGCTTTATAAGTGACTTGATTGATTGATTGAAAGCAATAATGGATCCTGGAAAGCTATTTTTCAGCTAAATTTGAGGTTTGCAGGGGATTTTGTGCAGGAAAACATTGGGGGGCCCACACAAGCCATACCTCACTGGACTCCCCCGGGTGTCTAGTTTTTAGAAATGTGTGGGTTTGGTAGTTTCCCAAAATGGCCGCTGAGCCCGGGGCCAAAAACCTAGGTGAACCCCATTTCAAAACCAGGTTGTTTTGTGATAGGTAATTTTGATTTCTCCACAATACGTTTTGGGCCCTTGCCTGTCGCATGTACTTGACCCACCCACAACAGTGAGGGTACCATTTTTATCGGTAGACCTGGGGGAACGCTGGGTGGTAGGAAATTTGTTTCAGCCCGGTGATCCTACAACTTTCCCACACAGAAATTTGAGAAAAATGTCCCGGGCTTGGCGGCCATCTAAGGAAACCTACCAAACCCACACATTTCTGAAAACTAGAGACCCGGGGGAGTCCAGAAAGGTATGGCTTGCGTGGCTCCCCCAACGTTTCCCTACCCAGAATCCCCTGCAAACCTCAAATTTTGATGAAAAAGTCTAATTGTTCTCAAATTTCTGTGTGGGAAAGTTGTAGGATCACCGGGCTGACACAAATTTCCTACCACCCAGGGTTCCCCCAGGTCTCCCGAGAAAATTTTTACCTCACTCGTGTGGGTGGGTCAAGTACCCGCGACAGGCAAGGGCCCAAAACGTATTGTGGAGACTTCAAAATTACCTATCATAAAACGACCTGGTTTTGCAGGGGAGGGGGTGGGGGCACCTGGGTTTTTGGCCCTGGGCTTGCGGCCATCTAGGGAAACCTACCAAACCCACACATTTCTGAAAACTAGACACTTCATAAAAATAGGATAGTTCTTCGTACAAATCCAAAATTTCTTTCAAAAGTTGTCTCTGCTTTTCATATTAACCAATCAGTTGAGTTAACTGTGTTCTTTCATCAACCTGGTTCAGTAGCAGAAAGAGCTCTACACACACTTGATGTCAAAAGAGCATTATTATACTACATTGATAGGATAAAAGATTTTCGCAAATCAAAACAACTTTGTTGCTTTTACTCCACCGCATAAAGGAAAACCCGTCTCAAAATCCGGCATTTCGAGATGGATTGTCTAATGTATTCAAACTTGCTATATTGAAGCTAAAAGAACTTTAACAGTACCTCCTAAAGCACATTCTACTTGCAAAATAGGAGTTTCTATGGCCTTTTTAGGCAACATTCCCATAGCTGACATATGCAAGGCAGCTACATGGTCTACACCACACACATTTACAAAACATTATTGTGTGGATGTGTGAGCACGTCAACAGGCTAATGTCGGACAGGCAGTGCTAAAACACTCTTTCAAACAACTAACACCCACTGGTTAGCCACTGCGTTTGGAGGGTCCTGCTATACAGTCTATGCAAAGTATGTGTATGTACAGCCCACATGCCTCGAACAGATTGTTACTTACCCTGTAAGCATCTGTTCATGGCATGTAGAGCTGTAGATTCACATGCGCCCTCCCTCCCTCCTCCCCGGACACCTATGGGTGTTGCAGTTCATATTATTCACATTATATGCACATGGACATCTCTATACTGCACTTCGTTACTCCATTCTCACCCTCTGCTGGAAAACAATTTAACAATGGAGTTGATACACATGCGCATTCTCACCGAAAGGAGTCACCTGGCCTCGTGACTGGAAAAGACTTCTTCGAAGAAAAACAACTTGCAAACATCTGGACCCAACACTAGATGGCAGGAGTATGCAAAGCATGTGAATCTACAGATCTACATGCCAAGAACAGATGCTTATAGGGTAAGTAACGTAATCCTTTCCCGGTTTTATAGATCGGAACTTTGATCGATCCTTGCCAACTGTCCGGGGTAATCTGATTGGTAAGGACATAGGTATACAAAGTGGACAGATGTTTTGCCAAATAACGAGCATTCTGTTTGAAGATCACCTGCTGTAGGCCGTTGGTGCCCGGAGCGATGTCACAATGTCCGGTGATTATTTTCTCTGCATCCCTTGATGAAATTGGGGAAGTGGGGCATGCTGCCTCTGGGATTGAAGGCCCTAGTTTGTGGAGCACATGTAGTGAGTTGAGACCCCCATACATTTCCTGGAGGTAAGGGATCCAGGCGGCTTCTGAGATGTTCAAGGAGGAAGGGGGCAGCCGAGCGCCAGAGGCGTGGTTCACCAATCTCGGGAACTCTCTAGCATTGTTTCTTCTGGAGGCCAGGAAAATTTTACACCTTTACTGGTCTGCTTCTGACTTAGCTGACTCCCATGTGCCTTTTTTGTACAGTGATCTCGGCTTGGGGCGGGTCACCCTTGGTAAGGTCAGATTTTAACTATTTCGAAGTAGCCACAGGGCATTGTTTAACTTCTTTTTAGCTGTAATAAGTTGAGCCGAAGCCCTCCTGGGCTGACCATGTGCTGAAGCTAGAGCATTGACTGCCCCACGGGGTTGGTCTTGTTCGTCCAAGAGCCGAGTTAGGAGCTGGGCCCACTGTTCCAGAGGGTCAGAAGCTGATTTGCATATCGGCTCCAAGTTGTGCCTGGCTTTACGTTCTACCCACTCAATAGAGCCTGTTGACCAGTAAAGCCTTCTGTAGTTAGTGCTGGAGACTGTTCCCATGTCCGGCTGGGCCTGGTCATGCATTGAGCAGGGTAAACGTATTGGGATCCTTTGACATTGATGGCCGCTTTCCAGTCTGCTTCCCAATTCATAGTTGGTAATACTATGCAATAGAGCTAGGGACACGAAGGTGTAATCGATGATTGAGTTGAAGGTTGCTGAGTGATACGTAGTCTGAGCAGGAATGTCTGGGTTAATGCAACCATTCAGGGCTCTCAGGCCCAGATGTGCCACGTTGTTGATAAATAGCCAACCCCTAGCATCCTTCCTCTGCGTTAATAGTTGAAATGTAGGTATGTGCCAGATTTGATCATGTATTTCCATGACTTCATCTCGTATTGCAGCCTGCAGTAAGTTCATATTGAAGTCGCTGGTCATAAAAATGAGCGGAGGCGGGATTGAGGTTTTTTGGGCAGTGATGAAAGCCAGTAAGATCTCTATTGTTTCTTTCTTCTTAGCAAGCTATGGGTGGATGTAGACTTTTATGATCAACAGGAAGAAAGCACTAATTGGCAAACATTCCAAGAGCTTTACGGCTTGCAGGTTAGGGTGGTTAATGTTGATTTCTTCTATTTGGCCATTGATTTCAGTCGCTGCTAAGATGGCGAGATCCCCAGCCGGGCGGCTTAGTATGTGAGTTTTGATTGCCGGTTTGCCAAACCCAAAAATGCCAGAAGTTCTAGAGCTTCTAGGACCCAAGTTTCTTAGGAATATCGCCAAATGGAAGGAGTTAATATAAGCTAGAACATGCTCATTCTCAATTTTACTAGAGAAGCCCTCAATGTTCCATGCACAGATTGATAAACTATCCTTTGGGTTCCAGTCGACTAGGCGAGTACTTTGTCAAAACCTTCTGCGCCTATTCGCGTCCGGTAATAGAGCACCTGGGAGCCAAGCCCAATCAGTTGTGTCGTGATAGAGATGGCTTTGTGGCTGATTGGACTCGCGTAGCCATTTGAATAGGTGTCTTAGCAGTTCGTATTTGATACCGAACGACTTTGAGCCCCTCTAATGACGGATGTTGGCTGGCTTTGCTCGAAGCCATCTAACCCCACGGATGAATCTTGTTTATCCCAATTTCCTAGATGGGCTAGTGGGAAGAGGCCTTTACCGGGACTATGAGGCGCTAGAAATTGAATATAGGCTTCAGCCTCATAGCGGGTAATCTCAATTCCCCATTTTACAAAAGCCGGTTTCTCCGCCCGCACCTGCTCCATGATCAGAGGGGTTGCCCAGGAGATGACTGTGGCTTCTTCTCTGCCAGGGATTAAAAAATTGACAATGTATATCTGAGGACTTGATGAGCCTTAAAGATGGAATTTCCTGCGCCATGCAAAGCATTGTACCTCTGTTGATTATATATCGAATTGCCCAGTGATTTGTATTTGGGTATGAAGATGAGATTACAAGGTCTTTCAGAGGGGCTCCCAGCCTTCAGAGGCGGCATGCTGTGAGCAGTAGGAGGTTGGAATTTTCTAGTAACCTGAGTAGGTCTTGCACCGTTGTCTGAAGTAAGGGAAGGGCCCAGAGATTGATGTATTGGCTGCTGGTTGGATGCCTGGCCTTCTCTGTTAATTGGTCGGCAGTGAGAGTTGATACCAGTTACCACCATGGAGAGTGGCTGATGCTCTGATTAAATGTGCTGGGCACCTACCAGGATAGCTTCAGTAGTTGCTATGCAAATTCTCTCACCTATTTTCAGGTCTCGAACTGAATTGTTCAGGAGAGACTGCTTCAGCTATTGAGTATTATGTGTAGGTGAAGGCCCTAGTTGAACTAGAAGGGAGGATTTGGGGGACTCGGAGTTGTCCTTGGCCTCCTTATTGGGGTTTATTCCTCTGGGCGGCTCCCCTTCTTGCAGATTATTAGTTGCTTCAAGAGTCTTAGAAGCTGATCTGAAGATGGTATAAACTTGGTCGAGCTGCACAGTTGGAGAACCTGTAACATTTTGTTTGTTGGGAGTTTTTCTGAGCCTTTTGCACGGTCTTCACTTAGGTTGAGTAGTTTCAGCAGAATTGACCGATACTGGTCCTAAGCTAGGAGCGGGCTTGCTGGGCAGAGGCTTAGTAGTTGACCTGGTTTGAAGATCGACCTTCGTTTCTCGCCCAGAAATGAGAGCGGGCGTGCTAGAAAAAGGCCGAATGGGTATGCTACTCTGTTGAACGTAATTTCTTAAGTCCCCCATTGGTTGTAGGCTAGCGTCATTGGGGCTTGCCTAGGTTGGCTGGGAAGTTACTGTGGGTTGTGTGTTAATGTTAGTCTGCTGGCCTATGTTAATTTGAGGCATTGTTTGCTGTTGTCCATTAGAGGGGTAGTTGTCAGACCTTGTGGGTATTTGAGCAGCTGATAAACCAGATTTCAGCTTGAGCTTTATTTCCGTTAAAACCGAGTGCAAGGTACCCGGGAGACCTGCCAGCTTGTCAATGTCCGGTGCGCATATTGGTGCTAAGTGACCTGCGTCAGCTTGGGCGTGTTTTATCAGTGAGTTTAATGCTCCAACTTTCGAGTCGATAGCAGTAACATAGACTGTCGTAATATTGAGACGGTCTACCTGCAAGTCTAGTTTGCTCAACTTGTATGTTAGAGCGTTGACAACAGATTGGAATGAGCAAAGCAGGATGACCCAGGTGTTGCTTGGCCCATCTTCTTGCCAAGACATTGGACTTCGGAGGTGATCCGATCGGCAGCTGTGATGGGTGATGTCGGGACTCGTTTATAGATGTGAGCCTACTGAAAGCCTCTTTAGGTCCAGAAATGCCGGGCTCTCAGCCCGAGATGAAGGAAAAGCCTTATCTGGCAGTTTGAGGGAAGATCTACTTCTTGACCGGTTGATGGCTGCTGTGTTTTTGATCACTGACTGAGCTGTGAGCCAGGGTGTGTTTACTGTGGGAAACCCAAGTCTTTCTTGGTTGTTTGAGAGGAAGAGGCCAGAGGATCATAGGATAAAGGATGATGTACTTCAACAGCGACCTGGCAGCCCTTCCTTCTGCCTAAGGGTTCAGCATTGACTGGAGTGCCGTTGGTAGGTTATATATAAAAACTGCTTTAGGTGTGTGCCTCTGTGTTTGTCACAGAATGCTGCAATGATTCAAAACTTGCATTTCCCATGGAAGTTCCTATTGCCAGGGTTGGCCTCTTTTCTCTTGCTTCCAGACTCTCTTTTTGTGCCCAGTCCTCCCAGTGAAAGGGTGCCTTTCTCTTTGGTTCTGTTAGATTTTGTGACCCAGAGCTGCAGTGAATATCTGCGGGGGCGAGTCGAAGGAGCTGGGTGATTGTGGCTGAATGGGTGTTTGAAGGCCTCGGGTGTCTTTATTATGAATGAACAGTGTGTCCATTGGGTCTTTTAAGAAGTTGAATTTATTCCAGGGATTAGCCTGTGAGGCTTGGGGCAAGGCAGCCTGCGCTGAGGATAAGAGGTGGAAGTCCCGTCTTGTTGATTAATACTTGTCGTGAGCTCTGGCATTTCATTGTTTTTGTTGAGGTGTTAGGACACCTCGGTTTCTGCCTCGTGGTTACTGATGCCGCCCTTGTCTAGCCTGAGCACATAGTCCCTTATTCATGCCTCTTCCAGGTACCACTATCCGATTTCAGGGTAATGTGTAGTAGCGAGAGTCCGCAGGACCTGTTTGCGGTTCCCTAGGCTGGTGAAAAGCAGAATAACAATGCTAATGGAGAGTGGGGGAGCGCACGGCAAAGAGCAAGCCGAACCACTGATCTATCCGGGACCCTTCTGCTCGTGCGCTAAGGAAGTGCACTACACACCTCTTGCACCCCTGCCCTGGGGTGGCACTCAAATAGCAGGAGACAGCTTGAGGCAACTCCTGCACGTCACAGGAGGGTAAGCTGCTGGCAGAGATTTAGTAAGCGGGGGTCTTTTCTTCCTTGCTTGGTTGGATGATGGTGTGTTGTTAAACAGGAGGGCCGTGCCTGAGTCTTGTGCACCAAGGTGAGCTACCCAGCCGGACTAGAGTCCATGACTTCCAGATCTTCCAAACGAGCGGGCTCTATTTGGGCTCAGGTCAGGCGTGCAACGCCCATAGGGCTCAAAGGGCTTCTGACCCCCCCCTCCCCCCCCCCCATTGTGTGTGTCATCCGGGGCTGAGACAGCTTCCCCACACAGACAGTTCTTGAGCTGCTGTGGGCTGGCTAGTCTGGCGTCTTATCGCAGCCGCACCCGAGTATTTCACAGGTCTTTCAAAGACCATTTACTTGATAACGAAGCTTTGCTGTTTTTTCACCCTTTCCTAGAGCCCCTGCATCTCCACTCTGCCTATTCCTTAAAGTTGCAAATTACTTTTGCTGCCACAGTGTGGGAATGCATTTCCTGAAAAGTAACCTTAGGCTTTGTTTTTTTGCAGTTTTATGTAGCTCGATCGCCACCCGAAGGTAGTGAGGCATTTTTGCATGAGCACCAGTTACATTATACAAGGACACAATGCTAGAAGTATTAGGCTATTAGCCCCCTCCCCCCGGAAATTTGGCTCTACTTTTCTGGAAGTATTAGCCCCCCTCCCACCCCCGTTAAATTGGTCTCTAGTTGCGCCCCTGGCTCAGGGAAGCAAGAAGCCGGGACCCCTGAGGTAGCTGGGAGTGCTATGTGCGGCCCTCTGTAGGAGAAAGCTGCACCGGCCTAACGCCGACCGCATCTGCACCTACATGGAGGGGGCTGCAGCCCTAGAGCCTTACCTGCACCGCCAATACTGCCTTCAGGCGCTGGTGACTGCTCGCGCTGGTCCTCGCAGGACCAGCCGCACAGCTCTGTGCCAGGCTCAGGAGCTGGCACTGCTCTGCTTGACTCCACTTGGCTCATCTCGCCTGGAAGGTCATGGAGCCAGGTTATGGCAAAAGCCGAGTCCCGGGAGCCAAGATAAGCTGCAAACTCACGGAGTGAAAGCATGTGACGTCAGCACGTCTCCGTTCACCTCGTTCAGCGAGCTGGGTGTGGACCGAAATTTTCATATCTTTCAAAAAGATGGTGATCTCGTTATCAAGCATTCTTTTAGCAAGAAATCTGGTTTATGTTCGAGTCTTATCTAATACCCCCATTGCTTCACTCAGTGTTTGATCAACACCTTTGCCTGGAGGAATAGTAATGTTAAATAACAGAATCTGTTTTTCCCTCTTTGTTCCACCAAAAGATACTTTAATCCTTACACTCAGCATGGTTTCTGATTCATGAACATTCAGTCACGGTCTACAGATAGGGTAGCTAATTCTTCCGCTGCATGCCTACGAGGTGCATTGATAACAAAAAGCAATTCTTTAAAATTCAAATCTTTTACCTTCCAAGTTTTTTGAAAATATTATGTTTAAATCAGTGAACCCATCAGCATGCATTTCTTTTAAAGTTGAGCCATTTCTGCTATATTCAAATTCAAGAAGCTAAACCCGGATGAAATCCACTATTTCTTCTCTTAAACTATTCCATCTCTATTCAACACTGCTGGGGCTAATCTCAAAATGAATTTGAAAAAAACACCTGCGGCTTTGGGTGTAGATCAATTAATGTTAATTACCAGTAAGGCTCGGGGCAACATTGTGAGTATGCCCTTGCCCGAGTTTCTTATGAAAAGCAATATAGCTCTGCTGGTTGTAGTATGTTTTCCCTGACCTACTTCTCTTTTCGCGGTCCTTTCCTTGGACACTTTTCCAATCTGGTTCCTTGATAACTAAGTGAAAACACTAGTTCCCATTCTTAAAAACTGATTCACATTCTCCATTGCCGACTTGTAAGCACTACTTGTTAGTCAGTTCACTTCAGATTTTGTTGACACTACTATTCAGTTCCCACACGCTAGGCATTCATTGAATTAAGTTTAATATTTGAACTCCATGTAGTGGCATAAAAGTCCTTGGCACCCCAAAACAAATCCACCATTTTTATTGAATATTGGTCAAACAATATTTTTTTTAATCACTTCACATTAAATATTTACCTCATCATTAATAATGCTTCTTTTAGCCTAATCACAGTTTTCAGATGCTACGGGCAAAGTGTATAAAAGTTCACTAAATACTGCTAGGATCTTCCTTTTGATCAACGTGTTTAAGTTTGCTGTTTAATGGGTGCATCAAATCTGCAAATATTCCAGACTCCTGGCTGGGTTCAGTTTTGTAAACCTTTATTTAAAAAGGACTCCAAGAGTCCATTGAAGCTATAGAATGATTACTCTGATCGATGTGAATGATATATTTCATGCTTTCCTGCTACTAGAAGGTCTGAAAGATATGGACTAATTAAATCATGTCATTCCTTTGTTCCAGTTTGGCTTCCATGATGACAGGGGAACAACTGATTACAGACTTACCCTCTCAATGTTGATTGAAACCCATTCCAATCTTGATGGCACCCTGGTGTATATATGTGCTTCACAGGTTTTCAAATTGCTTCAGATAGCATAAATAGAAATGTACGACAGAGCAAACTGCATCCATTGGGCATCCCCAACTTTACTACTTGGGGCCAAACAGTGACTATTTCATGAACACCTGGGTTTGTGTCAAATTAGGGACGGGCAGCTATATTTCAGACCCAATAAAAACAAATAGCGGGTGTGATATCTTGCTTCGTCTGTAGTTCTGTGTTAACCAGTAGCTTTGTTCTTGAACACACAGCCATGCCTATTCCATTTCAGAATGCACTCTGTGTTTACTAGAAGCCTGCCTTTATTTGAATCAGACGTTGTTGGAATAGCTATGTTGCCTTAGAACAAAGCTGCTTCTCCTACTTGCTGGTTGCATGGATTTATTTTCACAACAGGCTTAAACTAAGGCCCCCTTTATTTTTTATTTGTGTTTGGCCAGACCTCGGCTCAGCCCTTAAATGTGGCCGGTCTTGCTCTCCGAGGCTAGGTATCAGCTAATGTTTTAATCCTGCATTACCCCAGAGCAGTTTTATGTAGGCCAGTGTTCTCCAACCTTTTCAGTAATAAGAGCTACGTATGTTCAATGAAAGTCATCATGAGCTACTATTATTAGTGTTGTAATAGTGACCATATCAGAAGAGATGATGTACAAAGTGGCCCTAATGCCTTCAGAACCCTCCTGAGGTTGATTCTAGGCCGCCTAAACCTTCTAAGGGCAAGCCAGAAAAATTCCTTTGGATGCCTGCTTGTACCAAATAGCCCTTTGACCAAGTTGTGGGTGTCTCGGAGGTCTGTCACTGTATGTTTCTTTCAGAGCTTCAGTTGAGGCCACCAAAGAACGCATGCAGTTTCAACCATCTGCATTGGCTCAAGAGGCCTGACCTATTACAGTTCCATCTTCTGCCTTGGGCTCCGACTCATTTCACTCAAGGTTGTCAGTCTTATCTCTGCCTGTCTCTGAGCTTCAGGTGTTGATTTGCTTGGCAGCTAACTTGCAACAATCTAAAAAGTGTTGTGTTACACAGTTATAAACTATTATACACTTATTTTGTGATTTAGGACATACTAGATGTCCTCGACCTAGTTATCACCTTGTATCTTCATAAACTATCATTGTTAATCAAACTGCAGGCCATGTCTTAAATTCAGCATACAGACTCAAGAAAGAAGAATAAAAATTGGAAAGAAGGAAGATATCCCACAGGTCCTTGCAGAAACATATTCCTGGACAGGATCTGCCACAGGGTCATCATTGGAACCATCTTCACAAAAGAATGACATAAAGACTTGCAACTAGGGATGGAAATGTGTTCCCTCAAGCATATTCCTTCAAATTCTGTCCTTACATTTCAAACAGCTTTGCTGTTGCTATTTTACACTCTGTGCCTGAGGAAAATTTGGAAGAAAACCGGTCTGTTCTTTTCTTTATCTGTGCAAGTCAATGCTGATGCCATCTTTTTGGCTTTTAAGCAAAGGCTGTGGAAAAGGTTCTCAGCCTTCCGGAACAACCTTACCTTTGAGAGGAGGGATAAGTTCCAAGTCCACATCAGTGAAGGAGGACAAACTGCTCTGCCACTGTCTACATTGACCTGGTGAATATGGTAATAAATCTTGCCAAGCATAACACCCTGGCTGAGTTGAAGAAAAGGGCACTAATTGTCACTCTGACGGAAGGAGTTGTTGACAGCTAGTATGAATGAGCAAATGAACAAGTGCAAATTGGCGGTAATAAGAACAATGTTTCTTCAAATGAACACATATAATTTGATTATATGTCTTTTCAGAAGTCAAGTATTCATTCTTCTTTGAGAGAACCACTCCAGGCCCCTTTCAGAGGTTTTGTAGCATCATGAGCTGTAGAAATGGACAGGAAAGGTCAAAGAAGGTAACTTTAAAGGGGTTTTCTTTGCTGGCATCACAGTGTAGCACGACAAGCACAAATGACTTTTGGGACCGCTAAGTAACTTTTGTAAAGTTGAGCTACCCAGGTTTTATTTTCTCACCAAATAGAGACAGTACCCATTGCTATAGGCCAATCTCCCTGATGGACTCTGTGGTCAAGGTGGTTGGACACATACTACTAGATGGGCTGGCCCGCTGGGGAGAAGATATTAACATTCTAGCAGATGCCCAGTATGGTTTTCGTCTAGGACGGTCGAATGTGGACCAATGTTTAAACTTATTTATGATCCTTAACAAGTACATGGTTTCTCACCCTGGTACTATCGACCTGGCCTTTATGGACTGGTCATATGCGTTTGATCGTGTCAACAGAACGAAGCTCTGGCAGACCATGTTGTCCATCAGGGTGGATGGTGATATTGTCCGGTTCCTGCGGGACCAACACAAAGGCTGAGGTTCGATACACTCAAGATTTTTAGGTTACCTGCCAGTTTTCAATACAACTAGGAGTCCGACAAGGGTGTACTTTGGCCCCTTTTTTGTTTAACTTGTATATCAATAACTTGGAGAAGGATTTAGTGAAGTCTAAGGCGGATTATCCCCAGGTGGGTCAGCGTGGTCTGCCTGTTCTACTGTACGCAGACAATGCGGTCCTTATGGCCCTGACCGCACCAGGGCTTCAAACGCTGCTTAATTTCTTTGCCTCATTCATGGAGGAACAGGACCTGCTGATAAATAAATCGAAATCCTATGTGATGCAGGTGGGATCTCGTACAAGAAAGCTTTATCCCTTCCATGTTGGATCTGTTCAGGTCCAGCGTACAGATGTTTTCTCCTATTCGGGGGTCCTGTTAGATGACAAGATGAAATGGGGGCCATTAAAATATAGAAAGAAAGGAGATTTAGTGTGAGCCATTGCCGCCATTTTTAACTTTGCCTCGAGAATAGGAAAGAGACAGATCGGGGCTCTCTTGCAGATATACCGGGCAAAGTGCATCGCCAAGGTGTCCTATGGCAGTGAAATCTGGGGATACATCACCCATGAGGAATTACAAGTAGTTGAAAATAGCTTTTTGAGATGTCTTTTAAGTGTGCCTCGGGGAGCCTCAACTCTAGCTGTACACGAAGAGTTGGGTGTGGCTTACCTTTCTGACCTGCTGGCCTTTCGCCCACTTTCTCTGTGGTTAAACATCTGGCTTAGTCAGGGGACAACTCTAATAAATTGATTTTGAAGGATTGTATGGCCCTTGACCATGCCCACCATATCCCCTGGCTATATCAAGGGATGTTTCTCGAGTTTGGGAAGAGCCGACTTATTTTCTAACCCAGAATCAGTGAACAAGAAGGACCTGGGGTTGGCAAAGGAGTCCTTTTTTAGATAGCGGACCTTAGGGAAGACCGGGAGATAAGGAAGCCTAGTGTATGCAGATTTGTTACCTTAAAAACTGCAAACCACCGAACCATATCTTCTGGGGTCTTTTAGTGGTTACGATCGTTTTTTATTGACCAGATTTCGTTTCGATCTTTTTTTATCTTCTGCTTGCGCAGCCAGTTGGGTGTAGTAGGGGTCAAAGCTTAATGCCCCGTGGCTGCGACGGTAAGTCTCCACAGGACATACTCCATTTTACAATGTTCTGAAGACTTTTATTATCCTCATTTTGAAAAAGCTGAAGTTCATGCAGGTGGGCCCTGCTTTTGCCTTTTTACAAATGTTATCTGGCAATATTGTTTTTTATGTACTTAATTTTTTTTAATCTGCTGTTAGGCTCCGAGACAGTTGCGATTAACTGTCTGAGGGATACAAGGGATGGCAGAGATGTGATTTTGGAAGTATCGCTACCTTGTACTTAGTCTTTGTACGGATTTTGTATTCCTTTTTTTAAAAACCTATATTATACACTCCTTTCATAATACCATATTTAATTTTGGTGTACAGCATCTGATCTTATTTGGTAGACTCTTTTAATGATAGACTTTTTTGTATATACTGTTTTATTTGACTTTTATGGTTTTATGCAAAAACCGAATAAAATAAATTGATTGAGTGATATTTTCTCACCTGTCCCATGTTTTCCTCCAAGGGGCTCCATTGTTCACTGAGAAATGTTTGTCAATGGGGTCTAGCTCTGTGTGAGGGAAACCCCCCAAAATGTACACTGCACTATAGTGAAATCGACTCCTTCCCCTCTCAAAGCTTTCTTCAACCTATGGATCTCCATAATGGCTGGCTGATTCCATGGTAGCAGTGACAGCCCCCCCCCCCCAACCCCTGGGGGCATATTGGGGACATTTACTTTTTATTTTCACTTTGTTTCTGATAAAAAAAAAAAATCTTAGTGTCACGTCAATTATGTTTTGACAAAAGTGCTCTCTTCTTACCAGCAGGAGCAGTTTTAACACAAATTACTCACCAAAGCAAGAGGAAAGTCCCAGTAAGACAGGTGAGCTACTGTGCAGGTTCTGCAGTTTAGTGGCTCGCTCACAAACCTCAGAATAACTCCTAAGTTCCTTTCATTTGCTTTAGACTATGCAATGGCGTATCATAATGTGCTATGACGCTTTCTTAACCTGTGTGCACATAAATAAAAATTAAATGTCTGTGTACTGGTCTTTGCCTCGGTTTGCCACAGCCTGTCGTCTAACGGCTTGCCAACATTGCTTCCTTAGGGTTGTCTATTGACTCCACAGTAGGGGTCTCAAACCCTGCTGTCTCCTGCCTCGCTAGTAGAGGCTGTTTGTACTTCTTCTCATTGGATAGCCAAAAACCATGCCACCTCAACTCACTGTGTGGGGATTGTTTTGGAAGTCAAAGGAGATACCAAAGGGTACAACCAGCAATATTGGACTGTTAGCATCTCATTAGAGTTGCTGGAGCAATGTCTTGGAATAAAGTGCAGTTGAAACATTAAAGGGAAATAAAGTCTTTACTTCTCATGACTCAGAGGACTTTTCTTTGTCTTTAAAACTGTGGAACTTGACCAGAATGTCTCTTGGGCCTCGAGTATCCTCAGGTCATCATTGTCCAGCTCTTTGGGGTTTCTCCAGTTGAACCTCCAGATGCCCCTCTTCCAGGAGCTCGGAAAAGAGCCCAACCAGGAAAGTCTCTACATCTGTCACCTGCACTTCCTGCTCTGTGCCTCTTACCTGAATATTACCCTGCCTTGAGCATTTTTCCAGATCTTTGCATCTCTGGGCCGTAATGTCAGTCTTCGCTTGTAAGGCGGGCATCTTCTCCTTCAGCGAGACCTCTGTCAATTCAGGTTGCTGAATTTTAGTTTTAGATTCTATCGCTCTTGAGCCCACTGAGTCGATATCCGAATTTAGGACAGCTATCTTTGTGGGTTTCCACTGAGTCCCAGTTGGGGATACAGTCTCAGGTAGCCCTTCGCATCAACAAGTCCATTGGTGCACAGTTTGTCATGCTATGGGGGGGGGGTTTGTCAGCACGCTCGTATTAACCTTTGAAGGCAACACTCCATGTCTTCACCATTGTCCACGGCTATACGAACCACCCTGTTCCGTGTGCGCATAAATCGATCTACCTCTCCTTTGGCCTAGGGCCACTGTGGGGCCACTTTTCGGTGTTTAATGATCAGTGACTGCATGTAATCTTTGAACTCTTACCCTTGGAGCAGGGGTCCGTTGTCTGTTTTCACTTTGTCCGGGAGTCCCAGCATAGCAAATACTTTCTCTAGTGTGGGCTTTACTTTGGAAAATGCGGTGGACTGTGCGATTTCAACCACTGGGTACTTGGTGTGGCTGTCTGTGATCACTGCCATCAACAGTCCATCTGGAAAGCTCCCAAAGTCCATGCTAGTCTGGGACCACAGCTGCAGATATGGCTTCTCCATGACGATTGATGCTGGGGACAGGTCTCTGCTTGTAATCACGCATGAATGGCAACCCCTCACCTTTTAGTCCTTCAAGCTATCCATGCTGGGAAACCACACCTTGTCTCTGTCTTGCCTTAGTCTTTACCACTCTTTGGTAGCCCTGATGAGCCAAGTTGACAACTGTGGCTCGGAGGGTCTCTAGTATTACAATTTGCCTACCTATCAGTCCTTCACTGCTGGTTCTCAGCTCATCTCTTTTGCGTCGGAGCTGGCTCATTGTCTTTTGTTCAGTCTCTTCCAGTGATTTGGATTCATCCATGAAATTTCTCCTCTGCTTCTTCAGGAGTACTTATTCGGCCTTTGAGAGGCTTGCGTTGTTACGGGTCGCTTCCTTGATATCTGCGATTGACTGCGCCCTCAAGCATGCATCCTGAACCACCATTCTCACAAATTCATCTGCCCCTTCATCCTCCTCTGCCATCTCTGGTCCAGGCTCTCCTTGTGGATGTTGCGACAGATCGTCTTCTGGGTTGTTGACCTCCGGACGGTACAGTAAGTCAAACTGGTATGGTTGCAGCTGCACTGCCCACCATTCAATTTGGGGTGGGGTGGGGTGTGCTGAGATGTCCCTGCAAACAGTGTAACCAGAGGCTTATGGTCATTGATGGCCCAGAACCGTTGCCCACAGAGGTATAGATGAAAATAGCAACAGCCCCATCTGATAGCCAAGGCCTCGTGCTCTATTTGCGCGTACCAGGTCTGACAGTGCTCTTCGGGCATATGCAATGGGGACCCAGGACCCTTCACTCTTCTCCTGTAGCAACACGGTTCCTAGCCACACTGGGCTTTCATCAACCACCAGCTCTGTCGGCGCTTTGGATTGAAATAGGCCATTGTGCAGTCCTCCAGCAACACCCCACTCCCACTGTGCATCGCCTCTTGTCAATACCCTCAGCTGCTTGGACAGAATTGCCGAGTTTGGGATGAATCTACCACTATAAGTGGACATCCCCAGGAAACTCCGCACCTTAGCAGCAATACGAGGGATCGATGCTGATTTGATTGCTTCCACCTTCTTCGGGTCAATGCGCAGCCCTTCCCTTGAGAAGATGTACCCGAAGAACTCTATCAAATTTTCATAGAACGAGCACTTTTGGCGATGGAGCATTAGAACCAATGGCCTCTGTGCAGGTCCGCAACAATGTCATCCACCGTGGAAGTTATGTGTCGCTCCCTCTGGATGGCTTCATTAGGGAGCTACATATTTACGCACAGCCGGATCGTCTCTGGCTATTTGGGTTTTGGTGCATTCACAAGGGATGAGACCCACCGGGTTGGGCTGGTGACCTTCTCAATAACTCCTTTTTTTTTTTTTTTTTTTTTTGTTCCACAGTTCTTTTTTTCATGAGTGACCGCAAGTGGAATGAGACCCTCCGATATTGAGTGCTGTGAGTCTCATAGTCTCATCAATGTGTAGTCGAACCTTAGTGCCCTTCAGTTGTCCCAGCCCTTCGAACAGCTAAGAGAACTTCAGCATGATGTGAGGCAGCATGTGACTCATAAACCTGTCAGGCAAAGAAGACGAGCCCCCAGATCTTCCACTATGTGGCAACCTAACAGCATGCCAGTGCCTCCTTCCGTGATGTGGAATTGGGCTTGTGTTACTCTTCCATCACTTGCCATCACAACTTTTAGCACCCCTTCAAGGGCAATAGTTCCATGCCGCCATATGTGTAAATCCTCGTTTTCGTTGGCACTAGCTTGGGGCAAGGTACCAGCCTGTCAAACTGTGCCTAGTCCATTATGTTGATGGAGGCTCCAGTGTCAATCGGCTCCCTCACGAATGTGCCACCAATTTCCACCAATGCAAAAACAACAGTTGATGGACAGAATGCAGAACAATGTCATACATTCACCCCAGTACAGAGATCTGGGCCTAAATCCATCGTTTTTTTGCTCACCATGCCATTCCAGTTTGAACCCAGCAATATGCAAAACCCGAAACCGGTCCCAGGATGCTTGTTTCCGGTCCAGGGAAGACATGGCTTGGCAGTTCGGGCTGGACTGTTCCCATGAGGCACAGGGTCAGACTGATTTGCATATGGCCATGTCTGAACTGGGGTGGTGGAGTGAGCTAAAGAATGATGATGGATTAAACCCAGATCAGTTGACCGGGAAATCATAAATATAAAATAACATCTGTAACTGTTGATTATTATTTTTTTTTATTACTTATGTTGTAAAATATGAGATCACCACAATTAGCAATGAAATATTATCAGTAGATTAAAAAACATTTTTTACTGCTCAAAATTGACTTGTTGGATTATTGGCCTGTGAATTGATATATAGATTTCTATACAGACTGGTTACACTATTCGACTGTAGTGTTTTATAAACTTGAAGAGTGCCTAGGTAAATTTGTGTTATTTGAACTAACATAGGAGTCCGTTGGTAATCCTATGGGGTTACATCCGTGGTAGCGGGATGTTTTATATTACCTGGAGTGGCACCAACACTGATAGATGAATAAAAAATAGTTTTAGAAAAATATTGTTTTACAACTGAGGTGCTACCCTGTATTCCACCGCTACCTTTTTTTCTGTGCTTTACTATGTTTAATAGTGGGGTAATGTGGTCGCATCTTCCGTCACCTGAGATTATTCTAGCAGCCACGTTGAAGGCTACTTTTAATGGTGTGAGGTATATTTTCGATTTCTGTATAGTAATGAGTTTCTGTAGCTGAATCTTGACAGAGCCAAAGAGTCATCAACTGCTCTGAAATCTTCTTTATGGATGAGAGGCTTGATTTCCCAGAGGGGTCTGATCTGGTGTTAGGTCACACTTGCTAAGTCATTGATTTAGGCCTGAAGGCTCAAGATCTTGTCTAAGGTAATGCTTAGGGGCTTTACATTCTTATCAATAGATGGCATGCAGTCAAGTATATTAATTGCATCAAGCGATGTTTGTATAGGGGCGATGCAATTCGGAAGAAAAAATAGCAACACTTCAGTGGAGATTCAGTTTGCGATAGTTTAGAAACATTCATGTTTGGAGATTTGTTAGTGTTGTTGCAAAACTGTCTGGTTCCTCTGGGTAGACTTTCATGTACATCTGCAAATCATCAGCTTAAAGATGGAAGGAAATGTTGGAGGCAGATGACCAGTTCCATGTACAGGTTAAAGATTGTTAGGCTAGGGACAGCGTTTTGGGGAACATCTTAGAGAAAGGGCACATTGCTGACCAGAGAATCTTTCACTTTTGCATGGTGGCCAAAGACCACTTAAAAGCAAGCAGACTTGGTATTGGAAGGGTGACCTACTATAAAGGGTTTCCTTATCGCAAAGCCAGATTCAGCTTCGGAGTCAGGAAAGCTGTCATCCCCCAAAGTCTTAGGCCTGTTTTATACAAGGAGTGTAGGAGCAGTACATCCACCACAATTTTGTTGCCATTCAGTTACTGACCACCCCTCGTTAGGCCCTTGCCTTTCTATACCACAATTAATCTGTAAGACTATAACACCCATAATTCATTCATTCTTCTGTCCTCACATTATCCCTTTACAGTGTTTGTCTTCGGAGGGGATGAAGATTAAAGGTTAGACCCCAGTTCTATTGACATACGATTTGTGGTGAATCCTTTTATCACCATCTTCACTCCTTTCATGCTTTTATGCCTGTTTTTACATTCAGTTACCGTTGCAAAAGTCAATCCTGATGGAAATTGTTCAATAAATGTATTACTCTTTTGATGGTTTATGGTGAAGTGGTTGTGAATAAGTTACAAAATATAATACATACATTATGATATCCCTTGTTTTCTATTTTGATTTAGAAAAAGAAGAGAAACCGAAAGAAGAAACAAAAAAACTCCTTATCTGAGGAGACCTACTCCCTGACATCACTCTCCTCCGAAATGTCTGGCCAGGACCGTGAAGTATTAAGAAATGAGAAAACAGAGCAGGGTGACTCCTTGGCATCGGATGGCATCAAGAAAGAGAATCAGATGGTAGAACAAGTTCTTGTTGAGGAAAATAAGCTGCCTCTACTCACTACGGACACAGTCCACGTGAGCCAGACCAATCCAGCTGGTACTAACCCATCTCCGAACATTGATAAACAGAACCTCTTACTGTCCTCAAGAAATGTGGCACAGAATTTGAGCAATTCTGACCCTGTGAATAAATTTACTAAAGACAGTCCTCATCAAGAAAGCCTTACCCTTGTGCAGCAGTCTGCCTTACCACTGATGGAAGCCTCTGATGGCAGCTCTGCTGGTGTTCCTCCAAGCTTCCTCGATCAGCAGGAAGGGAATACTCCAGTAACTCCTCTGTCAGACGACTTGGGTGGTGTACCCTCATCAGTGAAAAGAATAGAACAATGTAAAAGTATGGATCATGAGGATTCCGTGCTGGAAGGTCCACCGTCTGTGGATGGGGGAAAAAAAGATAAAACATTGAGTCAGTCAGAGACTGCCACAGAAAAGAAAGGGTTAAGTAAAACTAGAAGTTCACAGACTTCATCGTACGCTGCAATAGTAAGTAAGGGAAACAGCAGTGCTTCTGGTGAAAGTGGTACTAATGCAACTCAAGACAAACTCCCTATTACGGGGAGACACAAGACAGAAGACCAAAGCGAAAAGGGAAGTGTAGACCAAGCCAGTGCTGAAATGGCAAAAGGAGACCAGGCTGGCCATTTGAAAGGGAAGGAAAAAAACACTTCCAAAAACCGGGATCAAGCAAGTTCAAAAGAAAGAAGTGACGGTCAGGAAAATTCGGGAAATATGAAGGAGGAGCAAAGCATCTCTAAAAAGGTGGAGGAATCCACAGTTAAAACAGTGCCACACAGCGAAGCCAGTTCGGGAAAGGAGAAAGGTCATGACAGTCCTGAGAAGAAAACTGACAGCCAAACTATCTCTGAAAAGAATACCTCAAAGAAGCAGAAAAATAAGAACTTACAGGTAAGCCTGCAGGAACTAAAGGTACATAACTCAAGTAAAGTGTAATCATTCCATACATGCTTACAGCACCCTGGCACACTATGTTTATTTTGTATTTGAAATGTTTGTGCAACTCATTGATAGACCTTGGAGTCTTTTTCTGCCGTACAGCTTCCGAAGGAGCATAAGTAATATTGTTTACATTGCCATGAGGAGGAGTATCCCAGAGGAGGTGGCTTGAGTTCCATTTGGCAGCTTCATATCTTAAAAGCCTTAGCCTCTCCCAGACCTGGGTTGCTGGTTTTGTTTACATACGGAATACACTATGACACAGCCTATTAGCATGCTCTGCTCTACCACAAACTAATTACGGGGTGATTTATTTTTCATGGCCTGCCGATTATAGCTAGTGAAACTGTGACAATTTCCGACTCTGATAACATCAGAGTAAGACTCGTGCAATTGGCCATGAGAATCGTAGATATTCTGAAAGCATACTTTGCAGAAAAACAAGGATATCTTGAAGTTAAAACTAGAGGATGGTTGTGTATCAAAATAACTTCTTTATGCTAGCCAGTCGCATAAAACTCACTTGTTTACCTGCTGTAAGAACCCTGTTCAGAGGGCTACAGAACACGCAGGGGTTACCGGGCCCAAACGTGATGGTTGAAGCCTTTTACTCCTGATGTCCCGAGGCCCGACCTACTATGGATCCTCAGCAATTGGGCCAAGTAGCCCTTCTGCACTTGACTCTGTGGTGCTGTGGACAGCCAGTCAAAGGCTCCCTCTGGGATGGAAATGTGGATACAGATTAGTGAACATAACTTAAAAATCAAAGAGTGCACAGAAATATTAATTAATCAATGTCAAATAAAATACTTATCTTTATTACAATAAGTATTTTATTTCCAACTGTATGCATTCAAAAGCAGGTAACGACATTTATAGTCAACAACACGTTTACCCCTGGAGGTCGGGGCTCTAGTGTTTCACTGCCAAATCCCTGTCCCACCCTCTCCGTAACATGGTTGGGGTTAATTCCTATTCACTGGTCGCCGCATTCAGAGAATGCTCACTAGTAGACATTAACTCTAGAGTCCACTTCAACTCTTAGAAAATAGTCAAAAGTGTATTGGTTCTGAAGCGCTCTTAGTAGCAAGTCCCCCGGGGCCCGATAGGCCCATTACCAGTCTTACCTGCTCCAGCAGAGAGGAAGTGTGCAACTTCCCAGCGGGTGCCCTGTCCACCGGCACTCGCAAGGCTCTGGTCCTGCTTGGTGAGCCGACTGCACGCGGGAGGCGCAGCACTCGGCAAGCGCAGGCTCTCCTCCGAGCCTACGTTGTCGTCTCTGGCAACAATTAGAGGTGTTCCTGCACTCCTCATGCACGGTAAGTTCTACGCTTCCCAACAGGGAGCGAGAGGTTCATTCTAATGCTCCTGATCGTGGTCCAAGTGATGTGGTGATGCATCCATGGCATCCTCTCAGTCCACGAGGTCAGGTCAGGTGCAGTCCTTGATGCTCCTAATAACAGACGAGTCATCACGGCATAACAGGTCTCGGGCTTCTGCCCGATCCTCACAGCATGGCAGTCTGTACCACGGCAGCCCTTCCTGGCACATGGGGTCTGTAAAATCTAGTCTAGATTACTCTTCACATGCTGATGGGTAGTAAAAGAGGTGTTCGAGGCATATGAGCTGCAGATCGTATACTTGTGCATAGATCGCCATCTGGTGTTGGGCTCGGATGTTTGCACTTTGTTTTTGTCTTGGAAGAAGTCTTTGTAGTCACGAGGTGGGTGACTCCTCCCTAGGACGATAGTGCGCATGGGCATCGACTCCATCCTTAGATTAATTTTTTCCGCCATCGGGTTCGGATGTACATTGCTGCGCTCCGGGTCGATATCGGTTTCGAATCCCCCTTCGACACGCAATCCTCTCCACTCGACGGCATTGTCTCGATCGCGTTTCCCTTTTCGACGCGCATCTTTAAAACAAACTTCTCGACCTCCATCTTTGATGCGGGACGTTGGGTCTCTCCGCGCCGACCACGCCTGCAGTCAATGGAAAGGACTCCTTTCAAAAAAAGCCCCGGGTGTGGTGCTAAGTTCCCACACACAGACTTGCGCCAGGTTTGCAATCTCTGCCTCTCCCCGGAGCACGAAGATAAAAACTGCAAGGCCTGTGCATCGTTCAGGTCGAAGAAAACCATCCATGATCGTCTGGCTCGATTTCACTAAATGTCTTGCGGAAGCAGCTCGATTCCGGACATCTTCGGTGCAGACCCCAATCTCCAGCCGGAACAATCGGGTGATTTGGAAGATGTCTACGTCTCCGAGGCCGACTACTCCGACGCCGAAGAGGAGACAGTCACCCCGGCTCAGCGGTCCGTGAGTACCGAATCCCCTCTCCCGAAAAACAAACTGAAGGCCCCGGTAACACCCTCGCCCTCTGGTTCGGGTCGACACCGGCAATATGTTTCAGACGCCCTGCCCTCGGGCCCAGCTATGAAACCCAAACATAAGCCTTCTGACTCGGGCTCGAGTAAAGCACATTCCGGCGCCGGAAAGTCCTCGTCGGCACCGAAGCAACAAGTCAAAGACTCTTCGTCGACGACGAAGACCGCCTCAACTCCGAAGCCCTCGGTGTCGAAGCATAGTGAGGACAAACACTCTGAACCGAAAAAAGTCTCGGAGCCGAAAAAACCTAAAGAGTCTAAGACCCCACAGAAAGCCTCACAGACTCCGTCGAAAGAAGGTTCGGACCCAAAATCTTCGGCAAAATCTTAGGCACCAAACAAAGACATTTTGCCCACGCAGCCTACACTTGATTTTGCGGATCCAAAACAAAAAACTGTTTATTGAACCAAACACTGGCAAACTAGTCGCCAAGCCTCCAAAAAAGAGGAAACTGGACACTTCGGAGGAACCTGCAATACCTCTGAAAAGACAGGACATGGGCACTAACACTTCCCCACCTCCTTCTCCTCCTCCAGTTAATCCACATCTGTTGACTTCTCCACCACATTCCCCACAACCTATAGTTTCACCTCAAACATCGGATACTGACGATGACACAGGTGGTGATATAGATCCACAGGGGGATGATGATGATTCACATACCATCCCATATGATGTAGACCCTTGGGGTGACTACAATACAGATCCCGACCCACATAATGACCCGGATCTCTCTCCATCTAAGCCGTCACCACCAGATGACAACACTGGGTTTGCGCAACTAATCAACAGGGCTGCTCAATACCACGGGGTCCCCTTACATTCTGACCCCTTAGATGAAGATTTTTTGCTGGAAACCTTCGCACCCTCGCAAAAGTCAACATGCACCCTGCCAATGTTAAAAGGCTTGCTAAAACATGCCCCAGAAGTCTTTAAGGACCCAGTCAGAGCCAGGGTTCTCAACCCCAGGGTGGATAAAAAATACAAAGCAGCTCCCAATGACCCAATTTATATTAAAGGTCAGATTCCCTTGGATTCCCTGGTGGTAACTAATGCACGCAAGCGGGCAAACTCACAGGGTGCAGGCAACACCCCCCCCTCCTGATAAGGAATCCAAATTAATTGACGCATCCAGGAAACGTATTGCGTCGCAGGCTGCAAACCATTGGCGGATCGCCAATGCCCAAGCTTTATTGGCCAGGTACGACAGGGCTCACTACGACGAGCTTGAAAAGCTCATGGAACACCTTTCTGACCAATACAAACAAAAAGCCAACAACCTTATCCAAGAGGGCAAATTGATTACGAACACCTCAATAAAATGTGTTTTAGATGCGGCCGATACTGCATCTCGCGCAATTAACACTAGCGTCTTGTTGAGCAGACACGCTTGGCTCCGGGTTTCCGGATTCAAGCAGGAGGTTCAAACTGCTATTTTAAATCAACCGTTTGATCAGGAACATCTTTTCGGACCCGCAGTTGACACATCCCTAGAAAACATGAAGAAGGATACAGAAACTGCTAAGTCTCTGGGGGCCTTACAGTTCCCTTTCCCTAGCGGCTCTTTTCGCCGCTCCTTCTACAGAGTCTGCTCCAAAACCATGGGTTCAGAACATCCCTCTTCCTCCTACAAGAGCCCCACTCAAACATCCTCCAAAGGATACTTTTGCGGAGGCTACAGAGGCAACAATAATAAGGGAAGAGGTCGAGGCAACAATAGCCGCACCTCCCCTACCACCAGTGACTTCCCTGCACTTCCCCCCGATCATCCCACTCCTGTCGGGGGACGTCTCTTACAGTTCCTACCTGTCTGGAATTCCATCACAACAGACAAGTGGGTAAGACAAATTATCCAGTATGGTTATTGCCTGGAACTCACTTCTACCCCCCCAAACATTCCTCCCAGACAGTGTCCCATGTCCTTGGAACATTTAACACTTCTCAAACAAGAGGTTCCCTCTCTATTAAAAAAACATGCAATAGAACCAGTCCCCTTACCTCATCAAGGCACAGGGGTTTACTCCCTCCATTTCCTAATTCCAAAAAAGGACGGCTCTCTCAGGCCCATACTGGACCTCAGACCGCTAAACCTCTACATTCAGTCAGACCACTTCCACATGGTCACTCTCCAACAGGTGCTCCCACTACTTCAACAGGGCAACTTTCTCTCCACCCTCGATCTAAAGGACGCCTACTTCCATATTCCCATTGACCCCGCTCACAGGAAATATCTCAGGTTTGTGGTAGATGGTCAACACTACCAATTCAAAGTCCTCCCGTTCGGGGTCACTACAGCACCCAGAGCCTTCACCAAGTGCCTCGCAGTAGTTGCAGCCCACTTAAGGAGACGGCACATTCATGTCTTCCCTCATCTGGACGACTGGCTCATAAAAGCCAAATCACACAGCAGCTGTGTGCAACACACACACAAGACAATTCAACTGCTTCACAGCTTGGGATTCACAGTAAACCTCACCAAATCCCATCTCCAACCGTCCAGCATACAACAATACCTAGGGGCTACAATAGACACTTGAAAAGCTCTAGCATATCCCAATCCAGTCGGGATAACCGCCATACAGACTCTAATCCAAGAATTTCAGCCTCAACACTCACTACCAGCTCGAGTGTTCATGCAGCTAATCGGGATGATGGCCTCCTGTATTCTCCTCGTCCCTTATGCAAGACTCCAGATGCGTCCCTTACAAGAATGTTTGGCACGTCAGTGGAACCAGGCTCAAGGTCAGCTGACAGATCTGGTGTTGGTGGGCGACCGCACCCATCGCTCTCTGCAATGGTGGAATACACAAAACCTTTCCAAAGGGCGGCCGTTCCTCGACCCGGTTCCACAGACAGTGCTAACAGTAGACGCATCGCTCACCGGCTGGGGAGCTCATCTTCAAACCCATACCATTCAGGCCATATGGACGCCACAACAACGTCAATTCCACATAAACTACCTGGAATTGTTAGCAATCTTCCTAGCGTTTAAATGTTTTCAACTCCACCTCCTAGGCAAAGCTGTCCTGGTCCGTACAGACATGACAGCAATGTACTACATACAGAAACAGGGGAGAACACACACTCTGCAGCTTTCACACCTAGCTCAAAGCATATGGAGATGGGCCATTCCGCAAAACATATATCTCCTTGCAGAACACCTCCCAGGGGTACACAATCCGATCGCAGATCTGCTCAGTCGTCAAACACAGCAGATCCACGAATGAGAACTTCATCCTCAAGTTCTTCTTCCATTCTTTCACATGTGGGGCCACCCAGAAATAGATCTGTTCGCTACACACCAAAACGCAAAATGCCCAACCTTCGCGTCCAGGTATCCACACCCATTGTCCAAAGGCAATGCGCTATGTATGAACTGGTCAGACAAATTTGCTTACGCTTTTCCGCCTCTCCGACTCATTCCGTTAGTGGTTCGGAAACTCAAACAGCATTCCCTCACAATGATCCTGGTTGCTCCAACATGGCCCGACAACCATGGTTCACAACCCTATTGGAACTATCAGTAGTTCCTCATCAAAAGCTACGCCTCTCACCCAAGCTTCTCACTCGGAACCATGGAGAGATAAGACATCCAGATCCCAATCAACTCAACCTTGCGATCTGGCACCTGATGTCTTAGAGTTTGGCTACCTCAATCTCCCGCCAGACTGTATGAACGTCATTAAAGAAGCTAGACGTCCTACCACCAGGGCATGCTATGCAGCAAAATGGAAACTATTTGTCATTTATTGCACAAACAACAAAATCAATCCACTAGATGCTTCTATTCAGAACATTATCTGCTACCTCTTGCATCTACAACAATGTAACCTAGCATATACATCTATTAGGCTACATCTAGCTGCCATAGCAGCCTATCTCCAAAACAGACAACACTTGTCTTTGTTTCGAGTGCCCGCTATCAAAGCTTTTATGGAAGGACTTAAGAGAATAATTCCACCCAGAGTTCCGCCCTCTCCAGTGTGGAACCTAAACGTGGTCCTTACCAGACTCATTGGTCCCCCTTTTGAACCTCTCCACAAATGCGAACTACAGTTCCTCACTTGGAAAGTAGCTTTTCTGGTCGCTGTCACATCTCTCAGAAGAGTTAGTGAACTCCAGGCATTAACCATACAAAAACCATTTTTACAAATCCATCATAACAAAGTGGTTCTTGGGACTAACCCTAAATTTTTACCCAAAGTCGTATCTGCCTTCCATCTCAACCAGTCTGTTGAACTCCCAGTATTTTTCCCTCAACCAGACTCAGTGGCAGAATGAGCTCTTCATACGTTAGACGTTAAAAGAGCAATACTTTACTACATTGAAAGGACAAAATCCTTTAGAAAGACCAAACAGCTCTTTGTGGCTTTCTCCCCACCTCATAAAGGCAATCCCATCTCAAAAACAGGAATTGCAAGGTGGATTGTTAAATGCATCCAAATATGCTATATCAAAGCCAAACGCACATTAACCATTCCCCCTAGAGCTCATTCCACACGCAAATTAGGGGCTTCTTTGGCATTCTTAGGGAACATTCCCCTAGATGACATCTGCAAAGCAGCAACTTGGGCTACACCACACACCTTCACAAAACACTATTGTGTAGATGTGCAAGCAAAACAACAAGCTAGTGTGGGCCAGGCTGTATTAAGAACACTTTTTCAAACCACTGCAACAGATACAGGTAGCCACCGCTGAGGAGATAACTGCTGTATAGTCTATGCACAAGTATACGATCTACAGCTCATATGCCTCAAACGGAAAATGCTACTTACCAGTATGCATCTGTTCTTGGCATGTAGAGCTGCAGATTCATATACGCCCACCCACCTCCCCGGATACCTCTATCTGTTCCAGCACTATCTTACTTAGATACATTACACATGGACATCTCTTTCTACTTCTTACTACTCCATCGTAACCCTTTGTGGCAAAAACAATCTAAGGATGGAGTCGATGCCCATGCGCACTATCGTCCTAGGGAGGAGTCACCTACCTCGTGACTACAAAGACTTCTTCCAAGACAAAAACAAAGTGCAAACCTCAGAGCCCAAGACCAGATGGCGATCTATGCACAAGTATACGAATCTGCAGCTCTACATGCCAAGAACAGATGCATACTGGTAAGTAGCATTTTCCTTATTCCAAATACACCTCATCCGTCGCCAGCAGGGAATCCACTTATACTGGATGACACACAAGTAACGGTCCTAAAACATTCATAATAAACATTCCTAATTCCACTAATCTGCATGTGGTTCTACGCTCAGAACCACATGCAGGAGACACCATACATACCACACATCTCCCTTCCATATTTATCAACATTGGGGTGTCACTGAACAAACCATGGTTGTGGTAGTATAAACTTGCGAACAACATGACTAGAGAGTGGGTGGAGATGGCGCCAGACATCCTGTAACTAGCAATCTTCCATCCACTGTAGACCGGAAGCAGAGAAAGCTCCTATTTGGTCAGACTGCTGTCCAGAGCGATCCAGGTTGGTGTCCATTACTAAGTTCAACTCACCCCCAATCAAGATGGCGGAGTCGGGGGACCTGAAGATGGGAGTCAGGAAATTCAGGATGAAGGGTTCTTGAGGTTCGTTAGGTGCATACTTGTTTACTATAGTAAAATGAAAGGTACCCAATTTAAGTCTAACTGGCTTCGGTGATCGTGTCTAGCACCTCCCCGTTAAATACACGGGAGAAAAGAATGGCTACCCCTCCCCACCCCCCCTCTTGGAGGGGCCACAGGACCCTAGCTGGCGAGAGAACCACCAGGAATGCATTCTGGGTGTGTCTTTGGAAAATAGGTGTGTCTCCTTTAAAAGGCCAGTATCGCTACAGGACTGTTCCAGGAATGAAAGCACAGCAGACAGTTTGATGGGATTGTTGAGGCTGGTTATCTTAAGGGCCTGGAATGTGAGACTAGGGGGACGGGCTGTGAAAGCTGAATGTCTCCTGTGGGGAGAGTTCACTGCAGTGAGCCCTGCAAAGCAAACGAGAGTCCATGATCAATTAGACTAGGGCCCAAAGACTGGCCCGTATGGAGGAGCAAAAGAAGAAGAAAAACCCCACCAAAAATCTATCAAACAAGAACATACAAAATAGACAATGAAGCATCGAAAATTTCATCATGGCATGGTGCATAGTCTGGAACATGAGCCAGATAAGGGCAGGTCGAAGAAACCTTTGGCACACAATCAGATGGATCCCAAAGAAAGGGATAGAGGGTTAACATACAGAACGAGGCTCAGAGCGCTCTCTGTCCCCGCTGTCAAGGTGCCCTCCTGCCAGGCATGGTAATATTGCAAAAGAAGAGGTACCAGCAGTTCAGGTCGCATCAGACTTGTCAGTGCCCTCCGTTTGTACCTCCAGAACTGATTGTCGATCCTGAGCTATTGTAGCAGGGTCTAGTTTCTTTGTTGTGCTGGAGTTGCCAACCCGCCGCCAGATGGAGCGTTTAAGAGTCTGGAGGTCTAGAGAGGCGGTGCGAGGAGGATCCTCAGAGGAATCAGTAATACCGGGTTCATCCGACTTGGCGAGAGGTTTTTAGTAAGTGTAGGTGTCTTATCGCCCATGTCACTACCAGTAGGTCTCGTAAGCATGTTTTTAAGGGAGTGATCTTTCTTAGTCTTAGTGGAGGACATGGCTAGAGGCCGACCTCCGACAGATGCAGCAACCAGGCGATACCTCTTTTACGCGTCCGCAGGGGCCCCAAGGCCAGAAGCAGAGTGGCGAACCGCAGGGGCTCCCAGGCGACAAGAAAACACACAGGAAGTGGGCGGGTGGAGGGCCGCCAAGGTGGGGGCCTCCAGACTCCGAGCCTTTATGAGGGAGCTCCCTCCAGCTTGCCAGCTGAAGTTGCAGATTTGGAAGGGCTGTCAAAGTGTCATTGTGCCTCCGGGTGAGCGGTATAGCAAGGGCTCTCGCCGCGGATCACAGCCCCTATAGGAAGCGCTGCCAATATCAAAGCGATCACAAAGGTTTCACAGTCAGTCCACCAAGGAGTGAGCAGTCGGCAAGTGTGGGGCAAGGCCAGCAGTCGTTGCCAAGTGAGATTCCAGGGAAACTGTCTCTGGGCCAGGAAGCAGAGATCAAAGGAGGTGTGTGGCAATGGGGATCTATGTAGAGCTGAGGGGTCACCCGCAAGCATCACAGGAGAATGTCTCCAAAGCGTCTTGCAGGTGCTCAAAAGAGCAGGGGCCTCATGAACATCAGCTGGCTCTAGCAAGTCATTCAAAAGTCACTGTATGTAAGGGGGGGGCAGGTGATGGAATGTTGGTTGCTGGATGCAGGGGCCACGTCAAGGCCTCGGGGCTGCTGCTGTGAGGCAGCAGCTGACCTTGACTCCACTCTGGCAGATGAAGGGCCCGATAGGTTGCAGGGCCTACGCGCCATCCGGTGATGAAATGAGACCTCCCACTGCGGCCGCGTAGCAGAGAAGAGTGGCCGCCCAATCCTCTGCGAGCCGCGCTTACACCATTGCAAGCCCGCCGGGTCCTGCGCGTTGTGGGCTCATTAGTAGACTGGGGGGCCCATTTGGTCCCAGTCGCCTCCATCATGCCGGGCCACTATCGTAGGCCACACCAGCTCACCTTCTCCGCATTAGTTGTAAGCTGCAGTCAAGGGAGGGGCAGCGTCGTGGAGCAGTCTCCACTTCACTTTGCAGGAGACCCCGTGGGGCCGCTGCAGTTTCAGGCCTAGCCTCCCGAACTGCGAGTCCAGGATATTCAGGCTATGATACCAATGTGTGGATTTTGGTGAGACTGACTGTGAGGCTGCTGGGCCTCACGGCCTGCTGCATTTATGCCCGCTGGCATATGCGGGCTCTGCAGTGGGGCCTGAAGTTCCAGCGGGCGCCTGGATCAGGGAAATTTCTCTGACCTGGTCCAGATCTCAAAGGGAGCTGCACAAGATCTGCAGTGGTGGCAGGCTCTCTGATCATCAGGGCGCGGACAAACTCAGCCGAAGATGCCTGGTGGATCACGAATGGCGTCTCCATCCGGAGGTGGTGGTAAGTCTCTTTCAGCAGTGGAGAGAGCCTTGGTTTGATCTGTTAGCCACCGCAGAGAATGTGCAGTGTCAGCAGTTCTGCGAGCTGATGTTTCCAAGGCAGCTCTTGCTCAGAGACGCTTTTTGTCTTGAGTGGAGCTCAGACCTCCTGTATGCCTATCCGCTCCTACCACTTCTGCCCAGAATTCCCAAGGAACACTCCTCCGTCTTGCGTGGAGATTGATCGGCGACAGTTGACAACCTTCGACCTTCCATCCAAAGTCTGTTATGTTATTCTGGCATCCACCAAACCAGTATATGCCTGCCTTTGGGGCACGTTTGTGGCATGGCGTGCATAAAAGCAGGTTGACCTCCCTTTCTGCTCCCCTTTCTCAGGTTCTTCTCTTTATTCTTTCGGTTGCACAGCAGGGCTCTGCTCTGGGCACCTTAAAGGGTTATCTTTCTGCTATTTCAGCCTTTCTGTGGTTGCCTGACCAACCATCCCTCTTCAAATCCCCTTTTGTACAGAAGTACTTAAAAGGTTTACAGCATAAGTTTCCACCTTCTCCCTTTTATCATGCCTCAGTGGGACCTTAATCTCGTCCTGACGTTCCTTATGTGCTCTCCCTTTGAGCCCTTTCAAATCTGTTCTCTCAGGCTCCTTACCATCAAGACCTCCTTCCTGGTGGCTATAACATCTGTCCGGAGGGTCAGTGAGCTTCAAGTCTCCATACCTGAACATCTACCCAGACAAGTTGGTTTTATGAATTAGAGCTACCCTTCAGCTGAAAGTTGTCACTCCCTTTCATGTAGGCCAGTCCATCACTCTGCCTATTTTTTGCGCTCCGCCATATCCCTCTAAGAAAGATGAGCGACTTCACCATCTGGGCCCAAAAAGAGCTGTCATTTTACCTTGACCGCACTAAAGAGTGCTCGTTGGACGACCAACTCTTCGTGTGGTATGTCGGTGCGAAGAAGGAAAAGGCTGTGCAGAAGTGGATCATCTCCTGGTGGATAGTGCTCTGCATTAAAATCTGCTAATCTTTTGCCAAGAAGCAACCACCTGAGGGTTTGTGTGCTCATTCCACCAGAGGCAAGGCTGCGACCACTGCGTTAGAACACGGAGTCCTGTTCCTGGACATCTGCCAGGCAGCAACGTGGGCTTCCTTGTACATGCTCACAAAACAGTACTTACTGGACAATCCAGTCTGTTGGGATGGGCACTTTGCCCTTTCGGTACTGCAGGACTTTTTGGTATGAAATAGTTTTGCAGACCCACCTCCGGGGAGGTTTTGCTTGGGTATCTATTCTAAGGTAAGGAATCAGAGACTTTTAGACGCAATCAGATGTACAAGTTACTTACCTTTTGATTATGCCTTATCTGGTAGAGACTCTATCTAGCTGCAGATTCCTTACCGACTCACCCAAACTCCCCGCTCTGCCAACAAATTTGTGGGGACAGGGCTTTCCCCTTTCAGGGCCTTAGTTTTCCACATGAGTCCTCGGTGTGCTCTGTGGCTTCGTGCGCCTGGCATTGAAAGTCACAAAAAGTAACGGATGTCCGCGCTGGCGTGACGCCTATATAGGCACCATGCACGTCACTTTCGGCGCAGACGCTGACACCATGCGGAGCCGATCGACGCCACCTACCGGCATGCAGGGGTACTGCTCACGAAACGTTTCCGGATCCAGTCTGATGCCTGGGGATAGTTCTAAGGTAAAGAATCTGCAGCTAGATAGAGGCTATACCAGATAAGGCGTTACAGAAGGTAAGTAACTTGTCTGTTAGAGACAATACTGGGGAAAAAGGAGCTTTATACTTGATGGTTATGCCGCCAAAGACGATATGAAGAATTCCATAGTTATACAACAATCTAGTCATGGGTGCAGTAAGAGAATGATCAAATATGTGATCCATAGCTTACGTGGGTGACACACTGTGGGTGGAAAAGATATAGCATTCAGCTTTATCTTCAGTGTGGGCCCAACTATGGAGAGTAGTTGTTTGCGCGTATTTGTTGCAACTAGCTACCCTGGTAGCTTTGGCTTGTGATCCTTCTGGTGACGTTGGTATTCTCTGTCCTGTAACTTGCCAGTTTAAAATATTTTCCCTTATATTCCACTACAGAAACCTGACAACACTGAAAATCAGAAAGAAAAGGGAGAAAAGAACAAAAATCAAGCTGGATCTCATGAAAGGTACAGCCATTGCAGCCTTGATCGCGCATGTCTTTGTTAATTATTTGTGCGTTACGCTTTATTTCAAGTAGGAATATTTGCTTACTCAATTACACACTTCATCTTTCTCCTCATAGTGCTATCGCCTTCAAGAATTGGCCTTTTCTGCAGTCAGTGGTCTGAATGGCTGTACTGAGAGCAGTACTATGTTCAGTTGCACACAAAGGCAGCAGTGGTTGTGTAGTCAAGCCCACTTTGTGTGCTTTTGTTAAGTGTTGAAAAGGCTGTCTTCTCCTTTAAACCATGGGCATCTTGCTTCTTGTGGCTCGGCACCCAAACTCAGCAGTGAGCTTTTGCTGAGCCAGGTGATTCTGACTTGGAAGCCTTCTTCCAGGATAAGGAAGAGTATTGTACCCAATCCCATAAGGCACCATCCCATAAGGCACCATCCCATAAGGCACCTCATCACTAATTATTCTAAAACAAAAATAGGTCTAAGCACTCACTTTTTGTACATACCCTTGTTCGAAAAATGCATATGATTATTGTTTTGCATTTACAATAGGTTGCTGAATATTGAAGATCCTGTCACCGTGTACTTCCATGCAATCATATCTAACGATTTTAAAGTTGATCTCGAAAAACATAAAGTGGTGATCAAAGCAGGTGGGATCCATGGTTATCACAACTGGGAAGATGACCTCTGTGAGATGCACTGCTCAAAGTGAGTATTTTCCTTTCAATGTTATTGCAAATATTTTAGGAAACTACGTCAACGCTAATTTGCAAAGTCTTGCACGCTGCTAAATAATCTTTGATAGTACAACTCATTTGGACTTGGACTTTGACTTTCAGGGAACACTCCCACCTTGAAATATGCTGGTACCTAATTTCTTGCTGGCCATTACCTCAGAAGTTTTATGTGGTTTTTGTCAAAAAAGGTTAAAAAGGTTGGATGTCACCGTTTCAGTCCACAAAATATTTTTTTAGAGGTAGTGATGCCTTGTTTAGCACTAGCAAACAGCCCGATTTGTAAAGCTTTGTTTTCAGGAGTAGTTGGGACATATTCCTGGAAATCTGACCTACTCACAGAAAAATCCTTGTGACTCATTAGCTTGCCAGACAACCCAAGTCCCTTCTTCAGATATGCATCCTTATACTAACGATTGTTCAGTATGAAAGCATATTGGCTACAAGATACAAAAAGATGTTCATCCCCCAAGTCACACAAGCCTAAAAAAAGCTACCAACTTGAAAGTGATGCTCACACAATTTGTTGTCATACACAATAAAAGAACAGCCTTCTGTACGTCACTCCACCCATTCCATCTCCACCACCAAACAGCGTCCCAAGCAGACTCTTTTTAATTGTTCCCAAAGCAGAAATAATACCTATGTGAATAACTGAAAGAATGTACTAATCATTTATTTTTATTGCTCGAAATTTTACCTCGGTCCCGCAGTAATGTTGCTTTTAGGCACAAGTACTAAACAAGATGTGCTAGAGGGGTAAAAGGGAAAGGAGTAGGAAGAGAGTGGAGTTGGCGAAATGCAGAAGAACTAAAGTAAGGTATGTAAAAGAAAACAGAAATGCAGGAAAGCTTATAAAAGTCTAACACTTTTAAAGAAAAAATAGGCTAGCAAGCATAAACAATTATTTTAAGTGCGATTCACAATGTTAGCGGACCAGCACTTCACTATCTGATCATTTGTATAGGATTTGCCATTATGTGGTCCATTTTCTTTTTTTTCTTTTTTAAATCAGTTTATTAAACCATTTGCTCAGATACAATAAACTTATCCTTTACAATCAAAGAAGCACAGGTTCTTTTATTCCTCCCCTTGCGAATATCAAAGGACCACTGATGTCTGGTACCTCCCCCGGTGGTCCATTTTGTTGAGCCCAATATCATTTCACGCATGATGCGGGGATATTGGTGGGTCTCTACTGTCCTCTGTATCCTTCCCACCCACCCCAGACCATCATCCATTTCCCCGGGCAGCCCCTGCTTTGATCGATTACCTTTTCGGCCGGACTGCACCAGTCTAAATCTTGTTCCCATGCCTCCAGCCTCGGGTGATGTGGTCCATTTTCATGCTACTTTTCTTTACAATTGTTTCTCAATACAGTAAGTGGAGGACAGAACACGTGATTATATTGAAACTAAAGATAGACACTAAAGATCTAGAGCTTCTTGTAGGACCAATGTGAGAAGGACTTGTGTCAGTACAGTGTAAAGAGCTCACTTCACTAAATCTGAAGTTCACTCTTCACTCTTTACTGTGCCAATTTCAGAACAAGGCTACACTTGCTCGAACAATCCGGCTAAATGTGCATTGAACAACACTGAAAAACGAAACAACAGTTTTTTAAAATGTGTGTTAGAATCAAATTTAGCAAAAGCTTTAGTAATGCTTTAAGCAGGTATAAAAAAAAAATTCACATATATTATTAAAGTGGCGGTGCATATAAACATAATTACATCCTCAGTACCCCCCTTTATCGTCATGAGGTGAAATCTCACAATAAATACCTCAGTAGCATAAAGCCTAATCCCTTCAGTTTAAAATTCTTTTTAGTTACATTTTTCATGTATTTTTAAAATCATCATCATCATCATCAACAACAGTATCAAATGGATAAGACTGAGCAAAGCCTTTATTTTTGCAAATGATGTCTAGGCTCAATTTAATTAAGATGTATAAGTTTTACTACTTCAAAAATCTTCATTCCCCATATAATCCAGATATCCAAGACCAGATGGCACCTCATTCATGTCTAAGCCACTTTTAATTTTGTGTAATTCCTTTAATCTTTTTTGACGTGAACTGTCTGTTTATAAATGCTTAGAGAGGTGTAAGTGATGTGATTGCCACTTTCCGACCCTAGAATGGGCTTTTCTTCAGGAGTAGTTGGAACTTACTCCTGGAAATCATGAATAAATCACACCTACTCACAGAAAAATCATCATGGCTCATTATCTTTCCAGACAATCCAAGTCCCTTCTTCGTGTGTGATCTTTGTGTGAAGCTAATTTGCGGTACCATTCTTGCACTAGTGATGGTTCGATATTAAAGGTATAACTGGCCACAAGACACAAAACGATGTTCATCCTCACGTCCCACAAGACAAAAAGAAATCTACCAACTTGAAACTGATGTTCAAACAATATGTTGTAATACACAAGAAAAGAACAGACCTTCACCTCTCCATCACCAAACAACTTCCAAATATTATTTTCAAAGCCACACCTGTTTATTTCACAAACAGCAGAAAAACTCAATGGTATATTTAGTGTGTGATGTTAGTTTATGACTGTCTTCCAGTGTGCAGGAGCGCATAAAGAGGATATTCGCAAAAGTGATAGTGTTTGCAGACTTGTTTATAAGTGCTCCCAAAGCGGAAATAGTGCCTAAGTTAATAACTGAATGAATGTTCCAAACATTTATTTTATTTAATTCATTTATATTGCTCATATTTTAGAAGATCCCACTTTAATTTAATTACTTTTAGGCACTAGTAATAAACAAGATGTAGTAGAGGGGCGAAAGGGAAATGAGCAGGAAGAGATTGAAACTGGTGAAATACAGAAGACCGAAAATAAGATAAGTGAAAAAAAGCTGACACTACAGAAAGCTCATAGAAGTACAACACATTTTTGATCGAATAACAGGCTAGCAAGAATAAAAAATAATCTATGTGCGATTTTCCGTGTTAGCGGACCAGCGCTTTGCGGTCTAATCAGTTGATGCACATATTGCTAAATTTTGTATAGTTTCTCTTTTATGCAGTCTTTCTCAATGCAGTAAGAGGAGGACAGAACACGTGATTGATCAAATTGAAACCGAAGATAGACTCTAAAGAGAAGATGCTTCTCTCTTCTTGTGGGAAGAATGTGAGAAAGCCTTGAGATGCAGATACAGTGAGCGATGGTCAAAAACTACCTAAATAAATCTGCAGTTCACGCTTGGCTATGCCAAATTCAGAACAAGGCTTTACTTACAAGATCAATCGGGCGACATATGCAATGTACATCTCTGAAAAATGTGGGGGGGGGGGGGTGTGTGTGTGTGTGTGTGTGTATATATACACACGTAGGTGAAATATTCTGAAAGGAAGGATGAAATGGCAACGCAACCCCTGTGTCGGTGTCTGGTCTTTATGGAGCTCAGAATTGGTTTTATATATATATATAATTTTTTTTTTATTGTCAGCTTTGTAGTTTGCAAAGCATTGAAGTTTCAAATTGCGTGGCAGTAAGCCCTCTGACAACTTTGCACAACCCTACTTAATAAAATAATGCAGACTTTACCATTATATATCCTCCCTTTCTATGCACATGTTCATTAAAAAAAAACACAGTTAAAACTGAGTTATGGTTTTGACAGACCTGCAAAACCAACTCAACTGGGCCTGGGTCTTTCTCGTATCTGTTTTGAGGCAATCCAAGTTTTTCCTGAGATTGTTTATCCATTCTGGCCTCTGGCTGTCTTCCCTGTAGTGGTAATACTTCCAGCATTCACATCTCCCCAGTGCTTAATTTGAGCCGGGGCTTTCCGGTGCTAGGCACCGGCACTTAATTGGTTTCCAGTGCTCGGCACCTAATTGTCAACACCATACTTAGAACAGTCCACCACATGGTGGCGCTGCTCATCTAATTTAGAGATGAGCAGAACAACGGTAGTTTAGGAATACAATATACATTAAAATTGCTAATACCTGCCTCCCCAGCCATTCCTTTAGCTTTGGGGACCTGGAATAATCTGAACTGTCGCATTTACATGCGAGAGAGATGGGTAGTAGTTATTTTGGCAGCGATGACAAGGGCGATAGGTGGTGCAAGCTGCAGTGGCCTCCTGATCAGAGCCCTGGCACTTAATATTTTACAAATTAAGCACTGCATCTCCCCCTTAATAGAAAAAGTAACAACATGCTTGAACTGCTAGAATTCAGTTGTCTGGTTCTGTTGTAACGTGTATTTGGTTTGCAATGTGTAAACGGTAATTAACGTGTACCAAGAAAACAATACTGCAGTGCCCTATACTAAACAAATATGCTCAGAATAGACAACACTACACTATGCACTACAGAGCTCTGCTTAGCCACTTATGTAATACAAAGACTTCCACAGGAGTTAAGGGTGCAAAGGGTGTGCACTATGAACCTTAAAACACTTATCTTTCAGGCACTGAAACACATCAGGTAAGGTGCTTTAGAAAACAATCATAGTGCTATGACGCAAAATGGATGAAATTAAAGCCTTTGCCTCATCTGTGCGAATAAGTGAGTGTTCAGGATATCTGTGCTGTTCAGCTGTGCATGCAGCAGCGATCATCCCTGCTGACATCACACTTGTTCCCAGGCTGAAAGTAGCCTATGTCCAGGAGTGATACAGGGCCAAAAATTGGCCCAGGCCAGGAACGTTTTACTGATTTTGGGGGCCCCTGTTCGGAACAGCTTAGATTTTATGATCCAGTTTCAGCTCTTTCATGCCCTCTTTGGTCAAATTCTAAATGTGTGTACATCTGATATTCAGGGATAGTGATGTGTGTTTTCAGTATTGTAACACAGCAGCAGCTCTAATATTACTGCAAATAATCTCTGGCACACCCTCCCACAGCCTGGGTGGGGAACTTGCCCAGGCTCCAATTCCCTGTCTGAGTGCCGAACCACGGCACTCAGACCAATCACAACGCTGCTTTGCAGCGTTGTGATTGGCTTTGGGGAGCCTGGGAGCTTCCTGTTTAGGCCGGATCGGAGGGACGAGGAGGAGAGACACGGCGAGGAGGTAAGTGAAATCACCTTTTTATTTACCCCCTTCCCCCGCCACACCACCTCCGATCCATGCCAGCTGCCACTGCATACTATTACTTTCTTGAAGGGGTAGTACCATATGACCCCTTTCTTGGGTTTTACTGTAGATTTGGCACTTCCACTAGGTATCGCCAACCTCTAAATCAAGCCGTAGACTGCTGTACCGTCAGAATAAGTGTGTGTGAGGCCTTGATCCATACTTTCCTTGTTAATGCTGACAAGGAAACTTCTAACAGCCTCTTCTGAATCCATTCTTCACTTTGTCATTCACTGTTCTTTTTCTCCCTTTGCCATCTCCCTTCTCTCCACTTTTGTTTCCTAGCCTACCTTTCCCAATCTCTTGTTCTACCCTTCTCTCCACTTAGTCTGTCCTCACTTCATCTTCTCCTTGGCTATTTCCGTCTCTCCTTAGTCCTTCTTCCACTCTCTCTCAATGTGCTTATCTATAATTATTTCCCTCCCCTCTAGCCTCTTTTCCTCTCTTCTCTCCTCAATCATTTCTCCCTCTTTCCTCTCCCATTGTCTCTACTCTCCACTCCGTCTCTTATTTCCTTTTGTCTCTGCCTCTCTCTTTATCTCTCCTCTGCTCTCACCTCTCGTTTTGCCCCAACACAGAGGGTGAATTAATTTTTTCACTGAAACTTTGTCAAAATCTAATTTTCCTTTTACTTATTTCTAGTCATATTTTTCTTTAAATGTAAAGTTATTAAAGTGCTTAGTGTTTTATTTTTGAAGTTCCATCGCTCTGCGCTGTGCACAGCACCCTCCCCATGCCATAAACGGATGGAATCTCATTGAAATGAAACTTCCAATCTGCATCTGGCATGTCACTGCACAGTTTTTAAACCAAGAAAGCTGGCAATAGGCCCCCCTCCTGTAGCTTTGCTGTCCGATCGTTGTGGCCTGCTGCGAGGGACAAAAAGCCAATGTCCCCCGCCTAAGTCTTGTTAATTGTGCTGCTCAAAAGCATCAGCAGCTCCCAAAGGGCTCAGTCACCTCCTGAGGTCTAGGATAGGAGGAGAAACACCATGCTGTGCCTCCTCTGCTGGCCTATTGTCCTTCTGCCCGTGACAAAGGCCCGGCCTGACTCTGTGGCTTGCAGAGAGCCACACTCGAGCTGTAGCAGCCTTTCAGGTTGTGTGCCAGCAGGAAAGTTGGCCAAGTATGTGAACCTGCTTTTCCACGTCTGAATCACCTTGGGTGGGCCAGGATCTTCCTTGGGTGGGCCTGGCCCACCTGGCCCACCCTCTAGAACCGGGCCTGCAGATAAGAAAGGTGTGAGGCAAGGAGAGGTAATACAATAAAAATGGGACCAGTACATACCACATTAGAAGGACATTGCTAGTGACAACACATATTTACATTAACTTGCAGTTTATATTCGGCGAAATGTGGCTGTCCCAATACATTCGGCGAAATTTGGCTGTCCCAACACAGAAACCATCAGTGTCCTTGTTTTCATTCTAGAGTCATAGTCCATGCCAAAGTCTATATCAAAAGTGTCCAGTCCTCTTGCTGGTTGAAGCTGGTTCTCATTGTGTCAAATTTCAATATCCATCTGAATTCCTCTTCGAGTGTTGAGGATTCTGACGTTGCACCTCAGAATGTCCTTGTTCGATGTAGTGTTCCACTAGGGGGGGGCAGTAGTGACTCTGCAGTGGATTCTACTGTGATGTTGACCTATATAATTCCTGATCTTTTGTGTTGTCTGTCCCATGTAGAGTTTATCGCAGAGGCAGGTTATACAGTGCGGTTAGGTTTGTGAGTGCATCCTTCTGAATCTACTATAGTGCAAACCCCACCTCTGGTTGGCAGGACATAGTACAGGGCCATTCTGTTCTAATATTTTGGCATTGTGTCTAGTTTGTTTGTTTGGCTTTCCCTGTACCTTTTTTGGGAAACAAAATGGAGGCAAATCTATTTGTTTTGGACACCTCACGGAGTCTCCGCTGTTGCTGAAGGGGATGTTCTGCAGAGTCTCTGATGGCAGAGACCACATATCTGGCGTAACAGACCCCAGCCACATCTCAGAACATGCTTTCTTGTAACAGATGTAATGGGCATATTCCTTTCTATAGCGAGGATTATAAAATGACATTCCAATAAATTAATGCATACAGAGACTGGCTTCTTAAATTAGTCTGTGGATGATTTCTCAATGCGTTCATTAATTGGCCTTTTCATTTTTTCAGACCATTTGGACCTTTTTGACAATTTGAATTTTTTAAGTAAATTTCTATCTGATTAAACAAATCGCCTCCCTCCTTATAGTTATAAACTCCTGCTTATGCTCAATATACCATTGTCCTGATGATGACCTTTCAAACCACTAGGGGTCAAAATGCTGTTGACGCAAGGGGCAATTTTTCTTGATTTGAATCTTGCAGTTTTGTTTGGGTATTCATGATTTACCTTGTGTAAATTGACAGTTTGTGTATGGTCCATTGCTCCTTTTGTATCATGCTCACTTTTCTGTATTTCATGATACTCCTAACTGTGTAGTTACCTGAGCACCGACCACTGCTTTTCTAATGAATTAAGTGTGATAAATTAATGTTTGTTATATAACTATTGTCATTGTTTCACTATTTTGATTACTGTTGCAAAACAGTGCAAATGATTGAATTGTATTTTCAATAATAGTTTTTTTTTTTTTTTTAACATTACTGCAAGGAACCACGGTCGTGTAGTTGCTTCATTATTTTGAAGATCAGGCATTGGTCCATCTGTAAGATCAATTCTTTGTTCCTGTTCAGTTACCACTAGACAGTTATGGGGTTCGCCCTCACTGTTGGGCATCAGAGATGCAGGATTCTAATTGGAGCAGCAGACTAGGGTCATATGGGACGCAGAAATCAATAGAATCTCATATGGGCACAATCTGGCTGTGGAAAGGTGTTGTGCCTTTGCCGTTAGGAGGAGAGTAACCGAGTGAGGAACAGCCACAATCAAAGTGGAACCCAATACATTGTTTTGAGAAGCTTTGACAAGATGGGCTGCAGCCGCTACTGAGCTGAGCCACTGAGGGATCCCTGCACTCTGGGATCTGAAGCGGAGGGATAGTAGCGTATGGGCTGTTAAAGGTATGTGTAGCTGTAGATACACATGCTTTGCATACTCCTGCAATCGATCGTTGGATCCGGATGTGTGCAAGTTGTTTTTCTTAGAAGAAAACGTTTGGGTCATGAGATCGAGTGACTCCTTCTCTTGGTGATGAGCATGGACATCGAGTCCATTGTGTGCTTGCGCTCTGGGTCAAGACCGTACAGCTCTCTTTTCAGTTCCCAATCCACTCTAACCCACGCCGGTATTGTTACGCGTTTCCACTCTGCGTATCAAAGAACAATCGCTCGTCGGATCGACTAGCTTCTGCTGCAGCCCCTCTAAAGCCTCGCCCTTCAGGGCCCTCCATGTTACTCTCCACCGGGACCTCCACAGCTGGCCCCCCTAGTGTTAGAATGGACTCCTTTCCGTTTCTGCTCCCACTGCCAATCAAAGTACCATCGGATCAACTCCCAACAGGTCTGTAACCTGTGTTTGTCACCTGAACACAGTGAGGTGGATTGCGAGGGCTGTCGAGCTTTCCGCTCCAAAAAGACTCTCGGGGATCAACGAGCATGCTGGCTCGAAATGCAGCTGAGGTTTGCTGACCATTTTCCCGACCTCTTCGGCCATGAAGACTTCTGAGAAAAACATCCACAGGATTCCGTAGAGGAGGAGGAAACATTCTCCATCGAAGACAGTTCGGAATTCGTTCATGAACAGGACTTCAAAATTGCTGAATCCATAACTGAAGCAATAGACCGTGAGTACTATAACCTCTGCCCCTCAGGTCTGGGGTGGAACACCATAAAAAACATCCACCACCTCCACAAAAAGAAATGTTCGAACCACCACTTCATCATGGCAATGGTCGGCACCGAATGACTGGCTCGAAGCCCCGCCCTCCTGCTTACAGCATTGACTCCCTCAGCACCTACCCGCCCATTGGTACAGAGCCAACGATCAACCTCTTCCGCTTTGGCTCCGAGCGGAACTTCGGCACAGATCCGAAAAATTCAAGCCTGCACCCAAAAAGACTGTTGAGGCTCTAGTCGAACCCCATAGAAATTGGATGCCAAACAAAGACCATTCCAGATACAGCCACAAACTAGACGCATCCCAGCAAAGCCTCCAGCTCCAACGCCTCCATCTAAACAACAATTGTCTTTTGCAGAGACTATTGACTTGCCTATCCCACAAAAGAAGGAAAAATGTACAAGGCTACCAGCCGTGTACCAGTTCAACCATCCTCACCACCGCATTCTATTGAGGATCCCCAAGACCTATCACTGCAGGGATCCCCCGGTTATGGCACAGGTGGACAAAATATGGTACATTTGATACACCACCACACGATGACCCGGGACATATATGACACAGACCCTCCAGGGGACACTGACCCTGATTTATACCCAGCATGCCCCTCACCTCCTGACGATTCTACCACATATCAGGAGTTACTAGGCAGGGCTGCTACATTCCACGGGGTGGAATTACACTAAACCTCTAGAAGAGGATTTTCTTTTTGAAACATTATCCACAACACATAGGGGTACACAATACTAACTAATGTTAGGATCAAATCTTTTTTTTATTATTTTCAAGACAAAGATAGCAAATCACATACACAGCAAGCCGCCTACAACCCTTCTCCATGCCGGCCGCGTTAAGCAAGTACTAATTGAAAGGACAGAATGAATCATTGTAATTGGAAGATGGAGAACACAGCGAGTTGCCTACAACCCAGACTGGGCCGGCCGTGTGAGGGGAACAGTGGGTGTAGAGCATCTATGTACTCTTTTGTATTCCTCAATAGGTGGAGCTGGAAAGTCCATGGATATGATATGGCGTTGGTGTGTGCAATATGGATCTTGCATATATAGTAAAAAACAAGGAAAAGCAAATGAAACTTAGCGAATGAAAAAACTAAACACTCCTTCCCCTCTCCCCCCACCCTCGCCCCTTCCGACTAGGTCATGGGGAAAAATGTAGTGTCACAGGAAAGAACGGTGTTGGCCAGCAGCACTGTACTTATATCGCCTTTTCGTCTCCCTGTTCAGGCGGTAGCAGTTTTAAAATACACAGATATACAGGGCAGGTTAGCTCTCTAAATTCTTTAAACAGGATGGTGATAAACGGGGCCCAGATTTTCACATAAAGCGCAGGGTCAGCATTGGCAGCCATCGAGAGTCTTTCCATACCCAGCAACGACCAGAGTTGGTGGAGCCATTGTCTGTGATCTGGAAGTTTGTCTGAGCCCCAGTTCGCGAAGAGTAGCCTGTATGCGGCATTGAGTGCCATAGCTATCTGCCGCCCCTAATGGACCGGAGCGAGTAAGTGAGAGTATTAGGAAGTCCTAGAAGTATATAGGCGGGGAATCGTGGAAGCTCCGTTTTGAACACGCTGTCTGTCATTCAAAATTAACTCCCAGTATCTTGTAAGTTTGGGGCAGTTCCAAAGGAGGTGTATTAGTGTCCTGGGGCTGCCACATCCCGCCAGCACAGACCGTCGCAGAGCGCGTTCCATTTCTGGACACGTGCCGGCGTGAAATACCAATATGTGCAAATTTTGTAGGCCGTTTCAGTGTGTCCTGTGTTAAATGTTGTGTGGTGGGCCCTATAGTATATGTCCCCCTAGTCTTTATCAGAGAGGCTACACCCGAGCTCTGGCTCCCATCGAAGTTGACCTGGATTTTTGTGTAAAGGGGAGGCTTTCATGAGAAAGCGATAAATTTCAGAGGTTAGTTTCTTGTCAGTCTTTAAAAACAGCCACTTTTCGAAGGAGTTCATTGATCTGCTTGCCTTAGGCCGGATGCCCGGGGCGAGCAGCCAGTGCGAAAGTTGAGTGTGAGTGAACCTGTCCGACTCCTCTAGGGAATATTGCAGTTTTAGCTGATCAAAGGGAATAAGGCCAGTATGGTCAAAAAGGCAGCCAATCCTCTTACAGCCACCCTCTAGCCAGCGTTTAGCAACACCTGGTGACGCCCCAGGGGGGAAATCAGGGTTTGCAAATAGTGGGGTCATCTGGGAAGGGAATGATGAGAGCCCAGCTATGCTCACTAATTTGTCCCAGGTTTTCTAGAGTAGAGTTAGTGACCGGGGAGGAATAGAGTCCCCAGGATCTGTGGAGCCGGGGAAGCCAGGCCTCCCTCCAAATGTGCGAGCCCGCCACTGTCAGGTCCATAAAGACCCAGTGCTTCTCTGTCATAGGGTGATTCCATTCTATCATATATCTTAGTTGAGCGGCCTGGAAGTATCGTAGGATGTTTGGGATTCCAAGTTCCCCCTCCTGCTTAGTGCATTGGAGCAGTTATTTCTGCAGTCTGCGCTTCATCCCTCCCCATATAAAACGATCTATGTCATGTTGAAGTTGATTCAATTCCCCTGGAGGTGGGGAGAGAGGGAGCATCTGAAAAATGAAAAGGGCCCTGGGTAGCACGTTCATCTTGACAGCGGCAATCCTGCCGTGCCAGGACAAGGGCAAGCGCCGCCACCAGTCCAAGTCCACACGAACAGCCGTCCTAAGTTTCGTGTAATTGGCGTGCGCTGTTTTCAGGAGGTTCCGGGCCAACACTATCCCCAGGTATGGGAGCTCAGCCTCCACCCAGTGGAACACAACGTGAGCGCAGAATTCCCTCCGTATCAGGCTGAATGGTAAGATTTAAGATTTGCGACTTTAGAAGGTTCATCTTGAAACCTGATATAGACCCAAACGTTGCCAACTCTGCAATGATGGCAGGAAGGGAGGAAAGGGGCTGGTCGACCGAGAAAATGATGTCGTCGGCGTAAAGGCTGATCAAGTGATGGTCAGCTCCAAACTTTATGCCTACCGCATTAGGGCCGTCTCTCGATCCCTGGGCGAGTGGTTCCATGTATAAAGCGAAGAGGAGCGGTGAAAGCGGACAACCCTGTCTCGTACCCCGCTCCACACAGAACCCATCTGAGCTCACACCATTAACCCGGACGGAGGCACTGGGTGTGCTTGAAGATGCTGTGTATCCAGTTCATGAAACGCTCGCCCATCCCAAAGCCTCGAAGGGTCGTAAAAAGATAGGGCCAGTGCACTCTATCAAATGCCTTCTCCGCGTTTATAGCTAGGAGAAGGGCCTCCTCACGGGAACGCTGGACCTTATCAATGAGGTGGCACACTCGCTTGGTGTTGTCGCCACATTGCCGCAAGGGGACAAACCCAGCCTGCTCCGGGTCGGCCAAGCCCGGCATCAGAGGGCCCAAGTGATGCGCCAAGATGCTTGCAAATAGTTTTGCGTCCATGTTAAGTAAGGACATCGGCCTGTATGTGCTACATTGCTGAGGATCTTTCCCGGGCTTTGGAATTACCGATATAGTGGCTTGTAGCATAGATTCGGTCCACGTGCCAGTTTCTGTGAAGGAGTTAGACGGGTCAGCAGGGGCGCTAATTCAGGGCAAAACGTCTTGTAGAAGATGGAGCTGAACCCATCTGGGCCCTTGGATTTCATTGGATTCAGCATTGCTATCGCGGATAACACTTCTTCTATTTTAATGGGTTGGTCAAGTGCTTCAGACTCCAGGGAGGGGAGCGGTGAGATCGCAGCGGACTGGCTTTATAACTGGGGGGCCTGAGCCAACCCGGGATCTCCCTCTTAAAGGTTGTCATAATACACCCGAAATTCTGCAGCAATACCCAGGGCGTCGGAGGTCGTTTGGCCCGAACATGTGTGAATAGCTTTGACTGCATGTGCTTGCTGCTTACTGCGCAAACAATGAGCTAACATCCGACCACCTTTATTCGCTCCAACGTGAAATTTATGTTTGAGGAGAAGCATTGTTTATTCCACTCTATCGAAGTCAAGACGCTTGAGTTGGAGTCGAGCCTGTTCCAGTTTGCGCCAAATTCGGGGAGCTCCTTTGCGTTTGTGGATGGATTCGAGCTCTATAACCGAGGTTCCTAGCTCCTCCCTCTTATCCTTTCGAGCTTTGTTGTCGTGAGCGACCTTCGCTATAAAAGCACCCCGAACTACTATTTTGAGGGTCTCCCAGACGGCTGCGAAGGGGATGTAGTCAGTGACTTCTAGACAGTCAGTGATTGTTTGTCTAATTGAAGATACAACCTCTGGAGAGTGTAATAATGTCTCGCGCAGGCGCCAGGGTGGACGCTGTGAAGAGGGTGTATATGTTGTGAAGGTGAGTATAATAGGCACGTGGTCGGAAAGTGAGCGGGGTTCAATGGTAGAATCAGAAATCTGTGCCCAAGCTGAAGGAGAGGCCAGAAAGTGGTCCAGGCGCGCATAGGTTTTATGTGCTGCAGAATAAAACGTATAGTCCCGGGTGTCAGCATGTAGAAGACTCCATACGTCGCACAGTCCGCAGTCGGCTAGCCATTTCAGTCCTTCAGGGGAAAAGTCCCCTGTCTGGCCCGTCTGTTGCCCAGAGCGGTCCCGCCCCCGTCCATGACCAAGTTGAAGTCGCCACCCACAGACATGCCTGATCTGGAGATTGAAGGGTCCCTGCATGTGCATCTGTAATAAATTTCTCCTGGCCTTCATTGGGGGCGTATAAGGAGGCAATCGTGAAGTGAAATGTGCCTATCTGTGCCCGAATTGCCAATAAGCGCCCCTTGATCTCATGGCATGTGCCAATGATTGTCCCTTGAAAGCGGTTTGAGAATAGCTCTGCCCTTCCCCTTCCCTCTCCCCGCCGACCAGAACTGATGCGGAAATTTCTTACTCAGCATTCTATGGGTATCCTTTGCTAATAAATGCATTTCCTGAAGTAAACAAATATCCCCTTGGGAATGCTCCAAAAGAGAGAGAGTATTGCACACCTTTTAGTGGGGGTAATTAAGGCCTTTTACGTTGAAACTGACCAATTTAACCGCCATAGTGTAGATGGTGGCGAAGGCTATGGGAGCGAGCATGGGGTGCCCTAATTGCTAGCTGCCCCGTGGATGTGGCCTGCATGCTTATGGAGGAGTCGGGTGAAGGAACAGCAAGGTAGTTGAGCCCGTTGATAGTCATTTGGAAGGGGAACCCTATACTAAAACCCAAATCCCTCAACAAGTAAAAGAAAACAACAATAAACAAATAGTCCATAGAGTTCTTTGTGACCTGGAAGTCTGGATGCATGGGGGTTACCAGGGCAGAGTGGGCAGCCATGGAACCAGAAGAGTCAACGCCTCCGCCCCCACCCGGGATCATCAGCCCCTCATGCCACGTACATTACCTTATGAAGGAGGGTCAGCCTCTTGTTTGTCGCTTCCTGAGAGGGAACGCAGTACCTTTGACCTCTCTCTTGCCATAGTCGCAGGGTCTGGCCGGTAAGGTGTAGATCTCGATCCTCTCAGATCCCACGGTCACTCTCCCCTCGGGACCCCCCCCACCTGCGAGGAGCATAGAGAGGTAGCCTCGGTAGGCGTGATCCCAGGAATTTTGTACGCCTCTGATACAGAGTGTAACTGGTAGGATTTGCCATTCAGATGAAAAATAAGGCGAAATGGATGGCCCCATGAGTAGGAGACACCCTGTGAGCGAAGGTGGCTAGTCATCGGGCGGAATTCTTTCCGTTTCCGAAGAGTAGATGCTGCCAGATCTTGGAAAAGTTGGAGGGAGTGTCAGCAAAACAGTACCTTTTGTTTTGACCTGGCCGCTTTGAGGATTGCCTCCTTTTTTGTGAAATTGTGGACACACACACCAGTATATCTGCAAGCAGTGGCGTAGGAAGGGTGGTGCGGTGGGTGCGGGCCGCCCCGAGTGTTATCACTGAGGGGGGTGACAAAATGGCAAAAATATGTTTTAAACACATTTTTGCCATTTTGTCATGCCGGGGGTGACAAGAAATTTTCAGCACCGGGTACCACCTGACATTGCTACGCCACTGTCCGCAGGTGGACGAGGAGGTGCCCTGGAGAGTCCCACCCTGTGATACCTGTCCATCTTGATGCTGCCTGACGCGCCGTCACCCAGGATGTCTTGAAATAAGGCTTGGACATAGCCCACCAGATCCGAACCCTCCGCATCTGTAGGAGCACCCCGTTTGTGAATGTTGTTTCTTCGCGATCTATTTTCTAAATCTTCTGTGTGGGCCTGGAGGTCTAGCTGTTGGTCTTGTAGGCAGATGATCTCTTGCTGCAGAGCTTCGATTTTGGCGTCTCTAGTAATGGATCCCTCCTCCACGGCTGCCACACGTTCCCCCGCCTCGGCAATGTCTCGGCGTGCTTCCCTGAGCTCCATAGTGAGGTCTTTTTTTAACTGTCTGGAGGTCCTCCCTCAGCATTGCAAATAGCGCTTCCAAGAACTCACGTGTCACCGAACCCTCTGCACCCCTTCGCTATCTGTCTGTTTAGCGTCTTCAGGGGTGGCTTTCTCAGAGTGCGGGTCCGCTGCACCTTTAATGAGCATATCCTTGATGGACCTCACTTTTTTGCTTTTGGTGGAAGTCATGACCTCTCACTAATGCGTGGGGGGGTGGGGCCATGGTCCCAATAGCACGTGGAAGTCCTCGCTGGGCCTCTTCTTACAAACCGGCTCAGTCGGGTGATTTCCAGTTTCTGTGCGATGTCAACCGTCACTATCCGGTCCCAGCTAGCTCTCCCTGAGCCATCGGCCGTGCCACCGTGGGGATGCTAAATCATACCGCATCCAAGCTTCAGTTATCGAGCGGGCCGCTGCCGTCCTCTCCCTGTCTCTCTCAAAGGCCTCCCAGTCTCGCAGGAGGCCCGGTGAGCTGCTGTGGCGGCCCGGGGCCAATGCGCTGTGCCGTGCTTTAATGTAGGCCCCTGATTGCTGGGTGCTACCTGGGCAGGTCCCCCGCAGGCCGCAGATACAGAGGTAGGGGGTCTCACAGACGTGATGGTGGGCCCCAATACGCCACCCAGGGAAGCCGAGAAATGCTGCGCCCAGAGACTCCTCCGCTAGAGACAACGGGATGGTGAGGGGCTATGTCGGGCGGGGCCACACCAAGAACTGCAGGCCTGGGAGACAGTCCAACGCCGCGCAGCCCTTCCAGCGCCCGGGACCAGGCCCCCCCAGCAGGCCCAGAGAAATGTCAAAGGGCAGGGGCATCCGGAGTACCGCTCTCGCCGCCCCCCCTCTAGGGATTGCCAGGACCAGGAGGCATAGGTCAGCGGGGGGCTAGCGTTGTAGTAGAGGTTACCTGGGGGGGGGGGGTATTGGGGCTGGTCTATGCTTGCTCACCTCCACAGCACCGCAGATGACGGCCTTCCGCTGGGCCGCTCTTGCGTATATCACCAGGCTGGGGAGGCAGCTTCTCCACTCTCCGCCTCTGTTGCGGTAGTGCCGAGGGCCGGGCGCCAGCCCGGGGAGCAGATGACAGCCCCGCCGGGTCGGGAGCAATCCCAGGCAGAGGCCCGCGTTGCCTGTCTCCGCACCTCTGATACCCCGCCCGGCCGCAGATGCCCCGTCCTATTCTAGGCCTCGGCGTGCGCCCTACCCATCTCCGTCAAGCATAGACCAGCCCCAATCCGGGGTCTAGGGCTGTGTCGCGGCACCGGACGCTCGGTGAGTACCTGCTGGCGATGCGCCAACCCCCCACCTTGCAAATTCACGCGAGGCGGCTGCTGGTAAAGGTGCTTAACGTCGGGCGGGGACGGAGCGCTGAAAAGGCACTGCCATCTTGGACACGGCCCCCCAACTAATGTTAAAAGGAATAATGCGTCGCACAGATGACATCTTCAAAGACCCTGTCAGGGTCTGAATCATAAATCTTGTAGTCGATAAAAAGTATGAGCCCTCCTTCAGACCCTATTTTTATCTGGGGACAAATCCCACCAGACTCATTGATGGTCACCAATGCTCGTAAAAGAGCAAACTCACAGGCAAGCGGAGATGAGCCCCCCTCCCGACAAGGAGAGCAAACGCAGCAACACAGTAGGTAAAATAGTAGCTGCGAAATCTGCAAACTACTAGCGTATTGCCTACTGCCAGGGTTTGCTAGCCAGATATGACCATGCTGACTGGTGTGAGCACAGAAAAAGGTGTCAGGAACTTGTCGCAGAGGGCAAACTGATCTCTAATACTTCTATCAGGTGTGCCCTAGATTCAGCCAACATCGCAGCACGCAACCTCCACCGTTGGATCTCCACCTGTTCAGACACGCTGGCACTCCTCAAGAAAGCACCCAGCAAGCAACACTCCATGAAAGCCAGTTGATTCACTGCCGCCCTCCACAAGTCCAGTCGTACCTGTAGAAGGCTCGAGAAGAGATGGAGGAACAACAAAACCCCTGAAGCCCATGCAGCCTTCAAAAAGCCACTGTTACCGCACAACACATCCTCCTCAAAACTACAAAGAAAACGGCCCTCAAACAGAATCAACGCCAACGCACACAGCAGCAAAGAACTTTGTCATTGTCCAGTAGTTTGCCAAACCCAACAGCGAGACTGCTGAAGTCCCACCTTTCCAAGACCTCTGCAACAAACTCTGCACCTACTTCCACTACAAGATCAAGCAGATCTACGACAGCTCTGATACCCAAAACCCGCCCATCACTCCCGCCACCACCACATTCGACGACGCCCCAACAGATCCTGCTCAACTGGACCCCGCTCACCACGGGCGACACTCAAGACCATGAAGAGCATTCACTTCATGAGCACCCTCCGACCCCTGCCCACACCACATCTTCCAAAGAGCTGCCACCTCCATCGCCCCCGAATTACGCCGCACTATCAACTGCTCAGTCGAGACCGCTACCTTTCCCGACGACTGGAAACACGCCGAGATCAAACCCTGCTGAAGAAACCGTCCACTAACCTGCCAGACCTCAAGAATTTCAGTCCTATATCCCTGCTCCCCCTTCCCAGCCAAAGTTATCGAGAAGGACATCAATGCCCAACTCTGAGTTCATCAAAGCCAACCACGTCCTGGACTCGTCTCAATCCCGCTTCCGAAGCAACCACAGCAACGAGACGGCCCTCCTCGTCGCCACCGATGACATCCGCTCCCTCCTCAAACGAGGAGAGACGGCGGCCCTCATTCTCCTGGACCTCTCGGCCGCCTTCAACACCGTTTCCCACCGCACCCTAAGCACGAGACTCCACGACGCCGACATCCGTGACAAAGCCCTGGACTGTATCCGTTCCTTCCTCACCGGTAGAACACAGTGAGTCAGACTACCACCGCTCCTCTCCGAACCCACAAAGATTGGCTGCGGAGTCCCCCAGGGCTCCTCCCTGAGCGTCACCCTCTTGCATGTCTATATGGCCCCGCTCGCAGCCATAGCCAGAAACCACGGACTCCATGACAGGATGAAGGCCGTCGCTACCTGGATGAGAGCCCGCTGCCTCAAGCTCAACTTGGACAAGACCGAAGTCCTCATCCTGGGACCCAATACCTCCGCTTGGCAAAACTCCTGGTGGCCCGCTGCATTAGGAACCCCTCCCCCCCCCCCCCCCCCCCACCACAGACCACGCATGAAACCTCCTCATCGTACTGGACTCTTCGCTCACGATGAACTTCCAGATCAACGCCGTCTCCTCATTATGCTTCCACGCTCTCCGCCTGCTTTGAAAGACCTTCAGTGGATCCCCACTGAGCCGAGAAAGACAGTCACGCACGCACTCCTCAGCAGTGGACTTGACTACAGCAACACACTCTACGCAGGTGTCACCCAGAAACTCCTCCCAAAACTACAGAACTTTCAGAATGCCACAGCCATACTGGTTCTCAACATCCCCAACCGCTGCCACATCTCCGAACACCTGCAAGAACTCCACTGACTACAAGTCAACAGAAGAGTCACGTTCAAGCTCCTCACAGACGCCTACAAAACCCTCCATGGCGCCGGACCAGCATACCTGAACCACTGCCTCTCATTCCACGTAACCACCAGACACCTCCACTCTGCCGAACTGGCCCTTGCAACCGTCCCTCAGATCCTCAAGGCCAGGACCGGAGGAAGATCCTTTTCCTACCTCCCCGCCAAAATCTGGAACACCCTGCCTCTCCACCTCAGGCTATCCCCCGTCACTGACTCAATTCAGGAATGATCTCAAGACCTGGCACTTCGACTGAACCTCAGCACCCAGTAGGACCTGCTGCCCTCCACACTTACCCTCCCACCCCAGCGCCTTGCGACCCTTGCAGGTGAGTAGTCACGCTTAACAAAAAGTGATTGATTGAGACTTTATCCCCAGGTTCCCATACCCACTGTCTAAGGGCAATGATCTATGGAGGAATAGGTCAGGGATATTTGCCAACTCTTTTCCCCCTCTCCTTCCTTTTCTGGTTCGGAAACTCAGGCAAACATCTCACACTCCTACTAGTAGCCCCTACATGGGCCCACCAGCCATGGTACACGACTTTACTAGAACTCTCACTGGTTCCCCACCAGAAGCTCCCCAACAGGCCGGACCGTCTCACTCAGAACCATGGAGAAATCAGGCACCCAAATCCCAAAACTCTAAACCTAGTGACGTGGCTCCTGAGGTAATAGAATTCGGTTATCTCAATCTTCCACCAAAATGTACAACCATTCTCAAAGAAGCATGTAGACCCACCACAAGGGCTTGCTACGCAGCCAAATGGAAACGATTTGTCTGTTACTGCCGCAATAAACCGATCCATTCAATGCCACTATGCAAAACATCTGTTATTTGATGCATTTACAGCTCTCTGGCCTCGGTTTCACATCCATTCGATTACACCTAGCAGGAGTGGCTGCCTATCTCAAACAAACAACACCTTTCATTATTCAAAGTGCCTGTTATAAAAGCCTTTATCGAAGGGCTTAAACGGGTGATTCCCCGCAGGTTCCACCTGAGCCCTCATGGAATCTCAACATTGTCCTCACAAGACTCCTGGATCCTCCATTCAAACCTTTACATAACTGCCCCATCCAATTTCTATCATGGAGGGTAGCATTTCTTATTGCGATCACTTAAATGTGTTAATGAGCTCCGGCATTGACCTTAGAAGAACCATTCTACCAACTCCACAGAGACAGGGTGGTCTTTCGTACCAACCCAAAATTCCTACCTAAGGTTGTCTCACATTTTCATCTCAACCATTCAATTGAGTTGCCAGTTTTTTCCCACAACCAGACTCTGTTGCAAAAAGGGCTGTAAATACATTAGATGTCAGAAGAGCCATCATGTACTACATTAACAGAACAAAAACTTTCAGAAAAACAAAGCAACTTTTTGTGGCCTTCTCAGCACCACATAAAAGAATCCTATATCCAAATCCGGAATCGCCAGATGGATAGTTAAGTGCATTCAAACTTGTTACATTAAAGCTAAAAGAACTTTACCAACACTCCAAGGAGCACACTCAAGTTGTAAGCTAGGGGCTTCTGTGGCTGCCTTGGTAAATATTCTATTAGTTGACATTTGCAAAGCAGCTACATGGTTCAGATCACACACCTTCACAAAGCATTATAGTGTGGATGTTCTAGCATCCCAACAGCTAAAGTAGGACAGACAGTGCTATGTACACTCTTTTAGACAACTGCTAAACCCACAGGTTAGCCACCACTTTCTGGAGTACTGCTTTACAGTCTATGCAAAGCATGTGTATCAACAGCTACACATGCCTTAAACTGATTGTTACTAACCCTGTAAGCATCTGTTCGTGGCATGTAGTTTGTAAATTCACATGCCTACCTTCCCCTCCAGACACCTGTGGCCATTGCATTTTCCTTTACCTCTATTGCTACACATGGACATCTCTTAACTACACTTATGTTACACTCCATTCTCACCCATTTGCGGGAAAACAATCCTTAACAATGGAGTGGATGCCCATGTGCATTATCACCAAAAGGAGGAGTCACTCGATTTTGTGACTCAAAAGACTTCTTCGAAGAAAAACAACTTGCACACATCCGTATCCAACACTAGATGACAGGAGTATGCAAAGTATTTGAATCTACAGCCTTACATGCCACGAACAGATGCTTACAGGGTAAGTAACATAATCCTTTTCTGATCACCATAAGCCTGAACTGGCACTGTAAGGGTGAATCCATCTTGTTCATGACAATGCATTGTAAATGGTATTGCATCATCAGGATGCCCCAAAGCAGGCTCAGAGGCAGAGTTTGTTTTATTTGAACAAATGCATATTCAGTTCCAATACACCATTTCCAAGGATAGGGAGGTGTCCCTTTCAATATAATTTTTCATTGGCTATGCTATAGTAGCATTCCCAAGGATCCATTGTCTACATTACCCAGCCATACCCAAGAAGGTTGGTATGCCTGCAAGATAGTTAACGGACATGGTAACTTGAAGATGTCTTCAATCCTTTCTGATGATACATCGTACATTCTGGCAGAGCTCTCATAACCAAGATGGTGCACATGGGGAATGCAAAATTGCTGTTTCTTTTTGAAGCGTTATGCCCTTAACCAAGTCATTGAGAATATAGACTGAGTCTTGTTTGAACTGGTCTACAGTAATAGAGACAAGCTAAAGGTCATAAGCATACTGCACTAAAGTAAAGTTCCTTCGATTCCAAATTTCTCATTCAAGGTTGGGAAAAGATTGAAGGAGACTACGTAAATCTTGAGGAAGTCTCCGCCACACATGATGAGCTCCGCCGAACGAGAACAGGAAGAGAAACAGACTCTTTATGGATGGGTTTAGAAAGAAAGCTGGAATACAAAAAGTCTGCTACCATAAACTATTGGGAATTTGCTGCTATACAGGAAAGGATGATGGTAGTAGGAACCACAGGGAAGTTAGGGATAACCACATTATTTATAGCCCTTAAATCTTGTACAAATCTATCCACATTGGTCTTTCCCATCTTTACGATAGGAAGCATTAGCGTATTACATCTGCTAATAATTTGTTCTACAACACCTGCTTGATGAGATGTGTGATGAGTGGTCGAATTGCTGCTCTGGCTTCAAGCATTGGAGGATGCTATGGAATATGCAGCTATTTTTTCATTGGGTTGAACTTTATTTTGCCAGGTACTATGTATAAGATGCACCCCAAATCATTGGCTTTTGTGGATCATAACTTGGAGGGCACCTGTGAAAGCAATTCCTTAGACATTTCAGGGTTATCTGTAACATGCTGACAATTTGTTTCACACGATCGGGCAGGAACCTTGTCTTTCTTGCTCTCTGTCATACTGAGGTAGTCTCTACCAAGAGTACAGAAAACAGTACAATTGAACTGACACAAAATATCACAATCCAATAGGTTAGCTGGTGAGTTAGGGGTTAAAAGGAAAGCATTTCTGTCTGTGAGAGTTACTGAAAGAGGATTAGAAATGTGGTGTGGACCTAGTTGATATGACATACCGACTGTGCCTATGGACAAGCCTCGGCGAGGTCATGAAGGGAATTTAGAGGTTTTGAGGGCGGAGCTGCTTGCGCCAGTATTGATAAGGAAAGTGGTGGGTTTTACATTAATATACAATCACCATAGGGACCTTTCTGATCTATGGGAATCGGAATGTTCAGGGTACAGTCAGCACCTCTTAGGTTGTCCTAGTATTCAGGATGTTAATTTTGTGTAGCTTGGTTAAATTTGGGTAAGTTTGTCAGGCGAGGTGCTTTTGAGACAACATTAGGACAGTCTCTCTTCCAGTGCAACAACTGCCTGTAGGCAAAACATGATCCTCCCATTCCTGGGGCTTCTCCACTGCCTATCCCGTTTCCTGTCACCACTGGTCCTCTACCTTGTCCCCCCTCTTTTGTTCCCCTCATGAATGAGCTCCCCGTCCCGTCCACTTCACATTCTGTTGCATATTCTTCAATTCCAAAGACCTCCGTTTAGGTTTGTCAGATTCTTTCTTTCTTATCAGTGACTCAACAGAATGGTTTGCAACTGTTACTAATTCACTCCTCTTTTTAGTTTGCCATCCAGTACAAATAGTCATCAATTGATTTCACACTTTTGGTAATAATCCCTGCACAAAAGCAGCACCTACTGCTTCCTGAGTAAACTCTGTTGGATGGGCAATTCCTGAATACCTTTCAAACACATCATTGAGGCTGTCTACCTGCTTGCTATTCTCCTTTATTTGCTTACAATTCGAAATCTTAGTCCAGTCAGTGTTTCTGGGCACACATCTTTAACCATATTCAACGAGGCATCCTTCACTGTATTGAGGGTCCCATTATTCTGGGGATGCTGTTTTGGCCAACCTGACTTCTCAACCAATCGATTTCATACTTCACTTGGCACAGCCAGGTGCAACCATTGATTTACATCAGCCCAGTTGGGTCTAAACACTTCAAACACACTTTGCAATTCTTCATGTAACTGTATAGGTTTTCTCTGTTAGGGATTTTCTGTTAATGTTCACTAAGTCAGAATTGGACCTCACTTGAGGGAAGGGGCGTGTCTGGGACTGGTAAAGTGGTTTCTTCATAATCTGCGTTGCTAGAGTGAGGGGGCCTCTCTGCCTCTCTCTTGAATCCCCTTCCTATTCAGTCGATTATCAGTCCATCTTGAACTATCTCTAGTAACGTTGGGGCTGCATTCATGGGGACCCTTCCACCCAGCTGAGATGGAGCACACTCCGGTCTAGACCGCTGGCTCCACTTAGTGGAGTTTGCATCTCGCCTCATAGCTTGTCTAGATACACCGAGCCCCCTTCTCTCGCTGCACTGACATTTTGTTTGCATCACAGTCCTCACGTGTGTTAACTCCTTATGCTCAGTCCGCTGGCAGTCCAGCTGGCTCTGGCATGTTTCTGGAGGATCTGGGAAAATTGGGATGAGCCCTGACACTGTCCCTATGGTTGTGTGGTAGCTACTTGGTATTCCAATATTTCCTAAATCTGTTTCATACGGTAGACTTGGAATTCATGTTGGAGTTTGTTTGCTTCCTCATACAAATTCTGAAGGGCAGGCCATTGTTTAGCATCTATCTTATTTTTAGGCTCCTTAAATTTCCTTTTCAAATTATTCAAACGATGTAGGTCGAAGGTACCACAAAGCTTTTTTTTAACACAAGGGAAACCCAGTATTTGCCAGGTACCTGGGTCAATTGGTAGAGCAAGCAATAGAGGTCCCTAGTTAAAGGCAAAAATTCTGTGTATTCAAATTACAATTTTAATCAAACAATTAAAGTCACACAAACTGCGCTGTGAGTGCCAGTGAAGAACAACATGCTTGATGTTCTTTCATTAGTAACACACACATGATAAATGTGATCATCTTGTGTGTGAAAATTAAAAGGACAAGACAGCCCGTCATATCAAATCATATGTTCAAAAGTGGGTCTACGGTATAATTAGTTGGCGGCATTTCAATTCTCAATAAATGACAGGGTCACCATCAGGACTCTAAGATATATCATGAGCCTAAGATCAATTAGGAGGCACTATAAAATGAAATTGAAAGGAAAGCCTAGCGAGTTAAAAAAATAAAATAAATAAAGGTGCTGTCCAGGTTCGGAAAAGGAGGAAGGAAATGGGTGAGCTTACGTGAGAAGCGTAATAACTCCACAGTAGATAACCATGGAGAAAGAATTCGTCAGAATAGCCTGTAAATGGTAGTAATAGCAATAAGAGAATTGCGGGGGCCATGGCACTGGAAAAGAGCAGGAATTACATCTGCAAAAGTGTTAGCTTAAGTTCCAAAATGGATGTCAGAAGCCAGGGTCCGTTCACGTGGGTGACTCTTTATTAGTACCTGTGTATGGAATCGCCAGGAGGCAGGCAGAGGCCAGGGCAGTCTGAAACAGGCTGCGGGAGCAAGAGCAGTAGCCAAAGCAGGAGCAGTGCCTGATGTGCACAATGGTAGCACGTCTAAGGGAGAAGTAAGTCCTTAAAACGGCATGCTGGCGAGCAGTCAGTGAAAATGCAGCGGCCATGTTGCAAGAGTGAAGAAGGCAGGAACAAAGAGACTACAGCTCGTCCCGGGGATGGTAGCTATTTTGGGAGGAATCAGGAAACCAAATGAGACGAAGGTGCTCAGACCGGAAATGGCCTGTTTAGCATATTGGAGATATACAAGGAATGGAATGGAAAGGAATGAATAAAGACATAGAGACACAAATGGTAGGCCCCAGGGTGGAAGAATAGGAAATGGCAACAGCTCAAGGGTTGAAAAATTCTGAAGTGGCATGCCTATTTTGTTTTATTCTGGAGGTAGTGTTTATTTGGTGTATGCAACGTACATTTATATAACTAATATACAAGTGTTTATTTGGTATATGCAGTATACATTTACATAATTAATGGATTAAGGTAGTGTGTGGATAGGACTTTGGTAAGAGAACCCGTTCCAGTAAAACCCTAACTGAAACTTCGAGGTTTAGTCCTCCTTTCTCTTTCAGTGTGGGGACAAATTTGTATTCCAGCAACAAGTTACACATCTGTTAGCCACTACTGTCAGGACACAGAGAAGATAGTCCTCTTTTGTATGAAGGTTCCAAATTGCCAGCTCCCAAAGAAGAATGGGAAAGATTAATGCAGAACATCTGTCCCAAACGTTTTTTTACTTCAGGGTGTATTTTAGTTCTATATTGTATAATTTTGGGACATGCCTGAAAGATGCTATGTTTGCCTATTTGGCCACAGGATAGTCCCTGTAACTTGTGCCATAGACAAGTTTGGGCTGAAAACCGAAACGTAATTTCTGCATTCCTTTACAGCTTTCGCCAAAAGGAGGACACATTAGTTTGGTAGCTCTCATGGAATAGTTGAGCCCATTCCTCCATTTCATGCTCTTGGCCAAAGTCATGCTCCCAAGTTTGGCATATTTGTGTCAGGATATTTTGTGAGGAAACATTCTGGAGAGTGTCGTAATATTTAAAAACAGTCGGCGGCGATGAGAGAAACATGGGGTGATGGAATGTCTGAACCTTTCAAGTCAGAGGTGCTAACCACTCTTCAGAGACATGAAAAACAGCATAAGGCGGTGACACTGATGCAAGGGGTGCTGGCACAAGCAGTTTTCTCTCCCACAATCTCACTGATAATGTGGGCTCAAAAGCTAGAAGACGATATTCCCGATACAGAATTGTCGAGGATCCTAGAGTATACAAAAACATGTTAATAGAAATCCATGCTTTAAATTCACACAGCTTAATTATTTGCACTGCACTTATTTATCTCCTGCGCACTTGGCCATAAAATTCCTGGGAACGGCGGCAACATGTGCTAGATGCCGAACAGACCTCCCAGACTTTTTAGGTCTCGCCTGAGCCAGCGCGCATGCGCTGCTCTGCGAGGCATTTAGTAAGGGCTTTTGAACTCCGAACACACGCTCGTGCGTGTGCTTTATTTTTCTTTTTTTTATTAACCCGCAATTGGCCTGTGCATGCGTCTTTCGTAAAAAGACTGCACGCAATTGGTCCAAGGCGGGTGATTGTTCCGCCTTCTTTGTCCCCTGGCCTAGGGTGCTCGGGAGCGAGCATCAATGCCATCTGTTTCCAATTATCGCGCTCGCGGTCGCGTTAATTGGAAACAGATGGCGGTCCGCGCTGGTCGCGCTGGTTATCTTGTTTTTACTTTCCACAGCTGAGGCCTGGGGGTGGGGTGCTTGGTCTGGAAATGCCTGGGTGTGCGCGCTTGACCCTTACGAAGCTTACTTGTGCCAGGCAAGCGCCCTGACGATGGGGTGTGGGCGCTACAGGGTAGCAGTGCAGTTTCGGTGCATACCACTGACATGCATCTTTTTAAAAGACAGCGCAAGCGGCCAGTACATGCTGCAGGTATGATGGCCAAGAAGCAGTATTAACATGCATGGAACATGCATGGAACATACATGCTACATTTAGGAAACAGCGCAGAAATCGAGTAATGTACAGATACGTTTCCAGCGCCAAGACGTCCAGAGTATGAGCGCGCTTTATAAATTATTTTCATTTTAAATTGGTCTGAGCCCCAGGCAGCGCAAAGCAGGATTAGCGCAGAAATAGAGTAATGCACAGATACGTTTCCAGCGCCAAGACGTCCAGAGTATGAGCGCGCTTTATAAATTTATTTTCATTTTCAATTGGTCTGAGCCCCAGGCAGCGCAAAGCAGGATTAGCGCAGAAATAGAGTAATGCACAGATACGTTTCCAGCGCCAATACGTCCAGAGTATGAGCGCGCTTTATAAATTATTTTCATTTTCAATTGGTCAGCTGAAAAATGCTGATTTCAGCCTTTTTAAAGTAGTTGTATTTGGTGCACTGTTGCTTTTTTAAAAGAAAAAACAAATCTGTCATAGAATCTCAAAATATCAGCGCAATCACGCAGATTTCTAGATTAATCCCTTTGTCTGTTTTTAAAGTGCACAATCCTGTAAGGAGTAATTTGTACATCTGGGTAGAAAACACTTTTGTTCCTCCTTTTATGTGCGGAGGGAGGCCTGATGCATTAAGTTAGTGCTGCGTGGTATTGTGTAACACTGTTGGGAGGGAGGAGCAATGGCGTCAGATATGTATATTCGGCAGTATGGCAAATCGGAAAAACAAGCACGAGGCTGTGTATAGAAACAATAGGAGGAGCTACTTAGTTCAATGGACGTGCCTCTCAACCTTTGACTCTCCTAGGAGGGTGAGTGTAAATGGCTTTGGAGGGATATGTGTTCTTGTAAAATTAATGGCGATGCAAACATGTTTTTTGGCGGGTGAAGAGTGTTTTCCGGGCTGGTGATCCCATTGAAGTCTGTAGGAAGTTAGTTCTCTGGTTAGGAGATGGGTCCAAGGAGGGGAGACCCTTCAAATGAAAGTGAGTTAAGAGGTAAGAAAATATTGCCATGGCACCTATGCCTCTTTCACTTTTGTCACCATAACAAGGAACGGACATTCCAAAACTTCCAAGTGCTGGTCAGTTCCCGCCGAACGGGATTACATGCAAATTCTAGACTTTGCCCTTATTGCAGCATCTCAAAAAAGGTGTAGCTACATCTCCGTGACGCAGAGTGGAAGGAACATCTCCAAACATGCAGTATCAGCGATGCTAAAAACTGTGAGTTGCAGTTAGAAGAACCTTAAAAGCTGTGTTCGAGGCATATGAGCTGCAGATTGTACACTGTGCAAATGCATTCAAATATGGACAACATGACAGCAATGTATTATATATAAAAACAGGGGGACACACACACTCTCAAGCTATCTCAACTAGCGCAAGACATATGGAGATGGGCCATTCCTCAAAGCATATACCTCCTTGCAGAACATCTTCCAGGTGTTCACAATCAAATTGCGGATCTGTTAAGTCGACAGACACAACAGATTCACGAATGGGAACTGCATCCGCAAGTTCTTCGACCCTTTTTCCAAATGTGGGGTCATCCAGAGATAGACCTGTTCGCCACACAAGAAAACACAAAATGCCCAACCTTCGCCTCCAGGTTCTCACACCCGTCGTCCAAGGGCAATGCAATATGGATGAACTGGTCAGGCAGATTTGCGTACGCATTTCCGCCTCTCCCACTCATTCCCCTAGTAGTACGCAAACTCAGGCAGCAGTCTCTAACAATGATCCTAGTTGCTCCCACATGGGCAAGACAACCATGGTTCACAACACTTCTCGAACGCTCAGTGGTTCCCCACCACAAACTGTGCCTCTCTCTCTCTCTCTCTCTCTCTCTCTCTCTCTCTCTCTCTCTCTCTCTCTCTCTCTCTCTCTCTCTCTCTCTCTCCCCAACCCTCTTAACCCCGAACCATGGAGAGATCAGACACCCCGATCCAGGTCAACTAAATCTGGCGATATGGCTCCTGAAGTCCTAGATTTCGGTTACCTTAACCTTCCACCAGACTGTATGCATGTTATTAAAGAAGCCAGACGTCCTACTACCAGGGCTTGTTATGCAGCAAAATGGAAGAGGTTTGTTATTTACTGTAATAACAATATCAACCCACTAGATGCTTCAATACAAAACATCTGTTACTTGCTGCATTTACAAAAATGTAACCTAGCATACTCATCCATAAGATTACATCTTGCTGCTCTAGCCGCATACTTACAAAACAGACAACACTTGTCACTGTTTAGGGTGCCTGCAATCAAAGCCTTTATGGAAGGCCTTAAAAGATCCGACAATTTGATTGTGAACACCTGGAAGATGTTCTGCAAGGAGGTATATGCTTTGAGGAATGGCCCATCTCCATATGTCTAGCGCTAGTTGAGATAGCTGCAGAGAGTGTGTCCCCCCCTGTTTTTGTATATAATACATTGCTGTCATGTTGTCCATATTTGAATGCATTTGCACAGTGTACAACTCTGCAGCTCTACATGCCAAGAACAGATGCATACTGGTAAGTAGCATTTTCCTTAATGGTTTTAGCCAGTGCTTAATTTGAGCCGGTTGTTGCAGATTGGGCCCACCAGCACTTATTTTTGGGTGCCTGCACTCACTTTTCGTCACCAGACTTTGACCCAGAGCCAAAAAGTGAAAAACACTAAAGAAGGAAGAAGACAAAAACAGCAGGGACACAGAAAGCATGCTTGAAAAAGAACCCGAAAGATTGAAATACAGTGGCACAGATTGTATGGCGGTGGAAGGAAGAGGCATGAGGTGGAATCAAGACTATGCAAACTTGATATTTGACAGTCCTGACACTTTCCAGCGAAAGCTTCGGACCTCCAAGAAAAAGTTCAGGTACCTGCACTCATTCATTTACAAGGTAAGCACTGGCTTTAGCGCTGAACTGCCACAAAATCACATTAATTCCTGGTGTCACATGTCAGTTGATATGCATAATTCTATACATTTTGTATATTTAAATTAGCGCTCTTTTATTATTTTTCCCTCTCCTAATTATTCAAGTATGTCCGGAAGTGCGGTTTCCTTCCTGCTTCTGACAAGTTCCAAAGCTCCTTCAGTGCTCTGTACCAGAATCACGTTTTTATCTAGAGAGGAGGGGCTGTTGTCAGTGGTGTCTATTGATCTTTTAGTGGTGGTTGTCCGAAGCGACAGATGATGGCCCTTGAAAGTGATGAGGTGTAAATACTTGCACGAATTGCAACATTCAACAAACTCGATTTGCTCCAAAGGGTTTGGGGTATTTTGTAAAAATTGGACCAAATTTGACTTTTTAGTAAACCTTAGTTAACAGAAACGTGCAAAAAAAAAAGTTTTAGAAGAGGGTTGTCATGCCGTTTTACAATACTTTTGTGGTCTGCCTGTCGAGCCTGAATCTCTCCAAGTTTGTGGGAGATTCACCGTTCCATAGAAAACCTTTAAAAACAACAAAACAAACCGTGCTTTTTTAGCACAAATACCTTCGAGTTTAACTTGAAAACAGATGTCATGGATTTAAAAAAAAAAAATTGTAGTTTCATATAGCCTATCATTTTTTTGCAAAATAAATTCGAGAAAAACACTGTCATGAAGGGTGGAATAACTGCAAACCCTTTTTTTCTCTACCTTATCTCCTACTATGCCACATCAGACAAAGATTGCCTTATGCGAGTAAAGTTTGGCCTTGCTTCAATATAAGCAGCCCAGACTGCCAGGCCATGTCCCATTTGAATAGACACGCAAGCAACCCTAGACTGGCTTCAGCCTAGTTGGGCCTCATTTGTAAGGTGTAGTTTGAGCCTTGTGTCACAGTCAGCACGGGGTCCATGTTTAGGCACACCTGTCACAATCATGGCTTCACACTGAGAAAACCACCAAGAGAATAACTGGAATTTATCTAAAGTCTCAGCCACTGGCAATCTCTTCTGAGCTTCATACCAGCCCATCATTTTTTACCCACTGCAACTTCAGATGCCAACCAATCATTTTGCACCCCAACATTAGTTTGTCAGTTTCTGAAAATGTGAATTTTGATATCGGATAGAAGCTTTTATTTTGAATAATTAAGCTCATCTTTACAAACAAAAGCTTTTGATTTGCTCAAAAAGAAACTATTTTTTCCTGAAATACAAGCTTTACATCTTAAGTAACATATATGGTTCCCAAAGCTCAGCATGTCTTTTTGTCACATTCTCGCCCATGAACAGATTCTGGTTTGATTGTTAATGTATCACTATCTTTAGCCAGTGATTTACACCAACATGCCATGAGCGGCCACAGTTATGACAAGAATCTTCTCCTTAGACACTAAGTTCTTTTTAGGAGGAGAAATATAGATCCATCTTTGCTAGAACAAGTGCTTTAAGTGGGATGAAAAAGGTTGGAGGTCTCTAAATGGGACATAGTCCAGTAAGCATAACTAGGAATCCTTTCCAAGAGTGGCTTAAAACATGTAAACTAATCCCTGCACTTTTTATATATCTATTATTAATGTGCGTTTGTAGAGCTCACTACTCACTCAGGAGGATATCTTGGCACTGAAAAGCAGGTGAAGAGACATGTCTTTAGTTTCTTGCAAAATTCAGGAACTGACTCTAATGTGCAAGGGTAGTTTGTTCCAGGCTTTGAGAGCGAGGTAGGAAACGGCCTGGCTGCTGGATCCGTTTGTGCATATGTGGGTATGTGTGTAGGAGTCAGTCCGGCTGAGGGGATGTGTGGTGTAGGTATGTGAAAGTTAATTCGATTATTGAGGAATATGGGGTTGATGTGCAAGGGTTTGTTTATGTGCATGCAGAGTTTGAAGAGGGCTTGTTTGTGGATGGGGAGCTAGTGGAGGTCTTTGGGGTGCAGGGTGATGTGGGTGCAAGGGAGGGGTGAGTCTGAGTGGAAGTCTGGTAGCTACATTTTGTGTGGTCTGGAGTCTTGTGATCAGTTGCGTGTAGATTCCCACTTAGAGTGTGTGCCGTAATCCAGCTTGCTGGTGATGGAAGCCTAAGTGACAGTTCTGCAGGTGTTGAAGGAAAGCCATTTGAACATCTTGAGTGTGTGAAACAGGATGTGGAGACTGTGTACACTTGGCATGTCATAACAAGCTGGTTGCCGACTATTATTCAGAGGATTTGATAGAGAATTCTAGCTACAGATTCCTTCCCTTTTGAATTATCTCCCAGAATCAAACTGGATCTGGAAATTTGCCTTCTGTATTTTATTTGTGGAGTTTTTTTTTAGTAAACTGGTGCACCTGTTGGTATTTATACTCTTGTCAATTTTTTATTAAACGTTTTGTCTTGGTACCTACACCCTTATTTTTCTTTTTACTTAGCAGGGTTTCTTTTATAGTTTATACAGTAAAAGTATAACAAGCATTGGCATAGCCAATAGGTCTCGCTTTTGGGACCTTATAAGTATTTAGTTATGCAGCACAATATCCTTGGTGCAACAACATCAACTGTTGCATGGCTAAACACTTATAAGGTCCCAAAGGCGAGACCTATTGGCGATACCAATGCTTGTTTCATATGGTATGGAAGTGCCCGCTCATTCAAATGGTGTGTAACACTCTTTATTGATTGGTTAAAAAAAAACATTTACAATTTAAAACACGACTGGTTCGAGCAATAAAAAATGACAGTAATAAATGTTAAAAACGGTGTGTTTTAAATTACTAAAATTTGAGGGGATCATTATGGGCTAATGTTCTGCTGGAGGTCCTCGCTCTGGTTTTCTGATAGTGTAGTCTCTAATTCGATTGTTGAGCCTTTTAACTTGGCCGCCATGCTAAGATGAGGAGGGTTTGGTTGTGGATGTGGCTTCCAGTAGTTTTGACGTTTTGCGGACGAATTTCGTAAGCCCAATGTTTAACTTGGTGTTGTCAGGATTTAGAGCGGCCATTATTGCTTGGCGGTGATCCAGCGCTATCAATAAAATTTCTTCTCCTCTAGGCATCGACATCCAGACTGAAAAACATTCTTCTTCACAACTATACCAATATGACGGTGGGGCCCATAACACCGCATAAACATTCACTCTCTCATATATTCCCTGGAACTCGTCCGCCTTTACTTAGGAGAAAAATTAATGAATTGCTGGAAGGAGACTGGATACCTTTTTAAATCAACATAATAATTCTCAAATTTCTCAGGTATTCCGCTCATTGGTCGATGGACCAACTAGTAGGAATCAGTTGATGGTGATTAAGACAAGCTCAATCACTATAAACTTTTATTAAACATTTACAATTATTATTGAGCTAAAGAACCACAGACTCGTAAATTTAATTATAATATAGTTTATCTAATTTTTATAAGCATGAATAAATTCAGTTTTATTAATCGGATCAATACATTTATTATCATTATAAGAATAAATTGAAATTGCAATGCATACCCTTTAGATGGAAAAATAAAGTCCGTCACAGCAGTTAAATTCAGATCTCAGCATAGAACTCCCAAAAACTGACTGTCTGTCCTACAAAACAGGCCTCCTCGACGGACCACCTATATAAGTTTTCCGCCACTCTCTCGTTCTTTCTCAATCAGAATTATGAGTAAAAGATTAATCGTATTAAAATATAAAGGCCTATAGAAAAACAGCAGCGGCTTCTCCAGCGTCAGCGTCCAGTGCTCAATAAGAATATGTAAAAAAAACAGCGCTCCTCCTACTTAAGAGTAGGTCCTGTTATACCCTAATTCTAGCTTACTAAACAGAAATGTTACATTTTGGGGCGAGATTCACTCTAATTGGTCCATTTGAGGGGTGGCATACATCTCATTATTACCCTCCTTGCTCAAACCAGTTCCGAATAATGTTCATAACTTTATCCTTTCTCAAGGGTTCAGGACATTACCAATCCAATTGACAGTCTTTATTTGTATCTTCTTTCCGATACTTTATTTTAAACAGTTCATTGTCCATTCACGGATGCACTGCTGGTTCTCACACTCGTTCGCTAAGTCCCCCCTTGGCACACGCTTGGGTAATAAGGTCATCACAACCTTGATCCCTCTTCCATCCTAGGCTTTGGAAATAACCACTTGATGCATTCGTTCACAGCTTTTCTTCCGCTTGGAAGCCATCTTGCGCAAGCGCATTCTAGCTTGTTTGCCTCAGCAGCCATTTTTACAGCACAGCCTAGCAGGCCTGAGCGAACGATCATAGAAATAAACAGAAAATAGTTAAGAATAAAGAAAATAAGCCTTTTCGTTTCCCTCCCGTCATTCTACGTACCCCAGTTAGGTGTTACCTAGCAAAAGCGACATATAAAGCTATTTCTTACTTACCAACCGCTTTCTTGTGCCACCATACAATTTACTACATAGCACATATCATGCAATATTATTCTAATTAGTACGCAAATCATGATGTTAGCGTTATTCACATTACCAATTGTAAGTTGATTAGTTTGCACAGATACTGCATGTTACCAATAACAGTTATAAAGAAAACATACGTTGTTGGTTATTCACTGAAACAAACAATTGTATTAATTATTAATGTTAATATTAGGGGGTTCCAAATTTTCTCGTTTACCTTGCTCCATCAACTCCCCCCTTTGGTGATTTTTAATATCACCACAAAAACCCATGTCACACCAATTTGTCAGATAGCAAATTTCTTGTCCATTTGCTTCTTGTTAGTTTTACACAACTGTATCCCTTTCATCTTGTCTTTTTGTTTTCTTATACATGCTTTCTTTCAGTTCTTCCAGTTCACCTATCTCTTTCTCTTTCTTTCTTTATCTTATTTTCTCTTTCTATTTTGTTTTCTTTTTCTCCTTTTGATACATATAATAACGAATCTCACAAATAATGCTACTAGAATTATTATTGTTGCTGTTATCATAACTTTCCCTATAATAAAACTACTTATCTTAGAAAACCAACTTAACACCGAGGAAAAACTCTTACCAAGTTTCTCCCAGGCATTTTCAACCTCCAGTGGAACAAGTTCTTTGTGCAAATTTGTAATATTCTTTATATACCTTTGTATATTTTCACTTTTATCTGGAATGTAAGTGCAACAATGTTGAACTTTCAGCATTCCACAGACTCCACCCTCTTTTGCCAAAAGAATGTCAAGGGCAAGTCGATTTTGCATCACCATAGCTCTAATGGCAACCATCTCGGTATTTACCATTTGAGAACCCTCCAGCAGTATCTGTAGATAAACGATCTACTACTGTGGATAATTTCCGAATTTTATTTGCATTCAAAGATATTCCCACTGCTGGTATCAATGCTCCAAAAATATCACCCACTATTTCTGAAAAACGTTCCCTTTTTCTACGTGTGAATGTCTCACCCATTTCGTGTGTTCCTTTTTCTTCTCTAGCTACATGAAAAATCTTTGGAAAGACCAGGCCTAAGTAGCACGAGCCATACCAATGGTCCGGCAACCTGAAATAAGCTCTGTTTCCACAAATATAATAGATCCCTGGAAATATTGGATCTTTTCCCCCTTTGAATCCCCAACCTCCTAAAATTTTATAGTTGTCTTGACAATCACTGGAACCCACGAAATAGTTATCATACCTTGTTCTATTTCTACTAATGCACAACCTTCCCTGTTTGGGCCAATCCAAAGTCATAGCTGCATTTGTCTTCTTCTTATCATTATTTTCTTTTTCAAATGCCCAAAGAGGTGATTTTGTCTCTTCCTCCTCTATCACTTTTCTCTCAAATGTTATTCTTCTGGTTTCAACCATTTCTAAAAACACCTTTTCCTCCTTCCTTAACTCACAGGTAAGGTTATGTTTAACTATGTCATCTAACGAAAGAACTTTATTTTCTAAGAAAAACTCTCCAAACGTCCTTGCCTCTTTCACCTTGTTTATTTCAGATACTATAGGAATCTTTGCAAACATCTTATCCATGTCAGTATGATAATATTCTAGCCTTCCTGTTCTATAAAATAGACTAGCTAAAACACTACATGTTATTCCATACGTCAAAGGAAGGTGATGGTAGGTCACACCTTCTGCAACAGACGCAGGCAATTGCATACACACATAACAATCTCTCACATCCATTGTTTCTACATATTCATATAATAATTTTGTGAAAACATTTTTAGAAAAATCAGTTATTGATCTATCTTTATGTAACTCTGCACTACCTTTTAATATGGCTGTTTCCTGCATGTAAGCTCCCTTTTCCTTTTCTGTCTTATTCTCTAATATGGATGGTTCTTCTACCGCTAACCTAATTGGAATGGTGATTGCTAAGATAAACCATACGAACATTAATAATCCTGTACAAAAGAAGCACATCTTACACCATCTACGTAAGAATTCACATCTACATGTTCTATTTTTAGTATCTACCATCTTGTTCTATTATCTATATTTATAATATGTACAGAAAATGTGTCACCACACCTCAGAAATGACGTCTTAGCCACTCTACGTTCTCACTTTGTCTCGTTTGGTACTTTCTTTAGTTCTTTTCAGAACTCTTTCTTGTCAAATTCGGGGTTTTGTCCAGTCCGGTAGAAATTTCCTTCTAATTTCTTTAAACTTGTTGCACTTCACTTTCACCCATTGGGTTGTAGCTTTGTTCAAGGTTCTCGTGAGTGATTTCTTCTTCTTTGATATCAGTCAACGCAATGTATAGCCATTCAGGTGATTTATATTTCAGATTTGCTTTCTTTACTCTTTTTGTTTTCTGCAAGTGTTTTCCACCTTGTTTTTCTTGTTCCTTTTGACTTATTTCTTTTACTTGTTCTGCATTCTTTCCATTTAGGTTTATGATCTTGTATCTCAATCTTTTAACTTCGTGGGGCCAATTATCTCCTTTTCTCGGCCTTTTCGGTTCACTTTCTTTTTCCTCTCTTTCTGCTCTCCAAGTTCTCTTTCTTGTTTCTAATTTCTGTTTTCTTTCTTCTCCACTTTCTTCTGATTCAGACCTTTCTTTATTATCTCTTATCTTGAACTTTATGATTTCACTTCTTTCATCTAGTTCGGATTCTCCTTGTGTTTTTCCTTGATCGCCTACTTCTGTCCCTCCTCCAGGTTCTTCCGAATTTGTGTCGATCTCTCTATCTGTTTCTATATTTCCCTGTTTCTTTATTCGCCGATCTGTCCCTATTGCTCCTCGGGAGTTTTCCGATTCTTCTATCTTTCTATTTGAAACTATCCCTTCTTCATCTAGTAAAATGATTTCTGAAGGATCTTTACCATAGCTTGTACTTGGTTGCTCACTATTGCTCACTATTGCTGTCTTTTTGCTCAGTCTCTTCTTTTATGACATCAATTTCCCAATTCCTTTTCAGATTTTCATCATAATCTGAGTGATCTGTATCAGAGGCTGAACTGGTGTCCGATATTTCCAGATGTCGACTTACAGGTCGATCTTCAGATTCTGGAACCTTTGCTATTTCATTCTCTTCTCCTATCGTTGAACTTGTACTTGGGACTTCCAGATGTCGACTTGCAGGTCGATCTTCAGGTTCTGGGGCCCTGTTCGTTTCTTCTTCTGCATCGGATGCTGAACTGGTATCCGAAATTTCCAGATGTCGACTTACAGGTTGAACTTCAGGATCTGGAACTCTGATGGTGTGGCTGGCATGTGCCCAGTGTTTCACTCCTGCACATTTGACTGCAGTTGTTGTCACCAGGATCACTTGTCGTGGTTGGTCCCAGCGGGGAACCAAACAGTTTCTTCTCCTGTGAACCTTTATGCGGACCCAGTCTCCAGGATTCAAATCATGAGCTGGTTTTCTTTCGAGAGTGGTCGCATCCGGTCCAACCTGATGAAACACAGAACGTACCACATCAGCCAATCCTTTGCAATAATCCAACACGAGATCATCAGTTATAGTCAGCAGTTTGTTGACAGGTACATGTGCTTGCCTCATTGCTCGTCCCATGATTATTTCGTGAACACTCAGACCTGTCTTTCTTTCTGGTATGCTTCTGATAGTCATTAAGACCAATGGCAAGGCATCTGGCCATTTGAGTCCTGTGGCTTCACACATTTTCCCTAACCTGTTCTTTATCGTTCCATTCACTTGCTCTACTACTCCAGAAGCCTCTGGTCTGTATGCACAATGCAGTTTCTGTTTAATACCAAGTGCTTCACATATCAATTGAATTAATTCATTCTGGAAATGTGTTCCTCTATCTGTTTCAATCGTTACTGGGAAACCGTACCTATGAATGAATTCTCTCAGCATGAGTTTTGCTACTGTAATCCCATCATTCCTTCTGGTCGGGTAGACTTCCACCCAACGAGAAAACAAACAGACGACTACAAGAACATATCTTAGTCTGTTGCTTGGGGGCATTTCGATAAAGTCCATCTGCATTCTCGTGAAAGGACCTCCCTCTCGTCCTATTGTTCCTAGACTCACTACTGTCTTCCTTCCTGGATTTACCTGTTGACAAATAAGACATCTTTGACAAAGACTCTCAGCTATGGCTCTGAATTTTGGGTTATACCAGGTTTGTCTAAAAAGTCTGATCATTGCATCTCTCCCAATATGAGCTTGTCCATGGTACATCCATGCCATGTCAGAAATCATGCTATCAGGCATAACTGGTCTTTCATCTCTGTAAACCCAAACATCATTTTCCTCCCTTTTTCTGCATCCTGCTTTGATCCAGCTATCCTTTTCTTCATCATCTGCTGCTTCCTGCAATTGTCTCACCTCATCCCAGGTCTCGACAGGGTTAGTAAACGGCAAAGGACATGAAACATGCTCTCTTTCCCTGCCTCGGTTCAATGAGACTACATTTTGGCACAGTACTGAGCTATTTCATCGGCAAATTTGTTGCCCACAGTTATGTAGTCTTCCCCATTTTTGTGTGCATTGCACTTCACTACCGCAATCTGTTTAGGCAGCTGTATCGCCTCAAGCAACTTTTTCACAAACTCGCCATTTCTGATTGGAGTCCCTGCAGACGTCAAGAAACCTCTCTGGGACCAGATTTGCCCAAAATCATGAACCACTCCGAAGCCATATTGGCTATCCGTGATTACTGTGATTCAGACATTCTTTCCCAATTTGCATGCTTGAATTAAAGCAACTAGTTCAGCCACTTGGGCAGAACGTATTCCTCTCAAACAAGATGCTTCCATTATGGCAGCTACTGTGCATACTGCATACGCCGCACTCAAAACTCCTTCACTCGTTCTCAAACATGAGCCATCCACAAACAATACATAATCTGATTCTTTTAAAGGCTCGTCTTTGATGTCCGGCCTTGGTTTTGTACAATACTCGAGTACATTCAAGCAATCATGGTCAACTTCATCCATATTTATCACACTCTCTTCATCTGGCAATGATGTTGAAGGATTTACATTAGTGCATCTGTCAATGGTTACATTGTCTGCACTTAAAATCACTTTTTCATACCTAGTCAGCAGACTATGTGTCATGTATTGAGTTTTGGTTCTTGTCAAAAGAATTTCCACAGAATGAGGAACATATACTCTCAATGGATATCCCATCACAATGCCTTCACTTTGTTCCAGACTCACACAAGTAGCAGCTACTGCTTTCAGACATCCAGGCAACGCTTTTGCTACCGGGTCTAAAACAGCTGAAAAATATGCAGTAGGTCTTTTCATGTTTCCATGTCTTTGCACTAAGACTGAAAGCGCACACCCATCTCTCACTACAATACAGCTCAAAATCTTTTTCATAATCAGGCATTCCCAGTGCCGGGGCTTCACACAGTTTCGTTTTTAATTCTCTGAACGCTTTCATTTCCTCATCATTCAATTCAAAAGGATCTTTAATATCCTTTTTTGTCAATCGCTGTAATGGTTTTGCAATCAATGAAAATCCACTTATCCATTGTCTGCAATATCCAACCATTCCCAGGAACATTCTTACCTCTTTGTGTCATTGGAGCTCTCATTCCTTGAATTACTTTTATTCTCTCAGTCGTTACTTTTCGCACTCCCTTTTCAATCTTATGACCTAAATATTGTACCTCTTGTTGACAAAACTGTAATTTTGATGGGGATACCTTATATCCTCCTTTTGCTAAATGGTTCAGCAAAGCAATTGTGTCATTAACACAAGCTTCCTTTGTTTTTGATGCCACCAATAGGTCATCAATGTACTGAACCATCACAGATTTTTCGGGCATTTTTAAATCTTCCAATGATTTCTTTAGAATCTGATTAAAAATTGAGGGGCTTTCTGTGTACCCCTGAGGAATTCGGCACCATGCCAAAATACGCTCTCCGAACCTGAACGCAAATAATGGCTGGCTATCTGAATGTAATGGGATAGAGAAAAATGCATGGCACAAATCAATGACGGTGTACCATTCTGCTTCACGTGGAATTTGATATAGAATTACAGCAGGGTTTGGTACAATTGGACAACAAGGAACAACGATTTTATTGACCTTTCTCAAATCTTGCACTATTCTATATGTTCCGTTCGGCTTTTTCAGTCCCATTATAGGCGAATTACATGGACTGCTCATTATTTCTCTCAGAATTCCTTGTTCAATCATTTTGTTTATTACAGGTGTTATTCTTTCAATTATTTCTGGCGTCAATTTATACTGTGGAGTATTTGGGTAATTTGTTCCTTCTTTAACAGAAATTTTAACAGGGTCTATGCCTTTCATTAACCCTATATCTTCACCTGTAAAATCTTGGTTTACTGTTTCTTTTTTTAGTTCAATTGGGATTTTCTCTACATCAAACACAGGAAATAAATCATTCACTTCTGACTCTAAGTTCACCATTGTCATTTTATACAGCACATCTTCATCGGGGGTCTGAAATGCAATCCCATCTGGAGTACAATAGATGGTGCAATTCATTTTGCAGAGTAGATCGCGTCCTAGCAAGTTCACAGGACTGCAATCACACACCACAAATCGGTGCATTTCTCTGAATGGTCCAATATTTACCTCTACTAATTTGGTAAGAGGCGCCTTAATTTGCTGATTTGAGACACCAACGACTTGGATATGTTCACCTGAGAGAGGAAGGTTTGAAATTTCCACTGATCTAACAGTAGAACGGGTAGCTCCAGTGTCCACAAGGAATGTTACATTTGCACCATTCACTTCTCCATCCACAAATGGACCTGCTTGATCTACCTCTAGAGTTGCGCCAAGCACACACTCTTCCTCCTCTCCTAGGCACCGTCATAAACTTTCATCCAACTCATTCCCATCCTGTCGTAACCAATACTGCGATATTGCAGCTGCGCGCGGCAATTGTGTTACCTGCTCTCCTCCGTAGAATCCTGTTTCTGCACTGTATCTCTGTGGATTTACACTCTTGGGAAGTGGTGGTTGAGGCACCTGACTCTGCTGAGTATCTATCTGCGGTTGTTGCAGCTGTTGGTAACTCACCTCACTCTGCACCTGTGGATTTAATGATTGATTTTCCGCATTAGCTTTTGGAGGGAATTTACACTTGTTTCTCCAATGCCCTAATTTTCCGCAGTTGTTGCATGGCCACTTTTTCTTTGCTTCTTCTATACTCATTTGGCCTTTGCCTTTACCTATATTCGGTTTGGATTTAGTTTGTCCTGCCTCATTAACCGGATTATTCAGTTGAGCTTCTTGTTTTTCTGCAACTTTCACTTGTGCCCACATCGCTTTCTCTTTTAATTTACGCTGTCTACACTCAATATCATCACTACAGTATTTAGCATATCTCAAAACTTCGTCTACTGTGCTGTTCTGCCACCAGATCATATGCTGTTTGATCATTTCACTTATCTCTGGTTTTAACCCATAAACAAATCTATATACAAAATGACTCGTATCCTTCTCATTTAAAGTCTCATAACCACTATACTGTTTAAAAAACAGAAGTAGCCTCTCGTAATAGGCATGTACAGATTCCTTACTCTCCTGTGTGGTTCTATCAATTTTTACCCAATCCGTTTCTTTGGCGGAATTTTATTTTTCAAAAAGGTAATAACTTGGTCGTATTTCGTCATAACTTCTGGTCCTGGCGCTCCTGTTTTTGCATCTCTTGAGTATTCTACCATTGGCCAATCAATGGTAATCTTAAACTCTGTCCATAAATCAGCTGGTACTACTATGTCAAATAATCCATCTAAATCTACCCACAACACCTTCGAAACCTTAACAAACCTTTCCACTTGTCTGTACCATTCCACAGGCTTTTCTCTTAATTTTGGGACGTCATTAGTAAATGACAGTATATCTTGTCTGGACCAAGGGACATGCACATAACTACCTCCTGGAGTTTCTCTCATTGGATACTCCCTTACAATTGGTTCTTTGTCTGTCACCGCAAAAGCCAAAGACGCTTCATCGGTTGTTCTCTCATTCTTTTTAGTCCACCTGCTTTTCCATCTGTCCACATCACCCCATTTTCTCAACAAAACAAATTCTTTTATTTGGGTTAACCGTCCTGATGTGTTCAAATTTTCTATATCTTTCTCGCAAAAATCTACCCTATATGGTTTCTGCAAACTTCACACCTTTACAAATTCTACTCCTAGTTCATTCGCTATCTCTTCTAATTTGTCATGCAAATTTCTAGCTCTCCATGTAATACTTTTACACAAAAACATAATCTCATCATCCTGATATGTTTTCAATTTTTCTGTACCAATCGTCCCTAAAATTAACTCTTCCATGTCTATTTTTAACCTAATTACATCTAGTGGTTTTGGTTCTGTCTTTCTTTTGCAGGGTTTTCATCCATTCACTCAATTCATCGGGAGTTGGACCTACAGGTGTACTATTTAATTCTACCCAATTTCTACTCCTCTCTGGTGTTTCTGATGCAGACTCCGTTCCCATAGGAATCCTCCTAAACTCGCTCTCATTTATCGTCAAATTTGTAGGTGGGCTCGGACTATATAAGCTGACCAAATTTCTTGCTCATTCATTTTCTAGTTCCATCCCTTCTTTCCTTCTTTGCAAATTTGAATTCATAGGAATGACTAAAGAATGTTCATCTATTTTCTGATTCTCAAAGACTGGTATTACTGGACCTATTGTTACTGGTACAGTTACGGCTTCCATATTCATGGTTAACTCTCTTATTTTCTTAGTCAATTCTCTTGTGGTTTTTGCTAATTCGGTTGTATTGTCACTTTCAACCTTTTCGCTTTGTGGGGTTTTCAACTGTTCTTGCGACCTATTTATTTTGTATCTTCGTTCTGGACTTTTATTCCTCCCAGTTTTCATTGGCGGTGCATTAGGTGTCACCACCGCAGAATTCTGTTGGTATGGAGGTGGGTTTCGGTTTAAAATATCTTCCAGCAATTTATCCTCTGTCTCGCTACCACCATACCCGTACCTTTCGGTAACTAAATGTTTCTTTTTCTCAGTACACTTTCTCCTTGCTTCCTCCTCAACCGTAAAGGCTGGAAACAAACCCCCTGTCATATTAGCATATCTCCAACGCTTTATTCTGTCCTCATGATTCACTCCCCATAACCTTCCAGGAACAAAATCATGATTCTTTACTCCTCTGAATCTTTCTCGTTCATACATCTCATCCTCCCATTCACTCAACGCTTCAAACTGTGTTGGTCTAGGTTTAGGCTCAAGCTTCGTCATTTTCTCTCTCAAATTCCAAAGTACAGCTACGCTAAATGAACCATTCTCGGGAAAGGCTAATACTCCATCATTTTGAGTATATTTAGTCCAGTTTTCTAACCATATGCAGGTATGATATCCGTATTTCAGCATCATATGCGAAGCTGGTGATTTCGGCGGAGGAATTACTTGTCCCTCTCTAGTCACTACCTTTTTGTCTTTCTTAAAAAAATTATCAATTTGCGCCATCCACGACGTTTTCTCTCTACCATACTCATAATAAGCCATATTTCACGATTTCTTTTCCTTTTTCAAAGCTCGCAACTCAACTCTGTTCTCTGTGCTTATTCGGACCTATCACAGCGCGACTCACACCAACGCACCAATCCGAAGCTTCTACGTCACAGCTTATCCAACCTATCCCAGCGCGTCTCACACCAACGCTCCAATCAGGGCGTTTTCAATATAACCAGTGCACTGACCAATTCCAGCGCGGCTCTTTGTCGATGTCAGTTCTGCTCCTGACCCCTCCTTTAGAAAATTTATTGGCAAATTTATTTTCAACTGATCTTGGTTAGTTACGACATTAAAGACACATTTCCATTGTCTGATTTCGCTAAACAAAAGTGACAGTTTAACTCTATTTCGCAAGAATACAGTTTTGTTCGATAAGTGTAGCACTTCCCTCTACCTTACCCTTCTTTCAAGCAAGGGGTAAACCTGTTTCTCGGGGGATAAAACACATGTGGAGACTACACTGCTCCTGAGAATTAAGGCCAGAGTTTCACAAGAAAACCGGTTGCTAATTCACTCACACACCTTTTATACGGAAATTGTCCCTATCATAACACAACCTGTGTTATCACCAGTATGAAACTCGGACAATGCACTATTCCATGTGACTTCTCTTGCCACACGTGTCCACTTCCTACTTCCCGGAAGCTTCAAAACTTTCGACTCAAATATAACGTAATACAATTCAACATGAAGTGTTAGACATGAAATAATCGATAATCACCAAACTAATCTATAGTAACCATCCTCTGCTACCAAGAAATCTGATCCAGCGCTATCAATAAAATTTCTTCTCCTCTAGGCATTGACATCCAGGCTGAAAAACATTCTTCTTCACAACTATACCAATATGACGGTGGGGCCCATAACACCGCATAAACATTCACTCTCTCATATATTCCCTGGAACTCATCCGCCTTTACTTAGGAGAAAAATTAATGAATTGCTGGAAGGAGACTGGATACCTTTTTAAATCAACATAATAATTCTCAAATTTCTCAGGTATTCCGCTCATTGGTCGATGGACCAACTAGTAGGAATCAGTTGATGGTGATTAAGACCAGCTCAATCACTATAAACTTTTATTAAACATTTACAATTATTGAGCTAAAGAACCACAGACTCGTAAATTTAATTATAATAATATAGTTTATCGAATTTTTATAAGCATGAATAAATTCAGTTTTATTAATCGGATCAATACATTTATTATCATTATAAGAATACATTGAAATTGCAATGCATACCCTTTAGATGGAAAAATAAAGTCCGTCACAGCAGTTAAATTCAGATCTCAGCATAGAACTCCCAAAAACTGACTGTCTGTCCTACAAAGCAGGCCTCCTCGACGGACCACCTATATAGGTTTTCCGCCACTCTCTCGTTCTTTCTCAATCAGAATTATGAGTAAAAGATTAATCGTATTAAAATATAAAGGCCTATAGAAAAAACAGCAGCGGCTTCTCCAGCGTCAGCGTCCAGTGCTCAATAAGAATATGTAAAAAAAAAAAAACAGCGCTCCTCCTACTTAAGAGTAGGTCCTGTTATACCCTAATTCTAGCTTACTAAACAGAAATGTTACATTTTGGGGCGAGATTCACTCTAATTGGTCCATTTGAGGGGTGGCATACATCTCAATATTACCCTCCTTGCTCAAACCAGTTCCGAAGAATGTTCATAACTTTATCCTTTCTCACGGGTTCAGGACATTACCAATCCAATTGACAGTCTTTATTTGTATCTTCTTTCCAATACTTTATTTTAAACAGTTCATTGTCCATTCACGGATGCACTGCTGGTTCTCACACTCGTTCGCTAAGTTCCCCCTTGGCACACGCTTTGGTAATAAGGTCTACACAACCTTGATCCCTCTTCCATCCTAGGCTTTGGAAATAACCACTTGATGCATTCGTTCACAGCTTTTCTTCCGCTTGGAAGCCATCTTGTGCAAGCGCATTCTAGCTTGTTTGCCTCAGCAGCCATTTTTACAGCACGGCCTAGCAGGTCTGAGCGAACTATCATAGAAATAAACAGAAAATAGTTAAGAATAAAGAAAATAAGCCTTTTCGTTTCCCTCCCGTCATTCTACGTACCCCAGTTAGGTGTTACCTAGCAAAAGCAACATATAAAGCTATTTCTTACTTACCAACCGCTTTCTTGTGCCACCATACAATTTACTACATAGCACAAATCATGCAATATTATTCTAATTAGTACGCAAATCATTATGTTGGCGTTATTCACATTACCAATTGTAAGTTGATTAGTTTGCACAGATACTGCATGTTACCAATAACACTTATAAAGAAAACATACGTTGTTGGTTATTCACTGAAATGAACAATTGTATTAATTATTAATGTTAATATTAGGGGGTTCCAAAATTTCTCGTTTACCTTGCTCCATCAGCGGCAAGATCGAACTCCCAACCTGATCCAAGTAATTCAAATGGACTGGGTATCCATGCTGTTGATACTGACTGAGCTCACTGGCAGACATTTAGATAATACTATTGGAACATGCTTACTGGGTAGGATTGTGAGACTGGCAGCGTTTAGGACCAAGTCTAAATTTATCGATATGACATTGCTTCTGGCTAAACTGAGTATAGCTATGCGGTGGAAAGCGACCGCACCTCCCTCGGTGCTGGTCTGATTACAAGACTTAAAATAGACCTCTGCAAAAATAAATGTTATAACCCACGCATACTGACAAATGTGTTTGGATCGGAACGTTACAGAGTGGTATTCAATCCTCATTGAATTACAAGCCAAGATGGGCAAAATGCCCTCGAAAGGAGGGGCATGAGGTTGTATTCTCCGATTAGGTACACCTGTGGTGCACTAATATCGAACTGGGATCTCCTAGGAGAGCGGAGGGTGACACTCCTTTGTGATAAGGAACAAGAAGTGCGGTGGTCAACAGAGACAAAAATGTAGGTGGGATGTACATTGATGGTTTGATATAAACCAGGATATTTCTACCTTAGCTGTAAAGGGAAGTAAGTGTGCCGAAAGGGGATTGTTGCAAATGCATCCTTTTAGCGAGATGTGACGGAAAATGGTGATCATGTTGAGGTTATGTGAAAGGAAGCTGCCAATACCACCAGAATTGTAGCAGGAACTCTTTATCAACAGAAATTATATATCAAGTCAAGTGGGTAAAACCCCAACAGCACATCACATTTCAACTGATTACATAAGAATCACTTTGCTCTGTTCTCCCCACAATTCCATAAAAAAACAATCACTTAAAGGGACATCTCCTTTTCTATATTATTCTAAATTCAACAGGAAAAAAAACCATGCAAAACATTTATAACCACTCAAATTTTCAATTCTGGAACATAACCATAACATACCTAAATGCAGAGAAATTCAGCGCACCGTGTTTATTGCAACAGAAATTCTGCTGTCCTCACATTTTATATTCCTTTGCCCAGACGGGAGATTTTCTGATCCTTTTTCCACACTTCCTCACATTCTCAGTCGACCTCTCAATCCTTTCTTGTTTATCATTATCAGCATTACATAAAGCCAACCTATGAATGCTCTGTCACCATTCTCCAAAATTACAGTATTTCCAAATAAAACATTTATCTTTTTAGGACCTGAAAATGTTGACATCCCTTTGCCTACCTATCCTCCCAATTTGACCAGTACCACATCACCCACACACAACCTACATTCAGATGTATGCATCCTTTCATTGTGCCTTTCTCTGTATTCATCTAGTTGTCCCTTACTTTATGCGAAACAGAGGACAAATCGATTGGTACCACATCCTCCCTTCCCATCCACACTGGACACACCGTGGTGGCAGGAATCCTTCCATGTAACCACACAAATGGGGACTTAACTCTTACTGAATGTGGAGTTCCCTGTAATTCTACAGCAATATTCTTAACTCCTCCTTTCCCTTCAGACCTCCTTTCTCAGCCATTTGCAAACAATAATTATACACTCTAATAAATCTTTCCACCTAACCATTTTCCCTGGGGAGGTACAAAGCCGTTCTGTGATGAATTACCCTGCGACTCTGCAAAAAATCTGACATCATTCCAGTCACAATTTGGGGACCATTATCTGTCACAATTTCTTCGGGAATACCCTCCCTCGTGAAAATATTGTCTAGAAAATGTATGATATCTTGAGCTTTAACTTCACTCACTCATTCTACCTCTGGCAATTTTGAGAAGTAATCTACTAAGACTATAGCAAACGTACCTCTCAAATGCCCATACTAAAAAAATCCACATACGTCCAAACCCACCTTCTTCCATGGCTCTTCGGGAATCATGATGAAGAGTGTAGCATCTTCAGGACAGAGGATTCTATATTCCTCTGAACAACTGATGAATCTCAATGGTAAACACCACTTAGATTGTAGCGTTCTTTGTCCTTTAAAAGACACGATTATTTGTCCGGGTTGTAATTTTACTTTTCGTACTAACTTCTTAAATGAATCCAATAGCACAATTACAGTTAACGCTCCACCTCATCAAAATCATTGTCTTTCTTCTAACAAATCTTTTAATTTTTGGAATATTAATTGTCGATCCCTCCCTAAACATAAGGAGGATATCTTTAATCTGTTGAGTAATGAAGAGCCTGATGCAATTTTTTTAACGGAAACATGGTTACACGCTAGCTCAGGACCAGATGTGGCTATGGCCTTACCTGCCAATTATGCCATAGTTAGAAAAGATAGAAATTTAAAAGTAGGAGGAGGCATTGCATTAATATTTAAAAAATGTTACTCTTGCAAGTTTGAAGACCTGCCTTTTGTTGGTTGTGAAGCAGCTTTATTCAAACTTACTTTGACTTCGCAATTTACTCTCTCTGGTATGCTGATTTATCGGCCCTCAGGACCTGCTGGCTCCTGGGCGTCGTCATTGCCAGATTTAATTGCCCCACTCTTACTCAAAATGGCTAATTTTACCATCTTGGGTGATTTAAATCTCCATCTTGATAATACGGAATGTACTATTAGCAGCACATTAATTTCGGACCTCTCTGCAATGAATTTATCACTTTGCAACAGTGGCCCGACGCATACGGCTGGACACTTACTAGACCCAATTTTTTCTAATCTATCTTATATTCAAAGCTTTTCTGCTCTTCCATTATGCTGGTCAGATCACTTTGCGATTTAAGTTTCAATGTACAGTTCCACCTAACTTGTTCATACCTGCAACTGAAGTACAATCGCAATTTAGAAATTGGGGAAAACTGGATTTGGAAATTTTTAATCAAATTTTGTCCAACAATATTCCAAATATTGGTTCATTATCACTATCGTCTCTGGATACTATCTACAGTTGGATTTCTAATGCAGTTAATCACTGCCTTCCACTTTCTGCCAAAAAACTGTCATCATCGTCCCCCTGCTCCCTGGTTTACTGAACAATTAAAAATCGAAAAAAGTAAATGTAAAGCATTGGAAAGATCTTGGAGGAGAGACTACTCCCTGATTCTAAAATCACATATAAAACTGCTCTAAAAAAATATCATGTTCTATGTAAACTGGCTCGAGCGGAATATGTCTCCTCTTCTATTTCAATGCACAAAATTGCTCTCGCACTTTGTTTGCAATGGTGAAAAAATTGGCTGGCTCGGATACGCAGCCCACTTCTCCTATTCTAAATGAATTTCAATGCAACACTCTTGCCAATTTTTTTGTAAGTAAAGTGGAGCAAATATATCAGACACTGGATAAAATTAGGCCTTTGGTGCCGATTCAGTTAGCTTCCCCTTTTAAATCCATTTTTATAGTGGAACCTCCGATGAAATTGGAAAAATGGGCGCCTCTTGATATTAATTCTTTCCCAAAAATTTTAGGCAGTATCAAATCAGGATCTCCCTGTGATCTTCTTCCTGCTCCTATACTTTTACAACTTGAGCAGCCCTCATTGGAAATTGTTATGGAACTACTCAATGCCTCACTTCAAGAGGCTTCGGTTCCGTCCGATTGGAAACATGCTATGGTCCTTCCATTGCTGAAGAAGGCTAATGCTGATCCTGATCAGTCATCTAATTTCAGGCCCATTTCCCTACTTCCTATTTTTTCAAAAATTTTGGAAAAACATGTAAATTTGCAACTATCCAAATTTATTGAATCTTCGAACTTTTACACCCCTCTCAGTCTGGTTTCAGAGCGGGCTTTTCGACTGAGACGACTCTCCTTGGCGTTACCGAAATGCTGCGTCAACATTTAGATACTGGTAACACGGTGGCCCTCATTTTGTTGGATTTGAGCGCCGCATTTGACACGGTTTCTCATACCGTGCTAATCAAATCCTTGCAGTCACTTGGCATTACCGGGACAGCACTTGGCTGGCTGACTTCATTTTTATCTAAACGGACCTTTCAAGTTTTTTCATCGAGAGCTTCTTCTAAAATTCTTTTTTCTCCTTATGGGGTACCTCAGGGATCAATTTTAAGTCCCCTTCTGTTCAATATCTATTTACAACCTTTGGCTGCGATTGCAGAGGAGGCTGGGTTGTCTCTTTTTTCTTACGCTGACGACGCCCAAATAATTTTTTCCCTATCTGCGGGAAATGTGCAAGGCCCCTCAACTCTCCAAATGGGCTTGAGCAACATTGCATCTTGGATGAAAACCAATTTACTCAAGCTCAATGGTGAAAAAACGGAGGTCCTCATTTTTGGAAAAAATGAGGACCTTTGAGGCTCCCAACATTGGCCCAGCGAAATGGGACCCTTACCCTCGCCCACCGCTCAAGCCCGTAATTTGGGATTCATTATGGATAATAAATTATCCATGAAACAACATGCGGTAAAAACTGCAGCCACCTGCTTCACCATTTTAAAATGGTTGAAGAAAATCATTTGGATGCTCCCCAATGCTACTCAAAGGACGGTAGTCCAGGCACTTGTTACATCTAGACTGGACTATGGGAATATTCTTCTTTTGGGAGCAAACAAAGATGTGCTACGTAAGCTCCAAGTGGTGCAGAACTCTGCCGCTAGGTTACTTTATAAAATCCCTAGAATGACCTCAATCTCCAATGCTTTGAGAGATTTACATTGGCTGAAAGTGGAAAGTCGGACTAAGTTTAAAGCCCTGGACTATATGTTTAAGATTAAGATTGGGACTGCCCCTCAATACCTGCAAAATCTGGTCCGCCATTATCGGCCCTCTCGACTGTTACGCTCTACGACACAGGAATTATTCATGGTTCCCAGGACCAAACTCACAAGAATGGGGGGCCGTTCTTTTTCCTATCTTGGTCCTCTCTTGTGGAACTCTCTTCCCATAGCGATCCGCAAAGAAACACTTCACTTAAAATTTCGTAAATTAGTGAAAGCTTGGCTGTTTAATCAATAGTACTTACTCTTTTTTTATTTGTTGGTTCCTCTCGGTCTGCGCTGGGAAACCCTTTTTGGGTAGCTACGCGCATTACAAAATCAGTTAACATAACATGATTGGTACTATTTCAGATTCACTTATCACCAAAGATTTGTCACTGTGCATACAGTTTACACTCACGATCCATATTAGACTGCTAAAAGTAAATGTGGGCTCTTCGTTTCATGACCGACCTACTGATATGGCCTGAGTGCACTTATTCCATCACTTTGTCTCGGAGCAATATCGGGTCCACAAATTTATTTACTCATCAATTCATCTTTTTCAAACTCCTTTGTCCAACCTTTCAAAATGTTGTTTGTTTTTCGCAACAATCCTGTGTCTTCATTTATGCCATGCTTCTTCTGTTATAATCCCCTGAGACACCCCCTCCAGGCTTGCAACTAGCCAATTTTCCTCACATACTTATTGGCTACCCTCTAATGGAATTCTGGATAAGCAATCCGCTGTAATGTTCCTCGCACTGGGAAGATACTTCACTTCAAATGAAGAATCCTGCAACCTGAAAATCTGTTTTCCTGCTCCTTTAGTTGTGAAGATATCTATGAGTGGCTTGTGATAAGTGTGTAATTCAATATTCTAACCCCAAACAAAGGTACGGAACTGTTGTAGTTCCCACCAACAAGCAAGCGCTTCTTTTTCAATGATTGAATACGTTTCCTCTACACCTCTCAATGCCTGCGATGCGAATGCCACTATTCGTTCCTTATTACAATCTAATTGCTTCAAAAATGTCCCTAATCTGTATGCATCAGTCATTACAATTTTCTTATAGAGGGGGTCAAATGGCTTCAAAATAGGAGCTGCAGCTATGGATCACTTCACATTTACAAATAATTCTTCACACTTTTGTGTTCATTCATACTTCACCCCTTTCATTAATACCCGTCTGATCTCATTGGGATGTTGAGCAAAATGGTCTACAAATTTTGCGTAATATTCAGCGCGACCCAGGAACGACCACCATTGTTACTTATTAACAGGGCACGGAGCATTCTCTATGGCTTCTAACAATTAAATTTTGGCCTTATTCAATCTTCTGCTGCATGTCCCAAATATGTCCAGCACAGTGGATTTGCACTTTTCAACTCTAGTTGTCATACCAGAATCTCTCCGGTGACACAAAACTTGTTGTAATAATTCATCATGTACCACTTGTCCTTCCCACTCACTAAAATGTCATTTTGGAACACAACCGCACATCTAATACCTGATAATAGTTTCTGCATTATTTTCTTGAATACTTCAGAAGCTGTAGCCAGCCAAAAGATATTCACAAATACCTGTAAGCACCCTCCGGAGCCACAAAATACGTTAGCTGTTACGAATCAGGAAACCGTATGATCTGATGATAAACTTTAGACAGGTCAATGGTGGAAAAACACCTTTCCTTGTACTAAAGTGTTCAACATTTCGTTGATGGTTGGTAATGGGTGCCTGTGCACCCAAATGCAACTATTTAGGACTCTTAAACCTATTACACATGCATATTTTTCCATCAGATTTTTTAGCCAATACAATCATATCTAACTAATCAGAATCATCTGTGGGTTCTATCACACCATCCAGACACAATATTTCTAACTCCAAAGCAGCTCTTGAGAATAAATGTACTCATCTCACCTTGTGAACTTTAGGCACCCACCCTTTCTTCAGTATTATATGATGGGACAACCCCTTCAACCTCCCCAATCGTCACAGAACAATTCTGGAAAGTCTGCTTTCTACCTATCATCCTCAACTTATCTCCATCACCACAACTTGCTCTGCATGGTTTGGATACAAAGATATGCCTGAACCCTTCTGTTTTCTCCAAATAGCAACAATCTGCCCGTTCACATTACATACGCTTTACCATAGATACTTCTGCCCTTGAACGATAAAACAGTTTCAAAATACCCTATTATAGCTAACTCCACACCACAATATCCAGCAGGATTTGCATCAGGTTTTTGCAGCTCAGCATTCTCCTTCATCTTCCATGTCCTCCAGTCAATTATATTGTAAAGAGAACATGAATCCGTCCACATCGCCACAGTCACACCATGAACGGATACACTGCATTTCAGTGGCTTATAGGGTTCTACAATATTCAACACATTGTAGTCATTTTCATCTGTAGTGTTGACAATTCACCTAGAACATCATTCTCCTCACTAGACTCCTGTTCTACCAGCTGTATACTTTTACTCAGTTTATTATTCTTATTGTTGTTACCTTTAGTAGCTTTGCTCTATTCTCTTACATCGGTACGTCTTGCTTTACTCGCAGGGCAATTTATTGAAGCAGCAAGATGTTTAACACCGCCACATCTTTAACAAAAATTCTTAATTTTGAGGTAATCTTCCCTAGAAACATTGACACTTTTGTTTCGAGATTTATTGCATACTACATTCACATCTGCACCTGTATCATTAGTTTTGTTTCTCTCACATGCAACACCACTAGCATTCGGATTAAGCACTTTAAGATAGGCTGAAGGATTTTCTATCCTTTTTGCAATTGTAATTGCTTTTTCTAGCGTGGGTTCTTAAACACTAAGCTGTTTTACCTGTATTTGAATACTGTTTGCACGGTTTATCAATTAATCTCTTACTATCGCATCTTGCGACTGTTTGAATGGCTTAAAGTAGACACAATAATGCACATGCAACTCACTTCTATGCTTTCAACAGCAAGTTGTGCCCTTGGAAAAAAATGCATGCCTCTCTACGACAACATTCAATTGTTTGGCATAGTTTTCTTGCAGAATTCTCATGTCCCATTCATATTCATCATTATCTTTTATATCCTTATCATCCTTCAGTCTGTTATGTTATGTTATGTTAAAGGTGATTTGTAAAGCGCTCGTTCATCAGGCGGTTTCTTGGCGCTGAGGGGGGGCGTCCGTGGTTGCAGATGATAATAGTTTAGTTGTATGCTTGGGTAAAGAGCCAGGTCTTAAGTAATTTCCTAAACTTGGTGTAAGAGTCAGCAGTACGCAAATGGGGGGGCAGGATGTTCCAAAACTGGGGGGCCAGAATCGTATATCTCAATCCTCCATGTTTTTTCCGTTTGAAAGTGTGGGGGATCAACAAATTTTTGTTAGAGGAGCGTAGATCACGGGAAGGGATGTACCGTTGTATGTTAGAGGCGATGAAGACGGGTCCATGGCCTGAAAGGGCTTTGTAGATGGTGCAGCCCAACTTAAATAGGCAGCGTTGAAGTAGAGGGAGCCAGTGGAGGCTTTTCAGCATTGGACTCACTCGTTGATGTTTGGGCTGACCAAAGATGAGCCTAGCTGCCTGGTTCTGGACGAGTTGCAACCGATGTAACTGGTAGGCTGGTATACCAGTATAAAGGGAGTTTGCGTAATCGATCCGCGAGATGACCAGGGCAAGTACCACTTGGGTCAGAGCTGCAGTGGAGAGAAATCTGCTGATTTTCCGAATTCTTCGGAGTTGAAAAAAGCACGCAGAGACCACTGAGCTGATCTGGGCCTTCATGGTAAGATCGTTACTGATGATAATTCCTAAGCTTTTTACCGAGTTAGCAGGGAGAGGAGGGCTCCCTAACAGCGGTGGCCAAAAGTTGGAATCCCAGGGATTGGCCAAACCGCCTGTGAGAATCAACTCTGTTTTGTCTGGGTTTAATTTGAGTTGATTGATGTTCATCCAGTCGCTAATGAAATTCATAGTGGATTTGAAGTTGGACACAGATGATACGGAGGTGTCGATGTTGAATATCAACTGAAGGTCGTCAGCGTAGTTAGACTACGACCTCTCTATTGCGCAGGGCCAAGACTAAAGGAAAGATGTACAAATTGAAAAGTAGGGGTGAAAGAGAGGAGCCCTGCGGGACCCCACAGGTTAATTTCTTTTCCTCTGCTCTAAAGTTGGCCAGACGAACCGATTGGGAGCGGTTACTGAGAAAGGAGGTAGTCCATTTCAGGGGCAGGCCCTGGATCCCAGCACAGCCGACACGGTCGATCAACAATTGGTGATCGACCGTGTCGAAAGCAGCTGACAGATCGAGGAGAACCAGGGCCTGAGTATTGTCCTGATCAGCCCCCTTCTCAGTTCAGTCCATGACCGCCAGAATGACGGATTCGGTGGAATGTTCGGGTCTGAAGCCTGCCTGATGGGGTCCAGATAATGGGTCTGTTCTATAAAGGAGCTGAAGCAGGTGGCAACATGGGCTTCAAGGATCTTACTCAGGTAGGGTAGCAGAGAAATAGGGCGGTAGTTGGCCGGAGTTGAGGGGTCTAAACTAGGTTTCTTGATAATGGGGACCACTTCCGCCATTTTAAAAAGATTTGGGACGGTCCCTTGGGCCAATGAATTATTGAGAAGCTGTAGGGGGGGGTTAGGATAGCGCAGAAAAATGTCCCGAAGAATATAGGGAGGACAGCTGTCCATGGGGGATCCAGAACCCACTTTTGTAAGTAGGGCGAAGAAGGCCTCTCTGGTAATAGGTGGAATACCATCTAGATACACCAGGTTCTTACGTGGATGATGGAGAGTCAGAGAAGTAGAGGATTTAGGAATGCTAGCTTTAATGGTGACAATTTTCTCGATAAAGAAAGTATTGATTGAGTCGCACAAAGATTGTGAAGGAGCGGGTTTAACAGTGACTCGGTCTAATTTAGAGAGTTCGTCCACAATTGAGAAAATATCCTTCGCTTTATTTGTGGAATGTAGTACCTTAGCCGAGAAATATTCTGTCTTAGCTTGAAGGATAGCGGTTTTGTAGTCTCTAGAGAGGGACAAAAAAATTGGCCTTTTGATTGGGGCTATAATCTCATCGCCATTTACGTTCAGCTTTCCTCAGGGCTGTTTTCTTTATTTTCAAATCTGCCGAAAACCAGCGTTGGGCGTCATGGGGCCTCTTTCTTTTAACTTTCCTTAATGGTGCTATCTTATCTCTAGCCGAGTCCAGCCAGGTGTTAATATTTTCGGCTTGCACATGGAGAGACTCCTCCGAAACCGGAGGGGATGAGACTGCTAACAAGGAGCAAAATTCATTGGTATCCACCCGCCGCCAATTTCTGGCCATAAAGTTGCCAGTCTGAGGAGCATGATTTGGCAGGGCATTGGGGAAAAAGAAGGAAATGAGGTAGTGATCTGACCATGGGCAGGGAAGAACCTGTAGATGGGAGATTTCTAAGTTGGCAGACCAAACCTGGTCTAAGGTATGCCCTTTGGTATGGGTAGCTACTTTTATATGCTGGAGGCAATTCATGCCTGCTAGTAGTTCCGTGAATTCGATAGAGCAGGGGCTTTCTTGTGGATCATTTGGCCAGAAATTGAAGTCACCAATGATCAGAATTCGAGCGTTGTTGACCACCACCTCAGCCATCATATCACCCAGTAATTGGGGGAATGTAGGCATATGATTGGGGGGTCTATAGAATAGAGCACAGATGAATGAGGAAACATTGGTCTCAAATTTTAGCAAAAGGCTATCAACTGAGGGGATACCTATGGGGACTAGTGATGTAAATTTAAGTTTCTGGTGGACTATGGCTGCGACTCCTCCTCCTGCCTTGCCCGCAGGTCTATCTGTCTGGAGAATATAATAGTTGCCAAGGAGTGCCGCGAGAATATCGGGGGCAGAATCCTCTGTCAACCATGTTTTGGAAAGAAGGAGAATGTCAGGCTTCTCTGTGTCCAAGAGGCAGAAGATCTCCAGTTGGTGTTTCACCATTGAGCGTGTGTTTAAATAGTATACTGCCAGTCCCTCTATTGCCTGGTGCATAGAGGTAATAGGCAGTGGCTGGCTTTGGTTGTTGGGTGTCAGCTCTTGACTGAAGCCTTTGGATGTGTTTTCAGGGTAGGGGTTCCTACGGGACAGGAGTCCAAGAGTATTTAATTTGGCCTTGGTGCGGGGGCTAATGGGCCCGGTCCCTTGCATTAAGTTAAGTTCTTGCGCAGTATATGTAGTGAGAGGGGCATACCTAGCCCCTGGTCCCTTCTGGGCGCGGACGGGCGCAGGGAGAAGTGAGTTCATTAAACTCTTTCTCCCCTCTACCCCCAAATGTTGTTTTAGTGTAGTTAGTTTCCTTTTCTAGACATAACCATCCCCACCAATGGCTTCTAAGTAGGTTTCAGATGCCTCTCTCCAATCTTCCCACAATATTGCTGGGTCATCTCGATGTTATAAAAACATTGGAGGGGTAATGATGGATGACATTTTAAAATCTGATAAGATAAAATAAAAACTTAAAACAAATAAGGTAGTCACCGCAGTCAAATGATCTAATCTTCTTGGCATGTATACTGGTGCACTAGCAGTCTATTCCTTAGAACAATAGTCTTCATTTATTTATTTTACTATTAATATAGTCCTGTTATTGTGTTGCCTACATAAACAGTCTGCTTTCATAACCAGTAAGAAGTCTTTCTTCGTTTCTTCTATTCCTGAAGCAGTCCTACTTTCATGCCAATGTGATGAAAGCAACCAAGCTTGTTATGCCACAGACCCATTTGACAGTCCCATCCTCTCGTTACCATGAGGACATGAAGTTTTTAAAAATGTAATTGTAACAAACAAAAATGTCTTTATTTTGGTTACAAGAACCATAAAAGAAGCAAGCATACAAATCATGATAAAATCGTACTAAGCTAAAAAGAGCGTTCAGGAGAAGAGTGTGCAAATGAGAAAAAGCGCTCAGGTTGACATAATAAAACAGCATGGACGTAGCATGGGTGTTACAGTTCACAATATTTCATGGTTGTGATCTCTCTGGCAAGACTACGAGGTTAAAGTGCTAAGGCATTATCAGAACTTGTACAATCAATTTCCAGATTTTTGGCCCAAACGCTGAACAACAAAGGATGATTGCCCCTTCTCCGAAGATAGTGCCCTTTCACTATTTCAACAATGGACAAGATTAAAATACATAAAATATTGACATAAAAACTGTTATTTACAATGTAAAATAACGGCAATGGCGATTTAAACCACTCTTGTCTGGTCAGTACAGTCTCCATTTTGTCGATCAGGACCAGGCAACGATGTTAGCTGCGTCCTCCTTCTAATCGCCCAAAAGTGGCCTAGGAATTTCGCCATGGCACAGGCGAAAAGAGGTCTAGCATCTGACTTTAGTATCCGTAGTGCGACTTTAGAGCTTCGGGTCTCTAATTGTCTGCGCGTAGGCTGTGCAGGTGAAAAAGATATGACCTATTGATTCGTGTGCACATGAACAAGAGGGACAACCCTTAGGTTGGGATTTGTTGATCAGCCAGGAATTAGAAAAAGCGTTACTAGGTAAGCTACCGTGTCTGAACTGTGTGTACAATTTCCTGTCGGCTGGCACCTTGATAATATCAAAGTAGCTTTCAAAAAGACGATTAGTTTTCAGGTCAAGGAAAGCATCTGTTAGGCTGCCGAGTTGTCTTGTCAGGAGGTTATTCTGATCAACCCATGCCCAGTACAAAAGTTTTACTTGGCCTCTGGAATGAGATGGTGGATGGCCGATAACGTGATTTGGCAGACCAATGCTGGACCGAAGAGCGTCTACCTGTTTGATCCAGCCAATTTTATTAGTGGTATCCAAATTGGAGATCTCACAAAGGGCAGCAGCATAAGGTGCCAGTTCAGGAGTAGTGACCAGTCTGTGCCAAAACAGCAATGGGCGAAGCCTCGCAAGATCATTGATAGACTTCATACCCAGATCAAGCTTAAGAGGAAAGAGAGGCGTGCTTAGGGGAAGGGATATCAAGTTCCTAAGGAACTTATTTTCTACAACTGCAAGCTCATTTGTGTGTACTGTGCCCCACAGCTCTGCCCCATAGAGAGCACTGCTCATGGCCTTACAGCTGTACAGTTTGAGAGCAGGAACTACTGGCTTAGTATACGATAGGCAATGCTCCCGCTTCAGAGCCCCAGTTAGCTGGGTGAATTTCAAGGATGCCTTCTCTAGATGTTTCTTCCAAGCCATTCCCTCAGATAGTTTGATACCCAAGTAGTCGATAGAACTGACCCTCTCGAGCGGGACATTGTCCAGGTACAAGTTTCCCTTAAAGGATTTGTGAGGGTTCAGCATCATTAGCTTGGTTTTGGTGGTATTAATGACCAAGCCCCTCACCTCGTAAAAGGCCTTGAAATGATTCAAAAGTTTTTGGAGACCCATAGGGGTTTTGGAAACCAGTAGGGTATCGTCAGCGAATAGTAGTGTGGAAATGTTATGGTTCGCCAAAGATGGTGCATCAGCTGGTACGGAGCACAGAAGGTCTGCTACCTGATTAACGTACAGGGAAAAAAGGGTTGGGGCTAAAACACATCCCTGACGGAGCCCCCGCTGGATCTTAATAGGCTCGGTGGATTGACCCTGGTTTCCCCATCTCACCCGGGCGTAGTTTTCGTCGTGCAACTTGATTAAAATTTCCAGGATCGTCGGGGGCATTCCCATATCCCTTAGCACCCGCCAGAGTGACTCCCTGGGCACAAGGTTGAATGCTGTTTTTAGATCTATAAAGGCAAGGTATAAACTTCCCTTGCCCAGAACAACTACCTTCCAATATAACGTGCCAAGACGGAACACTTGATCGATTGTGCCGGTCTTCCGCCGAAATCCTGCTTGGAGTGGATAGAGGATGTCATTTGTATGTGAATTTGGAATCGGATAACAAATATGTTTAGAAGGCAAGTAATAGCGTAATGAAAGAGGTAGCACTGCAGGTTAACGCTACCACATTTGCGAGGAATCCTTTGCTGCTCGAGGAATGTTTATTTTTGAAACCAGCATCATGAGAGCTCATCTGATGAATTGCTTGCTGCTTGCAAATGTTCACTTTTGAATTAAACTCTGTTAAGGCTTGAGGTTTATTTATTTATTTGAAAAGTTTTATAAAGCGCGAACGAGACCCAGACAGGTATTAGAGCGCTGTACAAAATAACTAACGACCTGAGGAAACCGCATGAGTACAATACAATAAGGAGACATAAGAGGTACCTGAAACATAAAAAGTAAATGGGGGTGCAAGGGGAAGACGAAGTAGAAAGTGATCAACTGGTAACAGCCCTACTAGAAGGTGCTGGGAAGTTTTAGCAGAGCACTAAGTCAAAAGGACAACAAAATACATTTCGCAACACAATGTAAAACGATTGTCAAGGAAGTGACTAGCAAATGTCATAGAGGCTATTGCTGATGTTCATCCAAGAGTAGCCATTTGACCTGATTTTTAAATGACGCAGTCGAGGGGTTGGCTCTGATCTCCGTCGGAAGGGCATTCCAAATTCTTGGAGCCAGCCCTGAGAAGGAGCGGTTGTAAGTTCTTTTTTGTTGAATTTAGGAGGTTTCAGTAGTAGAGTATTGGAGCTCCTTAAGTTCAGACTGGAACCGGAGAGCTCAAGTTTTTTTGGCCAGGTAAACGGGGGTATTGAAGTGAATAGCTTTGTGTCAGACAAGCTATCTTGAAGCGGATCCTTGCTTCGATGGAAAGCCAGTTAAGTTGAATTAAGTCAGGTGCAATATGATCATGCTTTCTGGAGCACGTGATGAGTCTGGCAGAGGCGTTCAGAGTAGCTCTTAGCGGAGCTAACCTAGTCTTAGGAAGCCCAGCTAGGGTCACCAAACCATATTCCAATCGTGAGAACTAGGGATTGGACTGCTGACTGGATGTCCTCAGGAGATGGGAAAGGCTTGAGGTGATTTCCTTACTACTCAAGCGATGTTTGCTTTAGAAATATTTTGATAAGTTGAGGAAAATATACTGGTCAAAGGCAAGACATGCACAAAGATCAAAGCAGAGGCACAGAGTAAAATTGTAAATCCATAATGCCATAATTATGCACTCCAAAATTAAATTATTTAAAGCACTTCAAGTCCAATTAATGCATGTACCATCCACATATGAATGTTAAAGATGAGTTAAATTTCTTCCTTTCTGCTGTTCGTTGTTGCCAACCGTTACCATCCTTCAGAGTATTTAGAATGGGGGGGGGGGCAGAATGCTCTACCCTCGCAGAATCTTAGGCGGTAGGATCCAGGAGCAAGGTGTGCCCAAACCGGTCTGGGGCGTGGGATCAGGGTAACATGGGTCTTTTAGGGTCATGTCAGTTATATTTGGGTCCCATTTTATCTCTTGTGTACAAACCGGCTGGCAGTGACAGTTTAACAATGTTCGATGCATATGAGCTGTAGATCATATGCGTTAGCATAGATCGCCATCTGGTGTTGGGCCCGGATGTTTGCACTTTGTTTTTCTTTGGAGAAGTCTTTGTAGTCACGAGGTAGGTGACTCCTCCCTTTGGTGATAGTGCGCATGGGCATCGACTCCATCCCCAGATTGTTTTTTTCCGCCATTGGGTTCGGATGTGTATTGCTGTACTCCGGTTCGGTATCGTTTTCGAACCCCTTCGACGCGCAATCCTCTACAGTATGGTCTTGGATCGCGGTTTCCCATTCGACGCACATCGTAGAATTTGTAAAACCTTCGATCGGGAACTTCAAGGCGGGCCGTCGGGCCTACCCGTGCCAACCACGCCAGCAGTTGATGGAACGGACTCCATTTAAACTATGTCCCGGGTGTCGTGCTAAGTTCCCACGCACCGACCTGCAACCTGTGCTTCTCCCCGGAACACGACGAGAAGGGCTGCGGAGCGTGTCGATCGTTCCGATCGAAAAAGACTCTTTGTGACCGTCTGGCTCGACGACACAAAATGCAACGTGACAGCGGCTCCGTACCGGACATCTTTGGCGAAGATTCAGAGGCTCCCCGTACATACGTAGAGTCCGAGGAAGAAGAACCGGTCTCCGTCTCTGAAGCCGACTCCGACATGGAGGAAGACCTGAACATCACCCCGGGTCAACGTACCGTGAGTACAAACCCCCATGTGACCACGCACCATAAAATACCTAAGGCTCCGGCATTACCCCCGCTCTCGGACTCTGGTCCACGCCGACAAAAAGTTTCTAATGCCCCGTGCTCTGGCCCGGCTACGAAACATAAGGACAAGCCTGCTGGCTCGAGCCGGCCCCATTCCGGTACCGAAACACCACCTTCGGCACTGAAACATAAACCGCCTCATGTGCCACTCCCTACATCGCCGGCACAAAAAACACCTTCGGCACCGAAGGCCTCTGAGCCGAAAAAAGCTTTGGAGCCGAAATCGTCCACACCAAAATCCTCAGCACCTAAAAGCTCGGAGCCGTCAACCTCCACACGTAACACTCTGAGCTGAAACATCCCGCTCCGAAAGATTCAGGTTCTAAACACAAAAGTAAGCATTCGGACTCGGAACATTCGGCGCACAAAGATAAATCTTCCACGCCGAATCCCATTCCTAAGGAGAAAGACACTCCTTCCAAGGAACTTCCATCCAAAGACACAGTTTTGGACCCAAAATAGAAAAGACTCAGTATCGATCCCAATACTGGACATCTTACAGCCACTCTTCCAAAAAAAATGGAAGCTGCATCTCGTAGAGGACTGTCCTATTCCTCTAAAAAGAAGGATATGGGTATTAACCCATCTCCCCCTTGCATACCTCCTTCTCCTCCACCTAACCCACATTTACTAATTACACCATCAAATTCACCACCACCCCCATTTTCACCTGAACCACAGGATGATGATTATGGGGATGGGGACGAAGATCAGGACATACCACAAGACATTCCACATGACACTGATCCATGGGAAGATTACAATAAGGACCCGGATCACACTAAGGACCCTGACCTGTATCCCTCCAGACCCTCCCCTCCTGATGACAATATAGGCTTTGTACAGCTTATTAACAGGGCTGCTCAATACCACGGGGTGGAGCTACACTCAGACCCTCTAGAGGAGGATTTTCTTGTAGAGACATTCACACATTCACAGAAGTCCACTAATACTTTACCCATGCTCAAGGGCATGATAAAACACGTAGACGAGGTCTTTAAGGACCCAGTCAGAGCCAGAATACTGACCCTAGAGTGGATAAAAAGTACAAACCTGTTCCTTCAGACCCTGCATATATTAGGGGGCAGTTGCCCTTAGACTCTCTCGTCGTATCTAACGCCTGCAAAAGAGCTAATTCCCAAACTACAGGCGACACCCCTCCTCCTGATGAGTCTAAATTAATAGATGCATCAGGCAAACGAGTGGCCTCACAGGCTGCTAACCATTGGCGAATCGCCAATGCTCAGGCCCTGTTAGCACGCTACGACAGAGCTCACTATGATGAGTTAGAAAAACTCATCCAACACTTGCCTGATGAGTACAAGACAAAGGCTAACGACCTCATTCAAGAAGGGAAGCTTATCACCAATACTTCCATAAAATGTGCACTAGATGCAGCAGACGCAGCATCTCGTGCCATCAACACCAGCATACTATTACGCAGGCATGCTTGGCTTTGAATCTCTGGATTCAAGCAGGAGGTTCAATCCTCCATACTCAATCAGCTCTTTGATAAAGAGCATCTTTTGGGCCAACAGTCGACACTTCACTTGAAAAGATGAAAAAGGACTCCGAAACTGCTAAGTCCATGGGGGCCTTGTAATTACCTTCCAGCAGGGGTTCCTTTCGCCGCTCCTTTTAAAGAGGTGGCTCAAAAACAGTGTCGTCAGAGACTCCCTCCTCCTCTTATAAAAACACCCAATCCACCTCCACCAGAGGATATTTTCGAGGCGGCTACAGGGGAAATAATAACCAGGGACGAGGCAGAGGTAATTCCACCTGCACTTCCCCTGCCAATAAACAATGACTTCCCTACACTACCCCCCGATCATTTAACACCTGTCGGGGGACGTCTCTCACAGTTCCTACCTGTCTGGAATTCAATCACCACAGACAAGTGGGTAATACAAATTATCTAACATGGTTATTGCCTGGAACTTACCAGCACCCCACCAACAATCCTTCCGAGACAGCGTGCAATGTCATCAGAACATCTCACCCTGTTAAAACAAGAGGTTCTCTCTCTGTTACACAAACAAGCAATAGAACCGGTCCCATTACGTCATCAAGGAATGGGAGTGTACTCCCTATACTTTTTGATTCCAAAAAAGGACGGCTCCCTCAGCCCATATTGGACCTAAGACAATTAAACCTCTACATTCAATCGGACCACTTCCACATGATCACCCTTCAGCAGGTGCTTCCATTACTTCAGCAAGGCGACTTTCTTTCCACCCTAGATTTAAAGGACGCCTACTTCCATATTCCCATTCACCCAGCTCACAGGAAATATCTCAGGTTCGTGTTGGACGGACAACATTACCAATTCAAAGTCCTCCCATTCGGTGTAACTACAGCACCAAGAGTCTTCACCAAGTGCCTAGCAGTAGTAGCAGCGCTTTTAAGAAGACAACACATTCAAGTCTTCCCTTACTTAGACGACTGGCTAATAAAAGTCAAGTCTCAACACAGCTACATACATCACACTCACAAGACAGTTCAGCTGCTTCACGACTTGGGATTCACGGTCAACCTCACCAAGACTCATCTTCAACCCTCCAATACGCAAGCGTACCTAGGAGCCACAATAGACACTTGCAAAGCTCTAGCGTACCCCAACCCAGTCAGAATACGCAACATGCAAACACTAATATCACAGTTTCAACTGCAGCACTCATTACCAGCACGAGTGTTTATGCAGTTGATCGGAATGATGGCGTCTTGCATTCTAATTGTTCCTTACGCAAGACTCCAAATGCGTCCCCTACAAGACTGCTTAGCACGTCAGTGGAACCAGGCTCAAGGTCAGTTAACCGATCTGGTGTTGGTGGACAGCCGCACTCATCGCTCTCTGCAGTGGTAGAACACACACAACCTTTCCAAAGGGCGGCCATTCCTCGACCCGGTTCCACAGATAGTACTCACAGCAGACTCATCCCTCACTGGTTGGGGAGCTCATCTTCAACAACATACCATTCAGGGCATATGGACACTATAACAGAAACAACTCCAAATAAACCATCTGGAGCTGCTAGCAATTTTTCTGGCTTTGAAAGCTTTTCAACTACACATAGTAGGCAAAGCTGTCCTAGTCCGTACAGACAATATGACAGCAATGTACTACATACAAAAACAAGGGGGGACACACACACACTACAGCTTTCACACCTAGCTCAAAGCATATGGAGATGGGCCATACCTCAAAAGATATATCTCCTTGCAGAACATCTCCCAGAAGTAAACAATCAGATTGCAGATCTGCTCAGTCGTCAAAGACAACAGATCCATGAATGGGAACTACATCCTCAAGTACTCCTCCCATTCTTCCAGATGTGGGGCTACCCAAAAATAGATCTGTTCGCCACACACCTCAACGCAAAATGCCCAAACTTCGCGTCCAGGTATCCACACCCATTGTCCAAAGGCAATGCGCTATGGATGAACTGGTCAGGGAAATTTGCTTACGCTTTTCCACCTCTCCCGCTAATTCCATTAGTGGTTCGGAAGCTCAAGCAACATTTCCTCACAATGATCCTAGTTGCTCCCACATGGGCTCAGCAACCATGGTACACAACCCTCTTGGAACTATCAGTAGTTCCTCATCAAAAGTTACACCTCTCCCCCATGCTTCTCACTCAGAACCATGGAGAGATAAGACATCCAGATCCCAGTCAACTCAACCGTGCGATCTGGCACCTGAAATCATAGAGTTTGGCTACCTTAATCTCCCACCAGACTACATGGACGTCATTAAAGAGGCTAGACGCCCTACCGCAAGAGCATGCTATGCAGCAAAATGGAAACTATTTGTATTTTATTGTACTAACAATAAAATCAACCCATTAGATGCTTCTACTCAAAACATAATTTGCTATCTGTTACACTTACAACGTGCTAACTTAGCATATACATCTATACGATTACATCTTGCCGCAATAGCGGCTTACCTACAAAACAGACAACACTTGTCTTTGTTTCGTGTACCCGCTATCTAAGCTTTTATGGAAGGACTCAAAAGAATCATTCCTCCTAGACTTCCACCTTCTCCCGTGTGGAATCTTAACATAGTCCTTACAAGACTCATCGGCCCGCCATTTGAGCCTTTGCACAAATGCGAACTACAGTTTCTAACTTGGAAGGTAGCCTTCCTTATAGCCATCACATCTCTTAGAAGAGTTGGTGAGCTCCAGGCACTAACCATAAAAGAACCATTTTTACAAATTCACCACAATAAAGTGGTTCTTAGGACTAACCCAAAATTTTTACCCAAAGTCGTTTCGGCCTTTCACCTCAACCAGTCTGTTGAGTTACCCGTGTTTTTTCCTCAACCAGACTCAGTAGCAGAACGTGCTCTTCACACGTTAGATGTGAAAAGAGTGATACTTTATTACATTGAAAGAAGCAAATCTTTTAGAAAAATTAAGCAACTCTTTGTTGCTTTTTCCCCACCACTTAAAGGCAATCTCATTTCAAAAGCAGGTATTGCGTGGTGTATAGTTAAGTGCATCCAAATATGCTACCTCAAGGCTAAACGCACCTTAACAATTCCCCCTAGAGCGCACTCTACACACAAACTAGGGGCTTCTATGGCATTCTTAGGGAACATGCCCTTAGATGACATCTGCAAGGCTGCAACATGGTATACGCCACACACATTCACAATGCACTATTGTGTAGATATGTTAGCAAAACAACAAGCTAGTGTGGGCCAGGCAGTTTTAAGAACACTATTTCAAACCACTGCAACAGATACAGGTTAGCCACCGCTGGGAAGATAACTGCTGTATAGTCTATACTAACGCATATGATCTACAGCTCATATGCCTCGAACGGAAAATGCTACTTACCCAGTATGCATCTGTTCTTGGCATATAAAGCTGTAGATTCATATGCACCCACCCGCCTCCCTGGGTACCTTTATCTGTTGTAGTATTATCTTACTTAGATACACTATACATGGACATCTCTTTCTACTGTTACTAACTCCATCACCCTCACGGCAAAACAATCTGGGGATGGAGTCGATGCCCATGCGCACTATCACCAAAGGGAGGAGTCGCCTACCTCGTGACTACAAAGACTTCTCCAAAGATAAACAAAGTGCAAACATCTGGGCCCCACACCAGATGGCGATCTATGCTAACGCATATGAATCTACAGCTTTATATGCCAAGAACAGATGCATACTGGGTAAGTAGCATTTTCCTTTCCCCACCCACCCAGGTTATAGTTTTGGTAAGGCAGGTGCACAGGGATAGGGGGTTTTTGTTGTTCATGATTGTCTCTTTGATGAGCATGTGCTTTTGGCGGTTTTGTACACAAGTTTAAAAGTTATTGTAGGAAATGTTGGTCATATTTAGACCCAGTCGAAGTTTCGGCGGGGGTGGGAGGAGGAGAAGTTTATCATTGGAATGAGTTGGCAGCAGTGCTGTATGCCCGAGGTTTGGATGCAGGGCGTTTGAGTGAGGCGAGTTATTATTGGATTTTGTATGGTTTGGTTGGGAAGGGTTGCTTTGGGGAGAGGGGGAGGATGATTTGGATAGTTATTAAGATGTATGGTGAGGCCAGATTGATTTTTAGTATGTAAGGCGTAGAGCCAAGTTTGGTATTAAAGCTTGTTTACCTGCTTCATTAAAGCGGCATTTTGCACACTATCACGTAGTCCGTCTTTCTTGGATACGTCATCCTGCCCGAAGTGGGGCCTTGAATCAAAACTCGCCCGTTGCCTGTGAATGGAAGCTGCCAATACCATCAGAATTGTAGCATGAACAATTTATTAACAGAAATTGTAGCTCAAGTAAAGTGGCTAAAACCCCGACAGCACATCACGTTTCAACTGATTACATAAGAACCTGTTCTCCCCCACCATTTTATAACAGAACAATCAACTAACAGGACATTACGATCAAACATCATGCAGTTGTTATAGACATAAATGATAATGGCTCACACAGTTTCGTGTTCCCTTGTATGTAGGAATTGCACATATGCTGAACAACTTGCTGCTTTACGGCTATGTTAATGAATTTGTGCTGTACCCAAATACTCAATTAAGAGCTAGGTTAAAACAAATATATATAAAAACGCCTCTGCCTAGCAATTGTTATGTTATGTTCAAATTCATTTTTTAGAGCGCACGTTCACCAAACGGTTTCTTGGCTATGGGCAGAATGGTAGCAATTCCAGACAGTAAGTGGGTGTCAATTGTAAGCGTGGGAGAAGAGCCAAGTTTTGAGTGATTTCCTAAATTGAGTGTTGCCTCTTTTATGTTTGTTTAAGCAAAGCAACCAAAGAAAGACCCTTCTTAGAATTTGCCTTTGGGGTCCTATTGGGACACTCCTGAATCTAATGTCCAGTTTGCAGATATTTGTAAAAGTATGTATGTGACAATTTAAATTGTCCATCAAGCTCTTATAATAGCCTCATAACTCCCCCTTTCATACATTGTGAAAAGTGTATCAAGCCTTTTGTTTCCTATGCAACCACTTTTATTTTAATGCTTCGATCTTGTTAGTCTACTTGAAGTTGCAGTTTATCTCCGATTTTTAGTTTTAAAGAAATGTTGAAAGAAAACAGCACTGTTTTTGTCAAATGTACTGCTTCTCTGATTCAGAAAAGGTTGCAATTGATGAGCAGGTTTTCATTTATTAAGTGTTATTTTCATATTAAAACTGTGTTGTCAAAGGGTTTATGGAGATCCTGCACCTGTGAAGAACTATTCTTCTGCTTACCTAATCCAATAGATGGTTAGGATAGGGATTTAGGATTACAGGTAAGTAACTTTTTATTCTTTTGTAAATTCTTTTTCAATAGTGGGAACATTAAACCTGGTATGTGGCATTGTTTTGGGGTTCGAGATTTTATCATCACTTTTTGTTTCTGCTCAACAGAAATCTTGGAGAACATGGAATGCTTTTGAAGGAATACTCACTCTTTCAAAAAAAAACACGAATAAATACATACCCTACAAATATTGCATTGTACGAGGTGGGAAGAAGGAGTATGAACATATTTACAAAATGGATGTGCCAGAAGGAACTATTGTAAATCGCTGCCTGGGCATAAATGAAAAATATCTAATTAATGGAGGTAAGCCATGTGTGTGCAAATCTTATTTGACGACAATAGGAGAGTGGTATCCTGTCTTGTGTGTAGGAGCATCAAGCTATTGCTGTTTATGAGAACAGAAGCAACTGCCATACAGAGGAGTTGATGCTGTGTATATGGTGTCAGTAGTAGGAAATCTCATGCAAAATTTCAATATTGTTCTGCATCATTCTGTTGTACATTAACATGAAGTTCACATTTCACCATCTAGTTTTGGGTGTCTAAAAAATGGGTTTTGAATAAACATTTGTTTGGACGAAACCTATAGGAGTATTTTAGAATCACATTTTGACATTGCATAAAAACCAAAAGCACACTTTGATCAGAACACCCACAGTGGCCCCTTCAGATTTCTTTTTTTCAACCACTTGATCTGAATTCATACATATCATTGAAGATGGTCTCTAAATAACAATGTCGTTTCCACTTAGTAGCATCAGGAAGGAACACTGAATAGCCAGCTGAGACAGACAAGTCACCGACATGAGAGAGGAAATGCAGACCCATTCTTTTAGTTGAAAGCCAGTTTCCTAATCCGTCCGCTATAGGGCATATGAGAATGACTCAATCTAATAATTGGTAAAGGCCAATCAGCGCTGCATTCGAGCAGGCAACTGGTATTTTCCTGAATCGACCGAAATAGGGCCTGCAGTCTTTGTATTCAGTGAGATCACAACAGCACTTAAGGGCAGGCATGCACATGTTTTTGCAGTAAAGCATTTTAGTCTAAAAGAGATTGTTGTGGGTTGGCTCTTTATCACTAATGTTTTTATTAAGCCAGCTCAAGTAGGTGTTGATGAGAAGTATGGTGCAGTGTATTTGGAGTCAGAAAGGGAAGAATCTCTTCAGGTTTGGATACTTTTACAGAGGGAGGGGGGAGAGAGGACTAAATATTTTTAAAACATTCCAGAAAGGCAAAAGTCTACCTTTCTACCAGTTGTCTTAGTCTCAAAATGCCTGTGAAATGGCATTCATAATAACCATGATTTGTTTCTGGTGTGCAAGCTGCTGCAGTTGAGAAACACATTAAATCATGAAATGCAAAGAGCAATACATAGGGCCATGTGTATGAAAGTCTGTTTGCATTCGCAAACGGTGCGATTCAGTAAAATTGGCCGTTTGCGAATGCAAAATAGCCTTTTATGATGTATGAAAGGCTATGTAGTCGCACTTTTAGTTAATGGCAAAAATTGCGATTACCTAAAATTGCAACATCAAATAGGGAATTGCAAATTGTGATTCCCTTAGGACATGTATGAAGCATTTTCCAAATGCAAACTGTGCATTTAGGAAAATGCAAATACCATCGACTTCAAGTCGAAGGTAACCATGTGCAAACTTTGAAAAATGCACAAAACTGCATTTTCAAAGTGACATGTAGCGCGCACATGCCCGAATAGGCGCTTTACATGTGCACATTCATTTTTTTGGGGGTGCTTCAGGGGGGCTTAGGCCCCCGGGCGCCCTTAGTTTTGCATTAGCTAATTTGCAATTCCCAATTAGGTAATCCAAATTAGCTAATGGAAACCATTCGCACCTATGGGCCTTCTGTCCCATAGGAACGAATGGAGTACTATTACCTAATAGCGATTCACTATTTACCGAATCGCTATTAGGTAATACCCATCTTTGGCGATTCCTTACATACGTTGCATTTTGCGATTACCAAATATCGATTCAGTAAAAACCACTATTTAGTAATCGCAAAATGCTTTTTGATACATGTGGCTCATAGACGCTTATCAACTTTGAAGTGCACAGACATGTCTCAGCCTTTGGCTGTGAGGCTCAGCAGTGAAATTCAGATATGGATCCCAACCTGTCACTACTGGAACTTATGTGAAATATTACACTGGAAGTTGATTTATCTACTCTAAGGAGGTCCTGGCCACAACTGTATTCTTTCATCAATGAGGAATAAAATGTGGTGAAGCAAGTAGACTTCAGGGACACATGAGGGCCAAAGTGAGTAATTTAAGCTCTTGAGTATTGATCCCCTTCTACCTAAATCTGTGTGGCAGCACATCTGGCTTCTCATATGAGTGGGAGCGAGTTATACTAGATCTCTGCGTCTTGTAGACAGCAGGAGACTCCCACTCTTTTTTTTTTTTTGCGGAGCAGGTTTAGATAGTCTTTGGGTGATCTCAAACTCCTCTCCTCTTCCATCCAGGCTGCGTTACCCTGGTCCTCACCATGCATGGCATTGTAGGGATTGAAAGCTCTGGAGATAGGCCAGTGTGCACAAACATAACCTCATAGATAGAGGAAGTCAAATTAAAGCTTCTGAAACTGCAACCTTTGGGTGCCTGAAAAATGTCATATTGTATTGTGTGCCAGACTGGTAGAGTGAAAAACCAGCAAAAATGCAAGGTGAATGTAAAGAAACAGATATTTGAAGAGAAAAAGGCTATTCATAAATTGTTTAGAATGCCCACTGGATAATTTGGCCATAAAAATTCAAGCAAAGAGCAATGCTGTTAAGGAGTGACAGGGTATCCGTAGTACAACAAATAAATCACTTCAGAAAGAGAAATAACTTAAGAGAAGGTGGAGACTTAGGCAGGTTTCCCTGACCCTACTTTGTGGATCACCACATTCTGGCCAAGGCAGACTAGCTCCCTGACTTACCCACCTTAGTGATGGACCAGGAACAGAAACACTGGAGAGATTTCTGTTTTTTCAAAAGATTTTGTCAAGTTTAGAAGTAGTTTTCTTTGTGACTTAGCGGTCTATATTGAACAGATGAGTTCAAGGTCATTGAGCAAGGGCAGGGGAAGGGTTGAGTCATGATTACATTCAAATGATGTGTAATTGTAGAATTCAAATTGCATGGATCATGCAGAATGTCATGGTATATAGCCAAGTAGAACGAAGGCTTCATATGCCCAGAAAAGCTTTCACTTCAGAGGTCTCATCTAAAGGTACAATACTGCTCATGCACCTAGGCCACTGATATTGATTCAGAAGAATAAATGATGAGCAGAGCTACAGGCACTTGCCTAACACATGTTTTAAGCACCCCCTAAGGAAGATACATGGTTTCAGTTTCTCATGCTGAACTTTAATGCACATAGCTCTAAACCCTTTTAATTTAGTCCCAGAAACAGTCTTGGACATGCAAACAGTAATCAATGACTGCAGCGTTGTTGACCTGCCTGTCACAGTTACCAGGCCCCTTCCCAGCAGCTTCACTCTGTAACAAAGTCAGTTTTGGAAACTTCCCAGCTCCCTTTCTTGTGGTCTTCAGCCTCTTCCCTTTATCGAGATCTGCAGCTGTTTTTGTGTCATGGGTGAAGAAAGTGACCCGATCAGGGCCACCCGGGTCACTCGTGACCACCTCTAAGCCTTCCTAACAAATGAAGAGTCGGTCAGACAGTAGAGAATACAAACCAAAGTATTTATTAGTAATACACTCGAGTGGAGTCTGGTCTGACCAGACTCCTTGGATTGCTGCAGAGGGACTGGCCTCTGCCAACTGGGTAACGTATAATGTACATTTTCAGAATCACTGAAGACACACCCAACTGGAATTTTCCAGTTGGTAGCTGGTGAACAAAGAAGACACACAAAGATGAGTTGCAATCCCAGGACCGGGTACATGCTATCTCAGCGTCAAGGTTACTCTGCCCGTACCCACCGCTCTAAGGGTGGGAGCAGGCCTATCTAGTGAGAAAGGTATGCAATGGCAAAAACAGTCCATTCATTAGAACAGCGAAACTCAACCTTGGAGAAATACAAAAAATATTGCAGCTGCTTTCTGCTGAGGCAGACAGAGTGAGACACAAGTTGGCTTCGATCATAGCTCAAAATGGCGGCTGAATACAAGATGGTGCAGTGAATGCTAACTTACTTAGAGTAATGCACTAGCAAAATGAATGCATACATTTACATTTCAACAGACCCTAATTTTAGCATGAGCTAACCATAAGAAGTTGAGTAAATAGAGAGTGCAGCGTAGTATATATACAACAACTATTCTCAGCATGTAGAACACTCCATGTATTCATCATCAAAGGAAGAAGAGTCTTCAAATATACCCTTGTCTATCTGCATAAAGCTATGTATCTCCTTCTGAGTCATAATCACAGCATTAGTATCATGGATGGGCGCCTTCTGCTTTGGGGTGAGGAATGTGATACAATAAGAGCAACAGGCCTGGAGACATTGTATACAGAGGCAACATGTGAAGAAAATACCAGCAACCACCTCCAGGAAAGCAAGGATTTTCCAACCACAGGACGTGAATATACCCCAGAACCATCCAGAGAGTGTCCAGGTACCGTTTTCTTGGTGTATGTCGGATGAAAGCCTATGCAGCTTCTGTATGGCAGCATATACATTGGGGGCGTGGTCCGGGATGTATACACAACAGCTACTGCCTATGACGTGACAGGCCCCTCGCCGGTCAGCAAGGATGATGTCTAACACCATCCGGTTTTGTAAAGCAACAAGCCTCGTAGCGTGAAGCTCAGCTGTGATATTCGTCAGAATCCCTGCTGTCGTATTAATGACCCCCTCGACAACTCTTTCATGGCGTCTGTGAATTGTTGCAAAGTGGTATCTGTCTGATCTATATCTTCTGTATTAATAACCCTTCTAACTCTGGGTAGGTATGCACTCCTACGCTGCAATCGATGGTCCTTATGGTAATAGGACGGTGCTATATACACTGGGGGAATAAGAAAAGAGATAACGTATACCGGACCACCCCCTAGGGAGCCACTTATAAGCTTGGGATCCACAAACAAAATAGACATTATATGGCGGAAGCAAAGGCAGGCTACTAATCGTACTCCGCGTATATGTGTAATTGCAATTACTCTCTCCCACTTTCACCTTCCCAATGCCCTGAAACAGAAACCAGCTGTTGTGTTGACTACTGACACTGGCATCGCTTTGTCAGTAGTAATATTGCGTATTTGGAAAGATCTGAAATATTCAGTGGCATTGAACCCTTGGAAATCTAACATTTCATTTCAAAGCCATGTTTCGTTCTGTACCTGCTCATATACATTCATGCAAGCTGTTGGAGACAATGTACCAGGAGTCCCGTATTCTCCCAACCCCGCGGGAGTAAAACCTTGATGGAAACGTATATATTCTGTCACAGTGCGGGAGTCAGCAGACATCATATTTATAGCAGAGAATCGAAAGTGATAATGCACCGTAGTAAATAGTTCAAACCACCCCTTACAACTTCCGAGATAGGATAATGGCATCGATAATAAAATATCACTCTTATGTGAAACTGAGGGAAGCAACCCACAGATCCAGCAATTAGTGGCATTAGAAGTATCATGGGCCTGATGCAACATTTGTAAAAATACATTGTCTGCGTATGTTTTCCGGTGCTCTCCTTTGTGAGGAGCCAATGTAACAAACATGTTTTCAGGGGGAACAGGTGTTGTCCCAACCAAAGAGCGTACAGGATACTTTTCCTCTAAAAACCAAGATATCCCTAATACAAACATTAATGCAATTGCAACTATTACTGTGAAACGTTTTGATTTTTTGGACCAACCCCGCTCTGGGCGCGGAGGTGCAAATGGCTGTTCTTCCTCAGCAATGGGCCGACCAAACGGATACATTGCTAAACCAGAGGGTAAAAGGAAATGCAATAAGACTATTAGCAAAGGCAAATGTTCCTAGTGTCCGTTAGAGCCTCACTGGTAGACTCCTATTTTTCATCAACGTTGGCGCTATTGAGCACCGGCGGTGGAGCTGTACGATCCTAGCTCTTGGAGATCCAACGTCGCACAGGCTATCGTACCTCCCTCCAGGGAAGCACGTTCAGTCTATCCTGTCCAATGTCCGAACAATGCACCAATCTCGTCTCTCCCTAAACTACGGTTAGTACCATAGGCAAGGTACACCCTATCCGGCACAGTCCATCCATACTAATCTGACTTCTCCTTTGGTGCACTGTTCCTCCGTCGGGGGCGCGAATTGTACCCAACTACTCCAGGCACAGAGGGGACAGGAAAAAGGGGGGTCAGACACAGAGGGGCTAGTGGAAATGGGCTCATCAACAGCTTTGATCCCTGGGGGCACTGCTGCATTTAGTACCTCATTGTTCTCGGCTTCCGTTTAGGTCCAGGTAAGCTTAGCGTCCGAAAAGGGGACGAACCGTGGGACTTGCTCCCACTCTGAGTCCCCTATACCATCTTTGACCTATTGATCGTAGGGTAGAGGCAGAGGCACTTTGCGGCAATGCTGGCTGTGAATCCAGTTCTTTCGGCCGGCGACTTTCAATGCGGTGTGGGTGGCAAGGAGCACCTGGACTGGTATCTTCCACTTCGGATCAAACTCCTTTTTCTCTGAAAGTCGAGAACGAGTACGAAATCACCTGGCCGAATATCATGTCCTGGCCCCTCGGGTACTGGCGGGAGAGAGTCCTGGATCTGTTGGTGAATAGAACGCAGACTTTTAGTCCACTTATACAGATAGTCCACTAACAGAGGATATTCAATTTCAGAAAACCTACGAGGACGCGGGATGCCCCATACATTTGCCAGGCACCCGAACACCACGTCGTAGGGTGACAGTCCTGTCCTAGAGTGCGCTGTAGCTCTTGTAGACAAAAGGGCTAATGGTAAAGCATTCAGCCACTGCAACCCTGTGCTCTCCTGAATCTTTGCCAATTTCAGTTTGAGAGTACCAATGTTCTTCTCAACCAAATCTGCTGAGTGGGGGTGATTTGCAGCATGAAATCTTTGTCTGATATGTAGTCCCTCACAAACTAATTGAATAACTTTCGCGTTGAAGTGGCTTCCGTTATCACTCCAAATCAAACGGGGCAAGCCGAAGCGAGGAGAGAACTCCTTCAGGAGCACCTTTGCACTCACTATGGCGGTGTTTTCTTTCATGGGGTAAGCCTCAACCCATTTACTAAACTCACCAACAACCAACACATATTTCAAGTTGTTTACTCGATCCATCTCCAAGTAATCTAACTGGAGGACCTCAAAAGGGAAAGTGTGAGGTGCAAAATTACCAGGTGGCGTAGGGGGTACCCTTTCCAGGATTGTGCATCATACACACCATACAGTATTTGACCAAATGGGCGGCAGTCTTTGGGATGTTATCATTCTGCGATACAGGGTCTAACAACCTACAAATACCTTTAGCACTAATGTGAGCTGGCCCTTGTGCCATGGTGACTACGGGAAGAACATATGCATCTGGTAGCATCCATCTCTGCTTTCCTGACTTATCAGTCCAACACCTATCCTCATCCAAACGTGCTGCGCTTTCCTGCCATATCGCTAATTCCTCAATAGTTGCCTCACTTTGTATCTCCTTGACATTTTCCAGCGTATCCTCAAACATGGTGACCTCAGGCACCCACCTAGTGGGACCTGCTACAAACATCTTTTTCATCTTCGTTCGGGGTGTCTCCTTAGCGGTCTGGTCTGCGAATGCATTCCCCTTACCCACATTGTCAGTAATTGCCTTGTGGGCGCTGCACTTTATTATCACTAATTTCTTGGGGAGCATCAAAGCCGACAGCCTATGTATAAGAGGGCCATGTTGTATTTTCATCCCATGGGAAGTGAGAAATACCCTCTACCCAGAGCCGCCCAAAATTATGGGCGACTCCAAAGGCGTACTGACTGTCAGTATAGATATTGACAGCCAGTCCCTCACTCAACTCACAGGCTCGAATAAGGGCAGAAAGCTCTGCAGCTTGGGCCGACTGATAGGGAAGTTGTGACGTCTCAACTACCTTGTGCAGTGTTGTGATTGCGTACGCAGCAGTTGTAGCGCCATCTGGTAACTTAAAACCAGAGCCATCAACATATAGTTCCCTTTGAGGGTCAGATAAGGGAACGTCAGTCAAATCTACCCGTCCTTTCGTCTCCTCCTCCGTTCGGAAGATACAATCATGTATATCAATTTCCTTACTCTCAGAAGGGAGGGGTAGCAACGTGGCTGCGTTTAGAGTGGCCCATCTTTTATTCGTGACATGTGGTGCAAAGAAAGTCAACTCATAACCGGTCAGACGTGCACTGGTGAGGTGCTGCGTCTTGGTCTTATTCAAAAGTGTATCCACAGCATGGGGTACCATAACTGTTAGGTCGGTATCAAGTACGAGCCCAGCCGATTGCCTTATAGAGACCGCCACTGCAGCAACCGCTCGTAGACAGCTCGGGAGGGCTCTTGCGACGGGGTCAAGAAGAGCAGAAAAATAAGCACACGGCCGTTGCTTACCTCCAAAGGCCTGTGTTAAGACAGAATGCGCACAACCAGCCGTCTCGTGTACGTACAGCACGAACGGCTTCGTGTAGTCAGGCGTTCCAAGCACAGGCGCAGAGCAAAGCGCAACTTTTAATTGCTCAAAAGACTGCTGACATTCAGGCGTCCAAGGCAAGGGTTCATGCACATCTTTAGTGGTTGGTACCAGCAAAGGCTTTGTTAGTAACGAGTAGTTAGGGATCCAGTGCCAACAATAAGAAGTAATGCCAATAAAAGCGCACACATCCTTTTGAGTTTGAGGGATAGACATTTTAACAATGGTACTGATGCGCTCGGGTGTCAATCTCCTACCCTCCTTCGACAGTAGGTGACCTAAGTAGGTGACCACGTGTCGACAATATTGAAATCTGGAAAGGAACACCGTATGTCCGTGGTGTGCCAAATGCAGCAACAATTTAACCGTACTATCTTTGCAACCCTTTTCAGTGTCGGAGCGATGAGAATGTCGTCCACATACTGAAGCAATACATTACCTGAGGGAAGCGTGAGGGAGTCCAATTGGCATTTCAAGGCTTGGCTATATATACTAGGACCCTCAGTATAGCCCTGAGGAGCTCGACAGAATCTAAAGCTTCTGCCAGCTAGTGTAAAACCGAACAAGTGCCTGCTGTCTGGATGGATCAAAATACTAAAGAATGCATTTTTCAAATCAATGACAGAAAAGAATTTAGCAGAGGAAGGAATCATCGTCAGGAGGGCAGTAATGTCAGGGACCACTGGGAACTGAGGAACTACAATTTTATTAACTTCGCGCAAATCAATCACAAAACGATAAACATTGGGGTGATCATCAGAGGAACCTGAAGCTGCCCTCTTAAGGATGGGAAGAATAGGGCTATTACACACATTAGCAGTCGTCTCTTCAACAACACCTGACTTAATCAGATCCTGTATAATCCGCAACAAACCTCTCTCCCCTGCTTGTGGTATTTTGTACTGAGGAGCACGAGTCAAAATGGCATTGTCTTTAATTTTAATGGAAACTGGAGGTATCTACAAGAGTCCTACATCTGTGTCACCCGTTGCCCACAACGTGGGCGGCACGTCCTTAAATTCAGCAGGGAGGGGTGCATCTTTGGACCGACACCGCTTAGTGCTGACCACATTCGGACCCATTGTCATATAAACACCTTCCTGAGAACAATAAATGGTAGCACATGACTTTTTTAATAGATCTAAGCCCATCAGATTTTCTCCACAATTAGATGTCAACAAAAATGGCGAGTCCACAGTAAAAGGACCTATGGTCAGTGTAAGCGGTTTGGAAATGGGGCTTACAGCCGGTACACCAGAAAATCCTACCGAAACATTATTATGGCCAGACAGAGCTGCCCCGGGGACCAGTGAACGAGAGATAGAGCTATTCATTGCACCTGTATCCACCCAAAATTCCTTAGCTTAGCCATGCAAATCTGCAGTAAGGACCGCGCTGATCTACAGGTATCTGAACTGGTCCCTCACTCTGTCCCTGGCTGTCCTAGCTGTGAGATATCCCTGTCACCTCGTCCAGATCATAGTCATTGTGATAATACTGTCCACCCCTATTGTCATCAAAGTAGTTACCATCCGAACGATCCTGTGAGGCGGCCGCATGCTGAGCTCTGTTCTGTCCACCAGCCCCACGACCCCGTCCACGAGAACCTCGTCCTCTAGGGCCGCGACTTTCTGCAATAACACCAGACACTTGCTAGGCCAATGTCCCTCCCTACAGGTGTAGTATTCCGGCTAGTACGAGGTAGCTGGCGGGCCGTACCACCACATCCCCTACCATCCCTCGAGAAGCCTGCTGTAACAACACCTTTGTCTTAAATTCTTTGTGCTTTTTCTCCACCTTCTCCTCATTTTCCCTGTGTTCATAATACTGTGCCATACTCAATATTACAGAAGGTGAGGAGGTGGTCCAAGTGCTCTCCGAGGCCTGCAACCGAGTCGCGATCTCAGGAAGCAGTTTCGTAACAAATCTGTCAACGAACAATCAGACACCCCCTTCCACCAACAAATCCTGTCAGCTAAAATCCCAAAACACACCTTCAAATCGAGTGGAAAAAATCACACACTCATCTTTCTTCTGACGACATGCCGTTAACTTGTCCCAATCTATCCTTCTCGGTGGAATAAGAGAGTGCATATAGGTAATAATTCAGCCAGGCAAAGCTAGTATCTCGGCCTTAGGCTTCTCACCAGGCTTCCTCTCCTGGTCCCATGCTCTAATCTGATCCCAGGTACCACCCAATTTCACAACGTGGTCCTGCGTGTGCACCTGCCTCCAAATGTCAACGGGCACCAATAAACCAAAGAACATTTCAATATCCGCAAGCGTCATCATTGTCGAGGAAGCGGCCTCCGTCAATTCCTTATAATATTCAGTAGGATTTTTCCTAGGATCAGGCAGCTACGCCTTAAGGGACAAAACCTCACTCCTTTTCCATGTAGTATAAACCCATTGTTCCTGGAACCGGGCCTCTACCCGGGGTCTAGTAACAACGTTATGCTGATCCCGTAGCTTTGGTAGTTCAGGGTGATATATGGGGTGGACTTCCCTCATCTGGAATTGGGATACGGTCTTTGGGCTCTTCTCAAGCAGCCTACTTCGATAAGCGACCAGCGTTGCGACATTACCAAAAACCTCACTGGGGGTCATACCAGCAGCATACACATTGTCCCTAATATCATAAATAATCTGGGGTGCTACCTCATTGAAACACTGTTCCCACAGTCCAATCAAAGTAGCCGACGTGCTTAAAGGCATGCTGCTGCACAAACGGCTCATAATCTTTCATCACACTCCAAACATCCTCCACACTGTAAATGGGGTGACGAGCCCACTGAGCGGCCTGATTGGCTACCACCTTTTTCTCTTCATCTCCCACATCAGATCGTATCAATATCCGCCCCAGTCGCTCCCTAGCAGTCGCCTAGTCTCCGTCCCCTATTCCGCGTACGGGTGTTCCGTTACTCAGTAATGTCGGGGAATAGAGGAACAGGGAAGTAGTAGTAACAGAAGGAGCAGGCACCAATGTCGCTAGTGACTGTGTCGTAGGTGTGAGGGCTAACCAAGCGATACCAAAGGGGATGATGGGCGGAGCGTTAGAGCAAATCAAACACTCACCCCCAGTCAACTGATCTGGGTTTAATCCATCATCATTCTTTAGCTCACTCCACCACCCCAGTTCAGACATGGCCATATGCAAATCAGTCTGACCCTGTGCCTCATGGGAACAGTCCAGCCCGAACTGCCAAGCCATGTCTTCCCTGGACCGGAAACAAGCATCCTGGGACCGGTTTCGGGTTCAAAACCCTCATCAGCCAGGCTATCTTGAATCCAGTGGTAAAGTGAGCAAGGGACCCACGCCTGGGCATACCCTGCCAACTTAGGGGCGTAACAAAGCGATACCAAAGGGGATGATGGACGGAGCGTTAGAGCAAATCAAACACTCACCCCCAGTCAACTGATCTGGGTTTAATCCATCATCATTCTTTAGCTCACTCCACCACCCCAGTTCAGACATGGCCATATGCAAATCAGTCTGACCCTGTGCCTCATGGGAACAGTCCAGCCCGAACTGCCAAGCCATGTCTTCCCTGGACCGGAAACAAGCATCCTGGGACCGGTTTCGGGTTCAAAACCCTCATCAGCCAGGCTATCTTGAATCCAGTGGCAAAGTGAGCAAGGGACCCACGTCTGGGCATACCCTGCCAACTTAGGGCGAACAAAGCAATACCAAAGGGGATGATGGACTGAGCGTTAGAGCAAATCAAACACTCACCCCCAGTCAACTGATCTGGGTTTAATCCATCATTCTTTAGCTCACTCCACCACCCCAGTTCAGACATGGCCATATGCAAATCAGTCTGACCCTGTGCCTCATGGGAACAGTCCAGCCCGAACTGCTAAGTTGGCAGGGTATGCCCAGACGTGGGTCCCTTGCTCACTTTGCCACTGGATTCAAGATAGCCTGGCTGATGAGGGTTTTGAACCCGAAACCGGTCCCAGGATGCTTGTTTCCGGTCCAGGGAAGACATGGCTTGGCAGTTCGGGCTGGGCTGTTCCCATGAGGCACAGGGTCAGACTGATTTGCATATGGCCATGTCTGAACTGGGGTGGTGGAGTGAGCTAAAGAATGATGATGGATTAAACCCAGATCAGTTGACTGGGGGTGAGTGTTTGATTTGCTCTAACGCTCCGTCCATCATCCCCTTTGGTATTGCGTAGGTGTGAGGGCTGGCGAGAGAGAAGCCGAAACAATAGGCGTAGCAGGGAGACTGGCAGTCATAGTAGCCGCAGAAGGTGCAGCCAAAGAAAGGGCAGGAGGCGCCGTGGCCAAAACAAGTTGATCAATAGTAGAGGAAACGGAGGCAGCAGAAACAGATGACTGAGGCTGCAGGATAACAGGATATATTTTCTGCGGGGTGTATGGGGGTGGAGGTCGAGTATCTAACAATTACTCCACAAATGTCATTTTCTTCTCGTGCAACATAAGACTTTTCACATTGTAATCGAAATTTCCTATCGGCACACTCTATTCCTTTATCTATTTTCTCTCTATCATGTGCTAAAGCTTTCTGAGTCACTGTCTGCATTCTCCCCGTCTGGGCCTCCTTCTGTGCTTTCATTCGTCTGTTTAGCCTCCTTTTGCCATGTTCTGAGGGAATCGAACATCGACTGCCTACTTCTTTTCGAAAACAATTTATCCTGTAGAAAGTTAATGTTCGAGGCATATGAGCTGTAGATTGTATACTTGTGCATAGATCGCCATCTGGTGTTGGGCTCAGATGTTTGCACTTTGTTTTTGTCTTGGAAGAAGTCTTTGTAGGCACGAGGTAGGGGACTCCTCCTTAGGACGATAGTGCGCATGGGCATTGACTCCATCTTCAGATAGTTTTTTTCCGCCATCGGGTTCAGATGTGTATTGCTGCGCTCCGGTTCGGGATCGTCTTTGAACCTTTTCGACGCGCAATCATTACCCCTCGACGGTAATGTTTCGATCACGGTTTTCCCCTTCGACGCGTATCGTTGAAATCCAGCAACTTCGATCGAGAACTTCGACGCGGGCCGCAAGGCTAACCCGCGCCGACCACGCCAGCAGTCGATGGAACGGACTCCATTTAAAAAAATGCCCCGGGTGTGGTGCTAAATTTCCACACGCAGACCTACACGAGGTTTGTAATCTGTGCCTATCCCCTGAGCACGAAGAAAGTAGCTGCGAGGCCTGTCGATCATTCCGATCAAAGAAAACGATTCATGACCGTCTGGCTCGACGTCACGAGATGAGACGCGGCACTGGCCCGGTGCCGGACATCTTCGGAGAACAGGGTGATTCTCATCAGCACAGCGCCGAACAAGAGGAAGAAATCTCCGTGTCTGAAGCTGATGACTCCGACATGGAGGAAGACTCGCACATTACTCCGGGTCAACAAACTGTCAGTAACAAGCCCCAAGTCACCGAAAAACATATAAATGCTCCGGTACTACCTTCGCCCTCGGGCCTAGGGAAACACCAAAAACATGGTTCAGATGCCCCGCCCTCTGGCCCGGCTATGAAACCAAAAGAAAAAGCCTCCGGCTCGGGATCGAGCAGTCCCCACGGTACCGAAACTCCATCTCCGGCACCGAAAACCAAATTCAAACATGGATCTGATGCTTCCATACCGGCACCGAAGTAGTCTTCGGCACCGAAAGACTCCGACCCGAAATCTCATAAACCAAAAATTTCGGAACCGGCAATAACTAAACCCAGATCTTTGGAGCCGAAACCCAAAGATAAGCCTTCAGATCCAAAACCTAAAGACAAACCTTCAGAACCGAAAGTTACAAAAGACAAGCCTTTACACAAACCTTCGGAGTATAAACAACATGCACCAAAGGATTTGGAACCAAAAAAACAGACTACCCATAAAATACCCTCTGAAACACCCAAAGACAAGGAATTGCCACCTAAAGAACTTCCTTTACAAGAACCAATGGATCCCAAGCAAAAGAAACTGCATATTGATCCAACAACTGGATATCTTGTAGCAATCCTTCCTAAGAAACGAAAACAGGACATTTCAGAGGAACACCATACCATATACCTACCAAAAAGAGTAAGGACATGAGTACTAACCCCTCTCCCTCTTACATACCTCCCTCTCCTCCACCTATTGATTCGAACTTACTAATATCTCCATATAACTCACTACCACCTCATTTCTCCCCTGAACAACAAAGGGATAATGACACACATAACGATACTGATAGGGATGGGAATAATGACCATCACACCATACCACAACACCCAGATCCATGGGACGAGTATGATAAAGACCCAGACAATAGTAATGATCCGGACCTATATCCCTCCAGACCATCACCACCTGATGATAATATAGGATTCGCACAGCTTATCAATAGGGCTGCTCTATATCATGGAGTGGAATTACACACTGACCCATTAGAGGAGGATTTCCTCATGGAAACTTTCGCTCCATCCCAAAATCTACTAATTCATTGCCAATGTTAAAAGGCATGCTAAAGCACACTAATGAAGTATTCAAGGACCCAGTTAGAGCAAGAATACTTACCCCAAGAGTTGATAAAAATATAAAGCTGCTCCTACTGACCCAGTTTATATTAGAGGTCAAATCCCCCTGGACTCCCTTGTTGTATCTAATGCCCGCAAGCGAGCCAATTCACAAGCCACAGGCGACGCACCTCCTCCTGATAAGGAGTCAAAGCTTATAGACGCGTCAGGCAAACGAATTGCGTCACAAGCCGCTAATAGTCGGCGTATTGGCAATGCGCATGCCCTCTTAGCACGTTATGACAGAGCGCACTATGATGAACTAGAAAAGCTAATACAGCATTTACCAGATCAATACAAGGGTAAAGCCAACGACCTCATTCAAGAGGGTAAATTAATTACAAACACCTCTATAAAATGTGCACTTGATGCTGCTGACACAGCATCCCGTGGCATTAACACCAGCATCTTGCTTCGCCGCCATGCTTGGCTTCGAATCTCCGGATTCAAACATGAGGTAGTCAGCTATACTAAACCAGCCCTTTGGCCAACATCTTTTTGGACCAAATGTTGATTCTTCATTAGAAAAAATGAAGAAAGATACCGAAACTGCCAAATCAATGGGAGCCCTACAACTATCCTCTAATAGAGGCTCCTTTCGTTGTTCCTTTTATAGGGGCGGCTCCAAAATAATGTCATCAGAGAATACCTCCTCTACTTACAAAAACCAAAATCAACCTTCCTCCTCCCGAGGAGGATATAGAGGAAACAACAATAGGGGAAGAGGCAAAAATAATTCCACCCGCACTTCCCCTGCAACCAAGCAGTGACTTCCCCCTGCTACCACCCGACCATTCCACTCCTGTCGGGGGACGCCTATCACAGTTCCTACCTGTCTGGAATTCCATTACAACAGACAAGTGGGTGAGTCAAATTATCCAGTATGGTTATTGCCTGGAACTCACTGGTACTCCACCAGACATTCCTCCCAGAGAACGCCCAATGTCCTCAGAACATCTCACTGTTCTCAAACAAGAGGTTCTTTCCCTGTTACAAAAACATGCGATAGAACCAGTCCCTTTGCCTCATCAAGGCACAGGAGTGTATGCACTATACTTTGTACTACCAAAAAAGGACGGCTCTCTCAGACCAATACTGGACCTCAGGCCATTAAATCTATATATTCAGTCAGACCATTTCCATATGGTCACTCTCCAACAGGTACTCCCGCTACACCAACAAGGCGACTTTCTATCCACTCTGGATTTAAAGGACGCCTACTTTCACATTCCCATTCACCCCGCTCACAGGAAATACCTCAGGTTTGTGATAAGCGGCCAACACTACCAATTCAAAGTCCTCCCATTCGGAGTAACCACAGCACCCATAGTCTTCACCAAGTGCCTCGCAGTAGTGGCGGCTCACTTACGAAGACAACATATTCACGTTTTCCCTTACCTGCACGACTGGCTCATAAAAGCCAAGTCACACAGCAGCTGTGTTCAACACACATACAAAACGATACAGTTGCTGCACGATTTGGGATTCACAGTCAACCTTTCCAAGTCCCATCTCCAACCGTCCACAACACAATATCTAGGAGCTACAATAAACACTTCAAAAGCTCTAGCATATCCCAACTCAGTCAGAATAAGCACCATGCTAGCCCTCATATCAAAATTTACGCCTCAACACTGATTACCAGCTCGAGTGTTCATGCAGTTAATCAGGATGATGGCCTCTTGCATTCTCGTAGTCCCTTACGCAAGACTCCAGATGCGTCCCTTACAGGAGTGTTTGGCACGTCAGTGGAACCAGGCTCAAGGTCCGTTAACAGATCTGGTGTTGGTGGACAGCCGCACACATCGCTCTCTGCAGTGGTGGAACACTCGAAACCTTTCCAAAGGGCGGCCGTTCCTCGACCCCGTTCCACAGATAGTGCTCACAACAGACGCATCGCTCACCGGCTGGGGAGCTTATCTTCAAAATCATACTATTCAGGGCATATGGACCCCTTAACAAAAACAATTCCACATAAATTATCTGGAATTGCTAGCGATCTTCCTAGCATTGAAATAATTTCAACTCCACTTCGTAGGCAAAGCTGTCCTAATCCGTACAGGCAACATGACAGAAATGTATTGCATACAAAATCAGGGGGGGGGACACACTCTCTGCAGCTTTCACACCTAGCTCAAAGCATATGGAGATGGGCCATTCCGCAAAACATATACCTCCTTGCAGAACACCTCCCAGGAGTACACAATCAAATTGCAGATCTGCTCAGTCGTCAAAGACAGCAGATCCACGAATGGGAACTTCATCCTCAAGTTCTGCTTCCATTCTTTCAAATGTGGGGCTACCCAGAAATAGACCTGTTCACCACACACCAAAATGCCCAAGCTTCGCATCCAGGTATCCACACCAATTGTCCAAAGGCAATGCGCTATGGATGAACTGGTCAGACCAATTTGCTTTCGCATTTCCGCCTTTCCCACTCATTCCGCTAGTGGTTCGGAAGCTCACACCACATTCCCTCACCATGATCCTGGTTGCACCAACATGGGCCCGACAACCATGGTTCCCAACCCTCTTAGAACCATCAGTAGTTCCTCATCAAAAGCTACGCCTCTCACCCAAGCTTCTCACTCGGATCCACGAAGAGATAAGGCATCCAGATCCCAGTCAACTCAACCTTGCGATCTGGCTCCTGAAATCGTAGAGTTTGGCTACCTCAATCTCCCGCCAGACTGCATGAACATCATTAAACAAGCTAGACCTCCTACCCCTAGAGCTTGCTATGCCGCTAAGTGGAAAAGATTTGTAATTTACTGTACCAATAACAAAATCAACACACTAGATGCTTCCATTCAAAACATCATCTGTTACCTCTTGCATCTACAACAATGTAACCTAGCATATACATCCATTCGACTACATCTCGCTGCAATAGCAGCCTATCTCCAAAACAGACAACATTTGTCTTTGTTTAAAGTACCAGCTATCAAAGCATTTATGGAAGGACTCAAAAGAATAATCCTACCTAGAGTTCCACCCTCACCAATATGGAACTTAAATGTGCTCCTTACCAGACTCATGGGTCCCCCATTTGAACCTCTACATTAATGCGAATTACAATTTCTCACCTGGAAAGTAGCTTTCCTGGTTGCAATCACCTCTCTCAGAAGAGTCGGTGAACTCCAGACATTAACCATACAAGAACCATTTCTGCAAATTCATCATAACAAAGTGGTTCTTAGGACTAACCCAAAATTTCTACCTAAAGTAGTGTCTCCTTTCCACCTTAACCAGTCTGTAGAACTCCCAGTGTTTTTCCCTCTACCAGACTCGGTAGCAGAACGAGCTCTTCACACGCTAGATGTAAAAAGAGCAATACTTTACTACATTGAAAGAACAAAATCCTTTAGAAACACTAAACAACTTTTTGTAGCTTTCTCCCCACCTCACAAAGGCAATTCTATCGCAAAAACAGGGATCGCAAGGTGGATTGTTAAATGCATCCAAACATGCTATGCTAAAGCTAAACACACCTTAACCTTAACCATTCCCCCTAGAGCTCACTCCACACGTAAACTAGGGGCGTCTATGGTATTCTTAGGAAACATTCCCCTAGATGTCATCTGCAAAGCAGCAACTTGGTCTACACCACACACGTTCACAAAGCACTATTGTGTAGACGTGCAAGCAAAGCAACAAGCTAACGTGGGCCAGGCTGTATTAAGAACACTTTTTCAAACCACTGCACCAGATACAGGTAGCCACCGCTAAGGAGGTAACTGCTGTATAGTCTATGCACAAGTATATAATCTACAGCTCATATGCCTCGAACGGAAAATGCTACTTACCAGTATGCATCTGTTCTTGGCATGTAGAGCTGTAGATTCGTATACGCCCACCCACCTCCCCGGATACCTCTATCTGTTCCAGTACTATCTCACTTAGATACATTACACATGGACATACTTTTCTATTTCTTACTAACTCCATCATAACCCTCCATGGCAAAACAATCTGAAGATGGAGTCGATGCCCATGCGCACTAGCGTCCTAAAGAGGAGTCACCTACCTCGTGACTACAAAGACTTCTTCCAAGACAAAAACAAAGTGCAAACATCCAAGCCCAACACCAGATGGCGATCTATGCACAAGTATACGAATCTACAGCTCTACATGCCAAGAACAGATGCGTACTGGTAAGTAGCATTTTCCTTTCTGTTCATCAAAAGTGCCAGTCCAAGGCCACTGCAACTCGCCATTGTCCCTAGTATATTTGTGCCATAACGTACTAAACATAATATGGCCAAGGAGGCCTTCAGGAGGCGCTGGCTGGCTTTCTTCCAATCGAGCATCAGCAGAACAACAACAATAGCCCAAACAAAACACTTTACTAAGATACGGCATTTCCAAAAGAAAACAGGTTCACTATTTATGCTGAGCAGATATTTGCAAATATCTTACCAAAATTGGTCCTCAGACCTCATCAAATACAAACCAAAGTGGTACCATGTTCGCAAAGAACTCAAACAAATTCAAGTGCTTGTCCAAAGACGGTCCTCAGACCATATCGAATGCAAATCAAAATGGCGCCATATCCACAAAGAACCAAAACTCACCTGGTGCACACAGGTTAAGCGAAGTTATTCTCCACTGCCGACTCTTCGGACCAAACGGTCAGATCCAGGGTTTCGCCGTTCAGGACCCCAGTCGGGATGACCACTGGACGAGGCACCGCCCGATCAGACAGACTGGGCAGCTGCGAGTACAAGACTCTCTTGTGCAGGGATCCCCGGTCCACCCGTCCGACCCGACGTGGCCCCGACCTCTTCACTAAAGGATGGGCCACCCGATGGAGTCCATGTTGAGGCGCCAATTGAAGCAAGTGACCCGATCAGGGCCACCCGGGTCACTCGTGACCACCTCTAAGCCTTCCTAACGAATGAAGAGTCGGTCAGACAGTAGAGAATACAAACCAAAGTATTTATTAGTAATACACTCGAGTGGAGTCTGGTCTGACCAGCCTCCTTGGATTGCTGCAGAGGGACTGGCTGCTACCAACTGGGTAACGTATAATGTACATTTTCAGATCCACTGAAGACACGCCCAGACTGGAATTTTCCCGTTGGTAGCTGGTGAACAAAGAAGACACACAAAGATGAGTTGCAATCCCAGAACCAGGTACATGCTATCTCCGCGTCAAGGTCACTCTGCCAGTACCCGTCGCTCTAAGTTTGGGAGCAGGCCTATCTAGTGAGAAAGGTATGTGATGGCAAAAACAGTCCATTCATTAGTACAGCGAAACTCAACATTGGAGAAATACAAAAAATATTGCAGCTGCTTTCTGCTGAGGCCGACTGAGCGAGACAGAAGTTAGCTTCGACCATAGCTCAAAATGGCGGCTGATTACAAGATGGTGCAGCGAATGCTAACTTACATAGAGTAATGCACTAGCAAAATGAATGCATACATTTACATTTCAACATGGGCTGCCAGGTGGTTAAAACCACAAAAAAAGAGTATGGCTTCTTTGCTCGGGATTGGTCACATTAAAGATGAGTTGATACATTGTTTTTTACAATTTTACTTTAGGATAACTATGGTGTTTGCGTGCCTTACCAGAAGCATATGTTTTACTTGAAGTTCAATACTAACAGAAAAAATTCAGTCACCCATGGAAAGTCATTACATCACACAATGTGGAGACCTAACATAAATGCCTTCTCTTCGGATGATTCCCATTGTCCTTTTGCATCTGTGATTTGTGTCTTGCAAAAACCCCGGAGAATCAAGATAAGTCTATATGTGATAAGCAATGGAATTGAAGCACAAAAACCTGTCTAGTCAAGATAGGCTAACAGTAAGCCTATACTAGATGCAAGGAAATCCTTCCTCATTAAAGAGAAACACCTATATCATTTTTGAAAAAATCCCTGGCCAAGGGTCCCTAAACACTCCCCCTAAGTTACTGTCCTAACCGTATACTTTTTTAAAAACCTCTTACACTGTGGGTAAATTCTACAAAAACAATTGTGCAAACGAGAACGTTCACAGGGTCATTTCATAACACTAATGTCACACTTAAAACCCAACAGCAGTGGCCTCATGTCCTAAGCCTACAGAACAATACTAGTTTGTTGTAACACCTGTTATTTCTTAGCAAGTCCTCAACATAGTAGTGTAAAGTAGCATAAAGCTACGTTCAGAAAAATAAACACTAGATGGCGCATGAAACGCTTCTAAGAGGTGACAAAGCGATGATATACCTTAAGGAGAAGAGGTTTTTTGAAGAACAAGGAAGATGAAAAGCAACACCAAGCACAAATCACAAACGCAGACTTGCAGACCATACTCCAAAATGCGCACCCTTGTGTTTATTCACCTTGATTTTACTATGAAGATGAGTAAATCTAATTTAATCCCCAATCAGATTCTTAATGTTGTGGTGCAGCACTCGGCTCTCAGGCAATTAAAGCATACCCCATCCATCAGAATGAAGGCATTCCAAAACATAATTACCATACCAGGTGTCAAAGTATCTCACACTGTAAATGCTTGCGCCTCTATTAGAAAGTGTAAACTTTGTGTTGCACCTCCTATCGGGGTGAAAAAATTATCGCTTTCTCGAAGACTAGCAGGGTTAGTCTGCTGGTTGTGGCATAAAAAATAAGTTTTCATATGCATTCTGTACTCCTTGTAAAAATACTTACAATTTCACTACTAGATCCAACTATCTTAATCTATCCTAGTTCCTTTTATTTTTCAGTTGATAGACACACTTCAACTTCTGTATGGATTAATTGAACTTGGGTTATAGTCCAGTGAGGGATTAAAGTCAATTCCTACCAATCTCATACAATTAAATGATTTGATGTTTTTCCTCGATAATGTTGTGGACGTGTTTGGAAATTACAAGCCTCATCAGGACATTGCAAAGGACCTACAAGCTAAAGTCATATGTTCGAGGCATATGAGCTGTAGATTGTATACTTTAGCATAGATCGCCATCTGGTGTTGGGCTCGGATGTTTGCACTTTGTTTTTGTCAAAGAAGTCTTTGTAGTCACGGGATAGGTGACTCCTCCTTATGATGATAGTGCGCAAGGGCATCGACTCCATCTTCAGATTGTTTTTTTCCGCCATCGGGTTCGGAAGTAAACGGTTGCGCTCCGTGTCGGTGTCATATTCGATTCCCCTTCGACGCGCAATCCTTCACCACTCGACGGTATTGTTTTCGATCACGCTCCTCGACGAGGATCCAACAAAAATCTCAACACCTTCGATTCCGGTCGTCGACGCTGGCCGTTGGGCCTATTCGCCATCAAGCCCTACAGCTAATGAAAAGAACTCCATTCAAAAAATGCCCCCTGTGTGGTGCCAAATTCCCACACACTGATCTCCACGAGGTCTGTAACCTTTGCTTCTCCAGAACACTAGGACAAAGATTGTCCGGCCTGCGCTTCATTCCGATCTAAGAAAACCATACATGATCACCGGGCTCGACGTCACGTAATGTCTCGATCCACTACCTCGGTGCTGGACGACATCTTCGATGCAGACCCCGATGCTCACAAGAAACGGACAATGAAGACATCAGCGTCTCCGAGGCCGACGAATCAGAGGCTGAAGATGACACGGTTATTCCAGGTCAACGAACCGTGAGTACGAGGATCGACACCCCTACCACTTCTCAAAAACATAAGGCTTCGGTAACACCTTCGCCTTCCGGCTCAGGTCGACACCGTGACAAAACTTCTGACGCCCCACCTTCGGGTTCGGCTCTGAAGTCCAAAGACAAGCCTTCAGGCGACTCGGGACTGAGCCAGCCACGCATCTGTACCGAACTACCATCACCGGTACCAAAACCTAAACATTCGGCACCAAAACACCATCAAGATAAACCCTCGGAGCCGAAACCAGACCACAAATCTTCGTAACTCAAAAAGAGCAAATCTTCGGAACCGAAAAAAGACACTAAATCCTCTGAGCTGAAAAAGTCCTCGGACTCCACAGCTTCTCCAAAGCAAAAGGACACTAAGACTCCTCCTAAAGCTTCGGAATTGAAACCAAAACAACTGGATTAAAAGAGCTTTTTCAACCAGATCCAGTGGATCCTAAACAAAAAACCCTTCACATTGACCCTAAAACTGGTCATATCAAGACAATCCTATCTAAAAAGAGACATTTGGACTCCCCAGAACAACCCAAAGAACCCTTAAAGAAAAGAGACATTGGAACTTCTCCAGTCAGACCCTTCTCTCCTCCAAATATCCCCGCACCACTTTCTCCAGCACACTCTCCAATGCTTCCATATTCACCTACACCACAAGAGGATGATGATCATCACCTTGGGGGTGGGGGTGGGGATGACAATCCACAAGAGGATAATGATGATGACACTACTCTCCCACCACCTGATCCTTGGTAGGATTATGATACTCCACCAGATGTCCCAGATCTCCCTGATCCAGACTCCTACCCATCTAGGCCATACCCCCAGACGACAACATAGGTTTTGCACAGCTCATAAATAGAGCTGCACAATATCATGGGGTAGAATTACACTCAGACCCACACGAGGAAGATTTTTTGTTAGAGACTTTCACACAGTCACAAAAATCAACGAGAATTCTACCTATGTTAAAAGGTATCGTCAAACATGCACCTGACGTTTTTAAAGACCACTTCAGGGCTAGAGTCCTCAATACCAGAATTGAGAAAAATATAAACCTGCTCCCAACGATCCAGCTTATATTAATGCACAACTCCCTCTGTATTCCTTGGTTGTGTCAAATGCACGTAAACGAGCAAATTCCCAAACATCAGGGGATGCCCCACCTCCAGATAAGGAGTCTAAACTACTAGACGCATCTGGCAAACGCATTGCCTCACAAGCAGCGATTCACTGGCGCATTGCCAATACCCAAGCTTTACTGGCCAGGTGTGATAGGGCTCCTTACGATGAGCTTGAAAAGCTCATACAACATCTTCCCGATCAGTATAAGACTAAGGTTAATGACCTCGTACAAGAGGGAAAATCCATTACAAACACGTTTATAAAGTGTGCCATTGATGCAGCTGACACAGCGTCTCGCGCAGTTAACACAAACGTTTTACTACGCAGACATGCATGGCTACGTATATCTGGGTTTAAACAGTATGTGCAGTCCACAATTCTTAATCAACCCTTTGATCAAGAACACTTATTTGGACCCACTGTAGACACATCTTGGGAAAAATGAAGAAGGACTCAGAAACTGCTAAGTCCATGGGAGCCCTACAGGCAACCACCACTAGCGGTTCTTTTCGTCGCTCCTTTTATAGGGGCGCCTCTAAAACTATTGGGACGGACACCTCATCCTCCTACAAAAACGCTACTCAAACCTCCCCTAACAGAGGTTATTTCAGAGGAGGTTATAGAGGTAACAACAACAAGGGTAGAGGCCGCGGTAATAACACCCGCACCTCTCCTACTACAAAACAGTGACTTCCCTCTACTTCCCCCCCGACCACTCCAGTCGGGGGAAGATATCACAGTTCCTACCTGTCTGGAATTCCATCACCACAGACAAGTGGGTAAGACAAATTATCCAGTATGGTTACTGCCTGGAATTCACTTCGACTCCCCCATTCATACCCCCCAAACAACGTCCAATGTCCACAGAACATCTGACACTGTTAAAACAGGAGGTTCTCTCCTTATTACAAAAACACGCAATAGAACCGGTTCCCTTGCCTCATCAAGGAACAGGGGTTTACTCCCTTTACTTTCTAATCCCAAAGAAGGACGGTACTCTCAGACCAATACTAGACCTCCGACCGTTAAAGCTCTACATACAGTCGGACCACTTCCACATGATCACTCTCCAACAGGTTCTCCCACTGCTCCAACAGGGCGATTTCCTTGCCACTCTAGACCTCAAGGACGCCTACTTTCATATTCCCATTCACACTGCACACAAAAAATATCTACGGTTTGTAGTGGACGGACAGCACTATCAATTCAAAGTCCTCCCATTCGGAGTGACTACAGCACCCCGAGTCTTCACAAAATGTCTCGCAGTAGTCTCAGCTCATTTGCGCAGACAACACATTCACGTGTTTCCTTATCTCGATGACTGGCTCATAAAAGCCAAGTCTCACACACACACTGTGTGCACAATACACACAAAACAATCCAGCTGCTCCACGACTCTGGGATTCACAATAAACCTACCCAAGTCACACCTTCAACCGTCCCACCTACTTCAGTATCTAGGTGCCACAATAGATACCTCAAAAGCCCTTGCATACCCCAATCCAGTCAGGATAGCCAGCATGCAAGCTCTCATATCAAAATTTCAACCGCAACACTCCCTTCCAGCTCGAGTGTTCATGCAACTAATAGGGATGATGGCCTCTTGCATCCTCATCGTTCCTTATGCAAGACTTCAGATGCGTCCTTTACAAGAATGTTTAGCACGTCAGTGGAACCAAGCTCAAGGTCCGTTAACAGATCTGGTGTTGGTAGACAACCGCACGCATCGCTCTCTGCAGTGGTGGAACACACAAAACCTTTCCAAAGGGCAGCCGTTCCTCGACCCTGTTCCACAGATGGTGCTAACCACAGACGCATCTCTCACCGGCTGGGGAGCTCATCTCCAAAACCAAACCGTTCAAGGGATATGGACCCATCAACAAGAACAACTCCACATAAATCACCTGGAGTTACTAGCAATCTTTCTAGCACTAAAGTCTTTTCAACTCTTGATAGTAGGCAAAGCTGTCTTGATCCATACGGACAACATGACAGCAATGTATTACATACAAAAACAGGGGGGACACACTCTTCAGCTTTCACAACTAGCGCAAAGCATATGGAGATGGGCCATTCCGCAAAACATTTACCTCCTCGCAGAACATCTACCAGGAGTACACAATCAGATCGCGGATCTGCTCAGTCGTCAAATACAGCAGATCCACGAATGGGAACTTCATCCTCAAGTTCTTCTTCCATTCTTTCGCATGTGGTGTCATCCAGACATGGATCTGTTCGCCACACACCAAAACGCAAAATGCCCAAGCTTCGCCTCCAGATAGCCACACCCATTGTCCAAAGGCAATGCGCTATGGATGAACTGGTCAGGCAGATTTGCATACACTTTTCCGCCTCTCCCGCTCATTCTGTTACTGGTTCGGAAGCTCCAACAATACTCCCTCACAATGATCCTAGTTGCTCCAACATGGGCACGCCAACCATGGTTCACAACCCTGTTGGAACTTTCAGTAGTGCCTCATCAAAAGCTCCACCTCTCCCCCAAGTTCCTCACTCAGAACCATGGAGAGATAAGGCATCCAGATGCCAATCAACTCTATCTTGCGATCTGGCTCCTGAAGTCCTACAGTTTGGCTACCTTAATCTCCCGCCAGACGGCATGAATATCATTAAAGAGGCTAGACTTCCTACTACTAGAGCATGCTATGCAGCAAAGTGGAAGCGATTTGTCATTTATTGTACAAATAACAAAATCGATCCACTAGATGCTTCCATCCAAAATATTATCTGTTATCTTTTGCATCTACAACAATGTAACCTAGCATATACATCTATACGGCTACATCTTGCTGCAATTGCTGCTTACCTCCAAAACAGACAACATTTGTCATTGTTTCGAGTACCCTCTATTAAAGGGTTTATGGAAGGACTTAAAAGAATAATTCCACCTAGAGTTCCAGTATGGAATCTCAATATAGTCCTCACCAGACTCATGGGTCCCCCATTTGAACCTCTGCACAAATGCGAATTACAGTTCCTTACTTGGAAAGTAGCCTTCCTGGTAGCTATCACATCACTTAGAAGTGTTAGTGAACTCCAGGCATTAACCATACAAGAACCATTTCTACAAATACACCATAGTAAAGTGGTTCTTAGGCCTAATCCAAAATTTCTGCCTAAAGTAGTATCTACTTTTCACCTTAATCAGTCGGTTGAGCTTCCAGTATTTTTCCCTCAACCTGACTCAGTGGCAGAACGCGCTCTCCACACGCTGGACGTTAAAAGAGCGATACTCTACTACATCGAAAGAACTAAAAGTTTTAGAAAAACAAAACAACTTTTTGTAGCCTTCTCCCCACCTATCAAAGGCAATCCCATTTCAAAAACCGGAATTGCAAGGTGGATTGTTAAATGCATCCAAATATGCTATCTCAAAGCTAAACGCACATTAACTATTCCCCCTAGAGCTCATTCCACACGCAAACTAGGGGCTTCTATGGCATTTTTGGGAAACATTCCCCTAGATGACATCTGCAAAGCAGCAACTTGGTCTACACCACATACTTTCACTAAACACTATTGTGTAGATGTGCAAGCAAAGCAACAGGCTACTGTGGGCCAGGCTGTATTAAGAACACTTTTTCAAACTACTGCAACGGATACAGGTTGCCACCGCTAGGGAGGAAAAACTGCTTTATAGTCTATGCTAATGTATACAATCTACAGCTCATATGCCTCGAACGGAAAATGCTACTTACCAGTATGCATCTGTTCTTGGCATGTAGAGCTGTAGAGTTGTATACGCCCACCCACCTCCCCGGGTACCTTTATCTGTTGCAGTATTATCTTATTTAGATGCATCACATGGACATCACTTTCTAACTCTTACTAACTCCATCATCACCCTTCATGGCGAAAAACAATCTGAAGATAGTGACTATCATCATAAGGAGGAGTCACCTATCCCGTGACTACAAAGACTTCTTTGACAAAAACAAAGTGCAAACATCCGAGCCCAACACCAGATGGCGATCTATGCTAAAGTATACAACTCTACAGCTCTACATGCCAAGAACAGATGCATACTGGTAAGTAGCATTTTCCTTTTTTACATATACTGGTATTTAAAAAAAATAAAAAAATAATCGTACATATTTATACATTACTTCCTCATGTGTAAGTCCATTATTAGATGATTGAAAGAATAACGTACATCCAATGTCAATGTAAAGTATATGGCGAGAAAATAGAACAAAACCTCAAAAAATCTCAGTGGTGAAGATTCTCACCTCAAATCAAATAACAGGACAAGAGTCTAGACCTATTTGGGAAGGGGAAATCAAAATAGCTAGAATCTATAAACCTCATCTTAAGAGGACAGAGAAAAAATGACTCTGACATAAACAACGTCCCCAGGCCTTCTATTCTTCAGACCATTCAATACATAATGGGGTAGCATTGTTTTTGCTCGGGTCCTAACATTTGTGGTGCTAGACACCAAAAGGGATAAAGGAGTAGAACATTAATAGCCAAATGCCTTTTAGAGGGGAAAAAACTCAACTATTATAATAGCATATAAGCTTAATAACAGCCAAGATATTTTTCTTTGCAGTCTCCCAGCCACCATAGCGGAATTCGCTGAAGGAGGCATAGTCCTCATGGGTGTTCTTAATGTAGTTTGGGATCCACACAGACAGGACAGGAACTGCCATGTCACATGCAGAGGCCTTCTCTAAAAGGTTCAAACACCTAATAAAAGATCTGGTCTTTCTAGATTTTTGGCAAGAACAAAATAGATATCCAAGAATACACTTTTTCCTCACATATTCACAGAACTTATTCGAAAATGAATTCTATATTAAACAATAATACTCTAGTATCTATCACCACACACCAGACATTAGCCCAATTTGTAGATCGGACCATGCCACTGTATTGATTAAAGTGGATTGGCGATGCAAACCCAAACATACCAGACTATGGATCCTTCATGCCTCATTACTCCTTTGAAGGTTGAAGTCTGTACACAGATCCAAGAATATTTCAAAAATAATGACCATGGAGAGGTGACTCAGTGAAACCTAGGGGATGCATGCAACACAGTTCTTTAAGGTAGTTGTATTTGGACGACTGCCCAATGTAAAGAGAAATAAAACACCAACACAAATATTGATTCGAGCAACAACTGCAAAATGCAGACCTCTAACGTATAGAATGACTCTTAATCCACATCTCCGAGTGGTAACAGTGCTTAGAAGGCAATTAAGAACCATGGACACTAACGGAACTGACTTGTCCCTCCTCTGCTTGAAAAATGCACACTATGTTTGAGAAAACAAGGTAGGTTCCTATTTAGTGACACAATTCGGCTATGTTATGGAAATCTTATTAGGTTCGAGCTATATTGCATCTAAGCAAGAAGATAAGATACTGGCATCCTACAACTTTTACACTAACCTATACTTTTTTGACTCACTCTCAGACTACCACCAAAACACAGATATTCCCTAGAATCCCCAGTATCAGAGGAGGAGGATGTGAAAACAGTTATAAAACATTAATAGATCAATAGGACATCTGGCCCTGATGGGTTTATCGGAGGGTTCTATGAAGCTTTCTCAGACATTTTGATCCCACACCTCACTAAGCTATTTAACACTTTTTCACAAGGATTCGATTTCACTTCCACAAACGACCAAAGCAATAATCTCCCTCATTCACAAGCAAGGGAAAAACCCTAAACTCTGCACTCCCTAAAGGCCAGTAGCACTACTTAATGTAGATGCTGCAGTAAGATTTTCATGAAAATACTGTCCATGTGTTTAGAATACATCCTGTGGAGAAGTGTGGCTCAATGGTTAGAGCGGCAGACCCTGATGCAGAGATCTGGCCCGGGACCAGGGTTCAATTCCTGCCTCGGCGGGTCTTGGGCTCAATTTCCTCGGACCTGATAATTCTCGCCTCGGTGCCTATTCTAATCATGGGTCCCACTCTGCAACTCTGGGCAATAGCTTGCTTAATCTCCACAACGGCCCCAACAGCGCTGGGATGCCTGGCTTCACCTTGGAGGTGCCCAGCAGTGGACATTTCACAGGGAAAAGCCAGGAAGGGTTCCACAGCGGTATGCGTACAGCGCCGGGACACCCCTTTGGGGGTATAAGTGCGCTTTACAAGTACAAATTTCAATTTCATCCTTCTAGATTTGATCTACCAAAAACAGTCGGGCTTCATTAAGAACCATCTAACCCATGACAACTTATGCAAGGTGTTCTACCTGGTTGAAAAGGCGAAGACAAAAGCAGTACCAGCGGTGCTGGTGACCTTAGACTACGAGAAAGCATTTGACCTGGGGACTGGAACTTGATGACACAGATCCTACAGAATCTAGATTTGGCCCTAAATTTATAGCAAAGGCAATTGAGGGATACAAAATTCCATCCTCTAAATTATCACTGTTTTTAGGGCTTTTCTCACTCCCTTACTCTAAGAAGTGGAACATATCAGGTGTGTTCACTGTCTCCACTGCTATTTGCTCCACTATAGAGTCTTTGATAACAGAAATTAGAGGTATACAGTGTCTGCAATTTGGCCAGAAAACGCATTATGGATGATGGTTGCAGATGACATTTTATTAACATCATCATCTCCAGACCTACCCTACTTACAAGAGCTCCCAAAGGAATATGAACCAGATTCAGGATTTAAGGTGAACATGACTAAATTGGAAATATTGAATCTTACCAATTACACAGGCAGATGTCAGCACCCTTCGAGATTACACACTGTTCCGATGGGCCACCAAATCAATGAAATATCAGGGTGTCACTGCCACTGTTAACCTTATAGATCACTGTAAAGCTAACTTCCTCCGCATGTAAACCACACCAAAAGAGTAATTAAATAGATGGGTGACGATCTCTGTTTCATTGGTAGGCAGAATATACTTCATTAAAATGATGCTGCTCTCTAATGTTCTAACCCTCTTTCAAGCTTTGCCTATTGTATTCCCACAGACCTTTTTCTTGGACTTCAAAATGGTGATGCTGAAATATATCTGGAGATGGGGCCTCAAGGATCTCCTATAAAATAATGTGACAGCACAAAGAAAGGGAGAGACTGGCCCTGCTTGACTTGAAAACCTATTATAGAGCAGCTCAATTGAAAGTTATCACAGGGTGGAGCACTAGGTCATCATAAAAAATGTGTTTATTCATGGACAAAGCAGTAGTGGACCTTTCATTGTGGGACATCCTTTGGAAACCAAAATGTGACCGCCCTGCAAATGTCTACCTCAGCACACTAAAATCCACTACAGATCTGGGATACCTTGAATAAACACTTACACCTGACTACATTTCCCTCTCAACATGCACCTTTTTATTTAAATTAAATATTTACACCTGCCCTGCAGCCAGAACCCTTTTCTCCATGGCATGGGGTGAGTACCTTGTGATTTTGATTACTTTCGTATTGGGACTATTAAATCCTTTGAAGACTATAAAACAGATTTCCACTTAGAAGAAAGCAAGATATTTCATTATACAAAAATACTAAAATACGACGTATGCTCTTACAGCCTTGGTAGAAGTACTCAGCCATCAGGGAATTAACCCCATTATAAAATTCACAAGGCAAATGACTGAGTCAAAGGAGATAATTTCATGTTTATAGAGCCTTCTTTCAGAGGCGACCCCATGCGATCATACCTCTTTGAGACATATGTGGCTGGGACTGACTAGTGTGATGCTGACCAAAATGTAATGGTTCAATAGATGGAGAGAAGTTCACAAAAATGTATGTAGTATCCTAGGTAGAAAGATGCACTGCAAATTACTATTGGACTGGTGCCACTATCCAGTTCAGGTACACAAGTTTTACTTCCTCGCTAGTCTAAAGTCTTCGCGGGGTTGTAAGACACTGGGAGATTTAAACCACATTTGGTCGGACTGTCATATGTGCCGTACAGGCCCATTGTTGTTTTCCCTATGTTAGCATGAGCACGTTGCAGACTGTCCTCTGCTTTGCGCACGTTACTCTAAAAACATATTTTGCTTTGTGCCACACTGTACTTTCACACAGACCTGCTGTTGTTTTCGAGTTCTGTTCTTTCCTGGGATTTAGTTTGAACACTGTAGACCAGGTCAAACAACAATGCCCCTTGTTATACTGTTCTGGTCAAGCCCTAGCACCTAAACAAAACACGCAGAAGAAGCTGTTGTTTGGGAACATGTAGTTTTGTCATATAGGTATGCACAGATAGGTAGCAAAACACTTAGAGAGGGATCTTTTCAGGGAAGAGATTGTGACAGCACCCGAGATATAGAACTTTCATCTGTGTATACTAAGGTACGGGGTCTGCTGCTAACACCCAGAGATCTTCAAATATATAATCATTTTGCTTCTGTAGAAGGGGAGGGAGGTTAGGCTAACCTGTCGTATATAATGACAGCTACCTGTATGATTTATGGACTACTTACTATGGTGACAGTATTTGTGTTAGGTATTTTCTTACTTATTGTGGCACGTATACTCCATAGAACAATAGTTAAAATAAACATTTGCAACTTTCTCGTGTCTGTCAGAACTTATTGTGGGCTAGTACGAGTGTGAGAGTGAAAGGGTGTGTCCTGCAACCGTGATTCCTGAGAGGGTCAGGAGTGTTGTGTTCTAGGGTGTCTAATCACTTGTTCCTCTGTGAGTGAGTAGGCAAGTGAGACACTATAGCTAATGGTCCCGGGCTTATGGGTACTCGGATGGTAGGATGACTCAGTCCCTACCTACAAAGTTTCCATGATCCCAAGCATAGTTCTGTGACTCCGCAGAATCCCTGCAACATGGCGCCACCAACGTTTGGTCTTGTACTTATTCACGGGACCCCTGAGTAGGGATTGTGCTGGTCCACAATACCCTTGCACTGTTTTCCGGAGACGTCTGTGGTGGGAGGGCTTTGCCTCCTCAGTTTGTAGGGATCACCTATTGCTGTAGGTTTTTCAAGCTTGAACTTTAAAAGGTTTTTTGACCCATTTTAGTGCTACCGTCTAAATCCCTTAGCTCTGTTTATTGCTCAACCAGTTGCGATTCTGGCTCATTGCCGTGCAGCGGTTACTCAACCTTTGTTACAACATGGAGTCCCCAATGTGGGGTCTCCCGTTGTTTTTGTGGTCGAAGCGGACCCTGCGTACCGTTTTGAAGTGTTGTGTTTCCTGCAGTTGATGTTAATGATAATTCTTTTCATACTTATACTGCTGCTGCAGTTCCTGCGGCTTATCGCCCGTATGCTGGTGTTGCAGTTCTCTTACGGCCTGAGAGCACCAATTTGGATTTATTTGGTTTAATGTCGCCCTACCGCCCTACCCCATCCTATTGCTACTGTTCATATGGTAAGTATGATGGGGCCACATGGCCTGTTCTGACCTGTTTTACTCCATATTCTAATTATCTTAACACTAATTTGGCGGAAGTTTGTTTGTTGTATGCTCAGGTTGTTCTCCTTTATAGACACCAGATTCAATTTGTTGCCCATGCTTTTCTTGCAGCCCTGCCTGGTGCTGCGCCTCCTGTGCAGGCTGCACTTGGTGAGTGTCTTGTTATTAGCTCCATTATTATTAATTTGGTGATGGGCAAACGTCCTCAGAATCGTCTGAATCCCTCGGCTCGGTTTATGGCACAACCAGTTGCGATTCTGGCTCATTGCCGCGCAGTGGTTACTCAACCTTTGTTGCAGCAAGGAGCCCCCAATGTGGGGTCTCCCATTGTTTTTGTGGTCGAAGCGGACCCTGCGTAACGTTTTGAAGTGCTGCGTTTCCCGCAGTTGATGTTAATGATAATTCGTTCATACTTATACTGCTGCTGCAGTTCCTGCGGCTTATCGCCCTTATGCTGTTGTTGAAGTTCCTTTTACGGCCTGGGAGCACCAATTTGGTTTAATGGCGCCCTACCCCATCCTATTGCTACTGATCGTATGGTAAGTATGATGGGGCCACATGGCCTGTTCTGACCTGTTTTACTCCATATTCTAATTATCTTAACACTAATTTGGCAGAAGTTTGTTTGTTGTATGCTCAGGTTGTTCTCCTTTATAGACACCTGATTCAATTTGTTGCCCAGGCTTTTCTTGCAGCTATGCCTGGTGCTGCGCCTCCTGTGCAGGCTGCACTGAATGGGGGTCTTGTTATTAGCTCCATTATTATTAATTTGGTGAAGGGCAAACGTCCACAGAATTGTGAAGACTTTCCATTTTGGATTGCTCAGAAAATTGATCAGCTTGAGGCAGTTTTCCCTCTTACGGGTCCTGTAGAGAAACACAGGATCCTTACTATGTGCTTACCTAGTGGTCTAATTCCTCCTTTGCCCGACTGCAACACCTGGGGAATGGTGTTTGCCTCGGTGTATACCCTCTGTTATGGCACCCCCTCGATGAGCGTCTTCCGAGCGTTCTCAAACAAGTACAGAATGAACATTGGGCAGGGCCTGCCCTAGATGTGGGGATAAGTTGATGGGTATTTTTCCTGTAGTCTCCGAAATGATTCTTTCTAATATTAAAGGTGAAGCAGCATCCTTGTTAGTTCGTCAACGCCTTTCGGCGGTGGCCGACATAGACCAGGAACGTGAGTTGCTGATTATTATTGCCGATGCTTATACATCCTTAGGTCGCAATAACTTGGGGGTTAGACCTTCTACTCAAACTCGGGGTAAGCCTCCTCCTAAATAAGAGGGCCGTCCTGTCTTTCCTAAAAAGACATGGGACAAATCTAAGCAGCAACCGAAGCCTAGGTCTCGTGGTGGGTCATGACCACTGGACACTTCTGAATGTAGATATGATTTACATGATCGCTCTAAATTTAAAACTCCTGAGAGGTTTCAGGTTCCTGATCCTCGTTTCTTTCAGGAATCGTCTGATCAACAGTACTACAGAGGAGGACGCAACCTAAGCGGGACCCACAGTGCTCTTTTGACATGAAAGCCAAGAGGGAGGAACAACCTCCATATAGAGCCCCGTTCCAGAAGAAGAAAGCTGCCGCTTTGACAGCAAAATATGCCCAAGACTGTGAGAACCCTCCTCCTGGACAGGAGTTGGGCAGTGACTCTCCTCGACAGCGTAACGGAAGTTACCGTAGTGCGCCAGACACTCCACCAGTTTCTGGAGGCGAAAGCAACTGAAACCTTTCTTACTGTTGAAACTGTGGGCACCCGCGTAGCTCCCCCTTATAGACTATATCATGCAGACATTGAGATTGAAGGTGACATTAAGCGCCCCATACATGCTATTTTTTTTGACAACTTGATGTCTTCTTATGACAGTTTACTGGCGGTGATCAAGATCGATTGGCCTCTTCCATTTGTTCTTGCTTGTCCTCGAAGCGAGGATGTGATCTTACCTTCCTTTTCACAATATGTACCTGATGAGACTAAGCATGCTTATGCTTCTGAGTGGGCTCTTGCTTAGCCTCTGCCTTGTACCGCAACCAAGCTGGTTGGGATAAGAATTCTCCTTTACATGTAGTTCCCATTGGTTCTACTGCTCAACCATAGCCTCAATATCTGATAAAACGTGACGCTAAGGCTAAGAAATTCTAAGTCCTTTAGAATATTGGGGTGTAATTGAACCCTGTCTCTGCAATTAATAATTCGCTCTTTCCGATTTTGAAACCTGATGGTTCATATTGCATAGTTTTGGATTATAGCCATTTGAATAGTCATAGCTGCACTTTTGTAGTGCAAAACACGCGTAGTAAAGCATTGATTAATAATATTGTGCGTAAGAAGTTTAAAACTACATTGGATATTTCAAATGGCTTTTTCAGTCATAACCTGGCTCCTGAGAGCTGGGACTTGTCCGCATTCAGTACCCTCGGTTCCCAGAGGTGCTACGCGAGACTGCTCATGGGGTATAAGAATAGCCCTGGGGTTTTTTTTGGCATGTATTGGCCCTTTTGCATGAAATTGATCCTGACGCTTTCTCCTAGGTCGATGACATATACCTGACAGATGGTGAATTAATTCCCATCTCGCATGAGTGAATCGCACTATCACGCAATTCGCTGCTCTAGGCTGCAGATTTAATTTTGTGAAGTTGCATATTGCGTTTCTCACTGTTCTTTTTCTTGGTTATGAATTTACAAATGAGGGTAGGGGTTTAGCACCCCATTTTCTGGAGAAATGTGCTCAATTGCAACCTCCATCTACCCTTAAAAAAATTGCAGTCTCTGCTGGGTTTCTTACATTTCGGCAGGACTTACATTCCTGACTATGCTCAGCCTATCAAACCTCTTTATGCTTTGATACACCCATCCTTTTCGGCTTCTTCCTGACTTACAGAACCCACCACGGTGTTGTGTACTTTACAGTCTGACTTGCTTGCTACGCAGTACTTGCAGACTAGATTGAATGCTACCAATTTGGTCATCCGGATTTTGCCCGGCACGATCGGCTTCACTTATGTAACTTTTAATGAGGGTGACACCGTTCCAATCTCCTATAAATCACATCTGTATACTCCTGCAGAATTGTGTTTTTCTTCTACTGAAAAAATTCTGACTGCCTTGCAGATGGCCATTCTAGAAGAACGCCCTTTTGCTAAAGGTAAATGCATTTTTGTCATTTCGCCCGTGCCTGCCTTAGAGGTGGTTACGAAAGCTAGTGTTCCTAATTCTAAAGCTCTCCATCCTCTTTAGATTCAATGGGCTACGTCTTTGACGTCGACTGATGTCAGTTGTGTTTTTGACCCTTCTTTGAAAATGAAAGAATTTCTTCAATATGAACATGTTCACCCTCTCCCTTCTTTGGTTCTTCCACTTGATCAGTACCAATGTATTGTTTACACTGATGGTTCGGCTCAACCGGCCATTGGTTCTAAGCAGATTTATTCGGCAGCTTGCGCAGTTGTCGCAGGTACAATGGAAGACAGAGTTTTTCACTCTACTGTGTCCCTTGGGAACTGCACGGCCCAGGTGGCCGAATTGAGAGCTCTCCTTTTGGCTCTCGAATATGTTGATCCTGAATTACCCACCCTTGTTGTGTGTGATTCTTTTTATTGTGTACAATTTTTCAATGGCAATTTGTTTTTTTTTTGGAAACTAAATGATTTTCGGGATTCTAAAGGTAGCACGATAATGCATAAAAAGCTTTGGGTTCAAGTGGCCGCTCTTAAAGAATGCCTGCCACTTACACTTATCGTCCATACATTGGGACATCAACGTGTGGGAGTGCACGCTGTTGGAAATTCGATGGCTGATGGAGCAGCCAAATCTGTAGTAGCCACAGTTAAAGTAGCCGCAGTTGTTCTATGACTGAAATAGACAATGACATTTTAGTGGCTTTTGCCGCTTGTAGGGAGGGTACTCCGTTTCCTATGGGGTTTCCTTCACGATACACTTATCAATTAACTACTGACAAAGTTCCTTTTATGTCCATTCCTGAGGTTGGCGATCACTTGATTCCAAGCCTTGACCGCAGACAGTCTTATAGTGGCCTTCCATGAAGGCATGGCTTCTGCTCACGCAGGAGTAGTGGCTACTGTTTCTCTTTTACAGCAACGCTATTGGTGGTGCGGTTTATACCCACAGACTCCCAGATATGTCCTTTTGGATGCATTATCTTGATCATTGCGGGCCTCTTATATCCGATTAATGCTTTCAAATGCATTTTGGTTGCAGTGGATTTTTGCCCTATGTTCCATTGAGTTTGGCCACAGCGTTCTGCTGACACTCGCACTGTTATAAACGTTTGCATGTCTTTATCGGAACATATGCCTCTGGCGCTTTCCATTCAGACCAGGGTCTGGCTTTTGCCTCTAAGGCTTACCGGGATTCGATGACATCCATGGGAGTACCGGTGCATTTCTCGATATAGGCCCGAGGGCAATTCTGTTGTGGAGCGGATAAACCGTGACTTAAAGCAATCTTTAACAGCAAGGGCATACTATTTTAAATTGGTTCCCACTTTTTTAAACTAAATATATGCTTACTCAGACCAAGCTAATATATGCATCCCTTTTTATTGATAACTTAGCCCTGAAGGGATATGATTATTGGAAAGACAATACTGAATTGAAATCAGTATCGGGCACTAAGTCTTGGCAAGGCCAAGGTACAGAATCTCTATTCCGTGCATGTCTGATACCTACACAGATCATTTTTCTTAATGACACAGTCCAACAGACTGCTTGTTTGGGGTTTGCTAAGATTAAAGAAATTAATACTCCCATGATTCCATCCTTAGCCTTTTTTGATAATTGGCAGTCTTATTTAAATTCTACTGAAGATCAACTAAATTGTATGATAAGAAATGGTCCATTTAATTCTTCTATGACCGATCCACCTGGGTGGGCTTTGTGGACGACAGACATGAATGCTTGTCATTCTCGTTTCATGAACACTACTTCGCATTAAATAGACCTGATCCACGATACCCACAGACACCACATTCTAACACTGTTCCAACTTATTCCGTAGGTATATTATGTCAGCAATGGTTAAAACATTCCACATTGTCTGCCGTGAAGCAACATCTTTCTCTCCTATCTGAAGACCTAAACCTTTCTGATTTCCTTTTGGGTTTAAAATCCCATTGTTCGAAATGATTTGTTTATGCTGCGTATAATGAATTCTGGAAATTGTCGCCAATTGAGGATGCTGTACGCTTAGGCAAAATTGATCAGGATAATTGAGATAAAGTGCTTTGTGTTGTCGAGAGCAGTATTAATACATTATCTCGTATTTATACTTTAGATAATATTGTGTCTTCTGTTATTGATATTGTACAAAATGAAGTGTCTACCCTGTATCATGGTCGGTATCAACTTAGATCAGTTATGCAATTTGGTTGGACACTGCAAACACTAAAAAATGGGCGCGTCCCTTGGCATTATCTAAATTGTAGCGCTTTGTTCTTACCATTCAATTTAACACCAAAAAAGCAATTAATGGCTATGAAAAACGCTAGTTACACTATGCTACATATAGAGAAACATGAACAACTTCCCTTCATAGTAGCGGAAACTCATTCCGCGGTTTGGTTAATATACAGTGAAATCTCGTTGCACATCTCGATGTTTCGGTTCACTTCCTGCATTAAACAATTCCCCGTAGGTAGATATGAATCCCTTGGGAGCAGTTATATACATGAGTTATGGTCCCTGCCTTTTATATATCGTTGTCAGCAAGCTGAAAGAAGTTTTTCTCACAGGGGAAGAATGTGACTCAACTGCTGGTCATTCCCTTGTGTGTCAACAAGTAAAAATCCATGGTGCTTGTAATGTTTCTACCCCCAATTTGGCTTATTTGAAAGGAACTCCTGTTCCCGCAATTATTCCCACCCTCACATTGCTAATGAATGGCAGTAATCTTGTTCTTAATAATCGGGACTGTTGTGGTCTGCGGGTGGGAATTTTGTATGTGGTGTCTGTTTCCCAGTTAGTTACCTGTTGCAACAACGTCCTGTTTCCCCCTCCACATGGGAGTGTATATAGTTTGTTTTGGCCTTCCATTCCAACCCTGAAAACAGATTTCAATAAGCTAAGCAGACTCAAAGCGCTATTGGTTCAACAAGAAGTGGCTCTCACTTCCGCATGCGAGACCTTTGAATTGCCGGTGGCGAGAAAGTCTCGTGAAATACAATCATTGTTAAACACAAATCTCCCCCTACATTTCGGGGAATTGATACAGCAAATATTTTATGCATCCAGTACCACGGGCCTGGCACTCTTTTTTTAAACTTGTGGGCTCCTGCCTCGTGACTTCTTTTCAACCTGCCTCGTGACTTCTTTTCAAACTATTTTTGGAGAAATCCCAGCTTTTATACATTCTATTTTTTCCAGCGTATTCAGTGCGCCATCATCGTGCTGTTCCTTCTTTCCGCAATGGCTGCTCCATCTGTGGTCCTGCCTGGACAGACATCGCTGCAGCTGTACCGTGAGCGAATGCTACAACTTTTTGGAATGGTGTACTTAGATGCTTTAGATGCTCAATTTTGTCTAACCTTCAATATGCTTATTTCACCTGTGTGCAACCTGTGTTTCATTACATCGGGTGCCCCTTTCAGTGGGCCCTGGATATCTGCCTTGCTACACCATCTCATGCTGCCCTGGATTTCGAACTGTTGTTGGGTCCCTTAGTAGCACATAACGAGGACTGTTCCTTGGGTATGTGGCTTGTGTACAACCCAGCGTTGGGGCCAGTGACCGGAGGTGATCCCTGTGCAACTGCACAGCGTCTCTTGGATCTCAGAGTTTCATCCAAGTCAACACAGGTTCTACTTGTATGTCCTATCCACTACTGGAAACGAGGAGCATGTTTGTTCCTTTGGCCTGCTTAATTGGATGGCTGCTATTTCCAATTTGAAAGGCTCAGATATCTTACTGGAATTAATAATTTTCGTTCCATTTGGCATTTTACATCCTGGGTCCCGGCGATACGCTGTAATTGGATATATTTTTGTGCACACAACTTTCCTTCTCATTCGGCAATACTATTTTTCAGACGCTCTCCAAATGCAATTGGTTATATGGTTTGGTTCTGCTTATCATCTGCCTTCTGTCGTCATTTAGTGCTACCATCCTGACCACATAATACGTCATTGTGAATGACTACAATAACACTCCTGCCCATTTTAGTTAACGCTATCCCAGTAGATCTCTGTAGGTTACTGTTAGGGATGAGGCCACCTTCCTACCAAGCTAAAGCAGGCACAATATTGCTCTAGAAATGTCTTGGAGCTGCCAAAAACACCGTGGCAATCCACAGAAAAACGTCAGACCCTCCACCCATTACACACTGGCATGTGTGAAACCTCACAACTATGGAGAAACTTGAAAATATGGCAAATTGGACATTGGATTTTGAAAAGGTATGGGACCTATTCCTTACCAATTTATCTGAAGGAGCTCCCTCTGTGTCAGGCCCATTAAGACTGCAGGGTTGTTTCACTTTAATTGATTCACACATGGTCAAATATGGTTATACTGTACAGAGACGGGTCTACCACAGATCAGACAATGCTTTGTAGAACTCTGCATCAATATTTGCCTTCTGTGGATTCCGGTCTACCTGCTGACATTTGTACAACTGAAACATAGCAAAAATGCTACATTTATTTTTAAAAAAAATGATAATTATGATCTACAATTCTTATCGAGCAATTTACAAAACAAGGTGTACCATTGGCAACAGTGTCCGTAAACTAAGCACTTCGGTGTTGGAGAATCCTAAAATGCTCAGTCTTACTTTCTCTTAATTATAAAAAGACAAATCGATTGACAATTCAGAGTGAAGTGGGATATGGAGCACAGCAAGATCGCATAGGTTGAACAACAATGTTCAGAAGGTGTTTTGGTGCCAGTTTAAGTCACCTTATTTCTAAAAATAGAACCAAAAATGACAATAAATTAACAATATCAATTATGTATATAGAGGTATGTGATGCAAGCATTGTGTAGCATTCCCTAATTGGCGCACCTATGGCACTTCTTGGTGTTTCCCATTATGGCAAATTAAGGCCCATCTGTAAGGTTACTGCTTGTGTAAGGCCAGTAATGATGCAGCGTAAAGCTCACACTATATACTTATGTTATGTATGGCTGGTGTTTGAATTCACAATGTCTCACAAAAGGCTGAAGAAATATTTCACCATTAGTTCCAGTCACGGCATACTGTTGTTCTACAAAGCTTGCAAAGAGAGAGATCTTATAGTGGCTCACCATCTATAATTAGTCCTTTAAGTCTGTGTCTGCGATTGAGGCAATGAAAGAAAGATCATAATGTTAGAAATGGCTCCATTTAATATCATGGGGCGGGAAACCGATTGAGTCAAACAACACTAGTGTGCCATGAGGGAACCTGGACAACTTTAGTCAAGTACATCTGACGCAATGTAGGCACCATTTTAAATGTGTTACTTACATACAGTACATGTTATTAGTGTAGCATAATTCGGTTCTAAAACATTAATAGTAGTCTGTCACTTTGGTGATTGTGATCTACTGCTCCCGACCGAATGGGACACAGAACACTGCCCCCCATCACTCTCAATTTATCAAGGATAAATTGAGCAAGGATAACCTAATGAATAACTTTTTTGAATTTGACAAAACACTATACTTGCAAACCCATGGAATGTTTGAGAAGTGCTCTGTGCTCAGTCTTGCCTGTCTGCATGTCCACCATTTTGAAAGAGAATTAATCTACTCAGAGACTAATCCTTTTAAAGACCAGATCAAATTGTGGCGCATATGCATAGATGATAAAATACTAATCTGGCAGTGGGACACAACCCAGGCCATACTTTTTGTGGAATATAGTTGAACTCCTGAAACACCTTTCTGAGATTCACATCAAATATGTCTTTTCTGGACCTTGTTATTTGGACAAAGAATGGATTTCTAGAAACTACTTTTCTTTCACAAACACACAGATAAAAACAGCCTACTATCGTATCATAGTTTCCATCCTGAGCCTTAAGACCAAATCTGCATGTAAGGCAGTTCCTGCGCCTCTGCAGAAACTGTACTTTTATTACTGATTTTGACTAGAAGGGTAATACCTTGAGCAAACAGCAGCTAGAACAGGACTCCCCAACAGGAACAATAAAAAAAGGATATAAATGAAAAAGAAACAACTGAGAAAGCTTGGTTGAAATTCACACAAACCCAAAAAAGAACAGGCTGATATGCGTAATTACATATTGTACAGCATCAAATGCACTTAAACTTATTAACAAACATTGGCACATTTTAAACTCAAACACTGTTTCTACAGAAACAGATGTTCTCTTAAAAAAAAAAAACTAACTTCAGGAACATGTTGGCTCAATTAGGCCACAAGATAAATGAGCCAGACAGAACCTATTTTATGAGGGCCACTATGGGTGAAGGAGAACTACCCCTGTGGTGGATGTATTGTCTGCTTCCTAACAAGCACTATGACGTTCATAGAGTTAGGTCTTAAGGTTCCTTGGACTATAAATCAGCATACTATGTGCAACTCAGAAAATGTTATCTACTTGATCCAGTGTCTATGTAATCTTCTTTATGGGGGAATGACCATAAGAAAAGTAAAAATAAGAATATCTGAGAATAAAAGCAATATTCGATGTAAAAATAACATTACAAAATTGATCATGCAATTTTGGGAAACACTCATGCTGAAGACCATTTAAAGTGGACAGTTCTGGACAAACTTACGAGGTAGCACAAAAAAATTGTAAACTCTACTGATGAAGTGTGAACAACGCTGGTTATACAGATTGGGGAGCCATTTGAGAGGCCTAAATGATGACATCCCATGGCATCATATAAACACCGTATAAGAATTGGGTTAGGTCTAGTCAACGCACTGTGTTCAATACCTACCTGATGACTGTAGTCCCATCTGGTACATATCAAAAAAATCCCCCTGTTTGAAATTAGCTCTATAAGAATCTTTGGATTTTCAGCCCTTTTTTAAATTACGCTTGCCACACTCAGATGACATAACTATCCTAATTGCACAATTGAATAGTTTTTTAAAAAACGTTAATATTCTTTCTCGATGCACTTTGTTCAGGAATTCAGTTGGTATAGCTACATTGGCAAATCAAAAAGACAAGAGAAACACTGACCCCAGGGTTGGGATGCTATTGTTATTGCCTGAGGAAACCTCCTTTGAGATTATTAGGATGTTGGGCTTTGGGTCTAACACCACGTTTATTACACCAGAAGACACAATTACTAATAAATAAAAGACTTAGGTGGGCAACCTAGGCAATATTGAGACTTGCGTCTCATCATTGTAAGAAAAGGAGTGTTTTCAGATCAATATGATTTAGAATTCTGAATAGGAAGAGAGATGCTAAGCAAGTACTGTCAATACAAATTTACTGCCCTGCTCCGTCTAGGTCCCACTATACTATTAGTTACTGATTATAGCAGAAATAAGAAATACTAACTGCCTATACCACCCCTCTTTTGGAAAGAGTAAGTGATCTAGGTGACAACCTCTATATAAATTTAGGTGAATAGAGTGGGATATGTTTGTGATCTATTCTTTGATTCTCTATTTGTTTGACTACAGGGCGATGCCCACATGGCCTTCCTGGGTTAAAAAAACCTAACAAGACGACTGGGTAGGACTAAAAATGTTGATTTAATTTTTTTAATTTAAAGGAAAAAAATCACCACCTCTGTGTGTTTTACCTTGTGTGCTGTGTATCAATTGGTTTGCAGTGCTTTCTTTCATGTTTAAAAAAAACAAACTGTATTACAAGTATATCAGACTGAGCGAAGCCATTTTTAACAATTTAACAGTGATGGAGTGTCAGTTTCTTTGTGAAAGTTGTCCTCTATTTTTTTGTTGCAGATTTATATAGCGTGAACTCGACCCGAAGCTATTGGAGCGCTTTACATGAGCACCGGTTACGTTACACAAGGACACATAAATATTTTTTTTTTTGGTAGGCACAGGGAGATTAAGTGATTTGCCCAGAATCACAGGGTGTGGACGCGACCCCGAGGCTCGAACCTTGGTATCCAGCACCAAAGTCGGCAGCTCTAGTCGTCAGACCACATCCTCTCCCTCTATGTTTAACAGTTGCTTCTTCTGTTCCCCTGTAGAGATTACTCCAGCGTCTAATACCAGAAGTGTAAAATAATTTTTTGCTCCCTGTCACTACTAACACACTAGACGACTGACAGTGGACCGTGGTCCCGAACAGGATGACAAAAGGGATCTGAAAGTACTGAATAAGGTCTTTAACACGTATGGGCGTAAAAATTCAGCCGAAACATGTTGAAGATTTAGAGATGGTAGGTTGATAATTGTCCCACTCACCATTCATACGTTGATATTTTTATTTTTTAATTCTGTCAAAGAGAACCCACAAATAAAATCAATTAATTGGAAATCACTTTAGTTAGTTGTAACCATACTAGTGTTCTGATCCCTGAAATATACTAGAGCCCAGTTTCTTTAGGGGCTCCACCATGGTACGCACATCTGAACCTTAGGTGTTGTAGCATATCCCATGATGAAGCATGCCACGAAAGTGAATGAGGGCTTTGCATACTAAGTAGAGGGATGCCTCACAGAAGGTAGCAAGAATAATCTTCATCAATCTCTTTTGTGTGTTATGAATTTTTAAAGCGCGCGTGTACCCGAGGGTGTCTTGGCTCTATCTGAGGGGCAGGCTAGAGGCAGTTTCAGAGGTTAAATAGCCAGGTTTTTATCTCCTTCCTAAAAGCCGTTAAAGAAGGGATTGCTCTAATATGCGATGGCAGGCTGTTCCAAAGTTTGGTCGTTCTGTAGATACTGCTTCTGCCACCCCATTGCATCTTTTTAAATTTGGGGACGGCTAAGAAGTTAGCTTTAACAGACCGGAGTTCTCTGTTGGGTATATAACGTTTGAAGGCCGATCTTAGAAAGTCCGGCCCGTATTATGCATTCCTTTATGAGCAAGACATAGGGCTTTAAATTTAGCACGGCTGCGCATAGGCAGCCAGTGTAGCTTGCGAAGTCCCTGGGAGATAGAATGAAACTTAGGAAGTTTTAGGATTGTTCTAGCCGTGGCGTTTTGAACCGACTGTAGTCGTCTCGTGTTTTTTCTAAAATGTTTAGATAGAGACTTTTGAAATAGTCCAATTTGAATAGGACTAGTGCAGTAATCGGGATTTTCCTATGGCTGTCCGGGATGAATGGCAGGATCTTCCTGATCAGTTTTAATATGTAGTAAGCTGAGGAGGTTATAGCTGATACTTGGGCACTCATATTGAGGTTGTCGTCAATGATAACTCCTAAATTCTTAGCTTTAGTTACACGAAGGGGAGGGTGAGGCAGATTCTCTGGCCACCAGTTAAGGGACTAAGCTGGGGAGGGGTTCCCTAAAACAATCTCGGTTTTACCTGAACTAAGTTTCAGGCAATGTCTACTCATCCAGCCACTAACCACCTTAATGCAGTTTCGGCATCTTGGAGGGCCCAACATATCATTATTGGCAGTAGCAATTAACAATTGGATATCATCGGCATAGGATGTTACCTCCAAGTTGAAGCTTTTGATAAGAGGTGCCAGTTTGGCTACATAAACATTAAAGAGCGTTGGGCTCAGAGATGACCCCTAAGGGACTCCACAAGGTAAGGAAAAGGGTGTAGAATTAAATTTCCCTAGATCTACTGTTTGTATTCTATCTCTGAGGAAAAAGGTGAGTAAATCCAGAGCAATACCCTTCACTCCTATTTCCTGTGTGTGATTCTGTTAATACTGGTTTGTGGAATTAAATTACAAATAAAAACACATGACTACAACATTAACTGTCATGTTACCGTGATTAAGAAAATCAACCTACTGTGTTAACATATTTAATAAAAGCGAATTTGTTATTATCAGACCTTTTATTGGACATTCACAAATGTTGAGGATTGAAGAATTCTGGTTTACTCATCTCATCTTTTTATGTTTACCTATTTTCCGAAAATGTATTTTTAAAAATTTGTTTTGTGTTTAGAATGGCACCAATATGATGACATCGTTTGTGTAAAGCCGGAGAAAGGTCCTCTGAAGAAGTTTTTGGCTTACGCTGGATGGGACGATAAAAAGCGTAGTCTCCTAAAAGGGAAGGAGATAGCTGGTGAAATCATGCTCGACAGCATCTTCAACATCCTCACCACCTTGGACTCCACCAACTTGAACAGCTTCCTCTTTCAGCTTCAACACTTCTATCATGTATCATGCAACCCAATGGTGCATGAGAATGAACCAAAGAAGTGGACGTCTCTGCAGTTTGGCCAAACACAGGTGCTTTTTGTTCCCTACTTCTCTGTATGATAGTGATTGTTACAGGAATCTCGACTTTCTTGTAGCCCTCTTAAATTATGTTATACGTTTTATGTAAGTGTGGGGTAAACTTTTTTTTTTTTACTGATAATTAGTATGTTTATATAAACTTTTCTATTGCATATTTTGCTCCTTTGTAGCCCCACACATAACATGGTGTGATTTCCAGATTACATAATTTGTTGTTTTGACATTTGCACCCACATGTGGACCGCCTGGTGCTAAATACTCTATGAAACCTTGAGATATTCACATTGTGAAGTCTTTCCTGTCTTGCGTTTTCGATCATCTATTGAATTTTTTACTTGTATAAAAAAAAGTCAAGATATTTGTATGTTGAGGACCCAGATGATATTCCTTTTGTGATGATGAAAAAGGATCCTTTACGTTGGGGCTTCCTTTTGTCTCCATTATTCAAGGAATGCCCTCCGAGTGGCAGGTCCCTAATTCTTGGAAAGGGGGCACCATTCTCCCTATCCATAAACAATGTCTGAGGGCATCACCCCACAACTCGTGGGTTACTAAAGGTGCACTTTTTCCCATAAAGCAATCTGGTTTCTAGGACCAGTGTTCTGTCTTAGATAACATAGCTGTGGTGTATACTCTTTTGGATAAATATAACATCATTAAGCAGCAGCCTGGTTATGCTGCCCTTATTAATTTTTCAACTGCATTGACCAACTCTACGGTGTAAATTGGACACTTTTGGCATCCTTGTTAGTCTACTGAACTTCCCCACAAAGGGATAGGTGGTGCAGGGTAATATTTGGATCAGGCAAAGGATTGACTGCTTGTATTACCATACAGGATTAGCTAAAGCAGGGGTGACGTTTAGCACCTGTCTTATTCCCTTGGTATATGTATGATTTTCCTCATATGTTCTATGGTATTTGAAAGCTTGCTTCAAGCTTGGGTAATAAAATGTGCTATTCTCTGTTGTATGCAGATAATATGAGTATGTTTGACCTAACACCAGTTGGCCTCCATTGGGGTCTTGGCACCTTGGAATCTTATGCATGCAGCCACTTTCTAAAAGTGAATACTAGAAAAAGCAAAGTTGTAGTTTTCTCCTAAGATCAAAGGTGTGAGCAGCAACATAGCTGGAGAATGGATAATAAGAAAATAGATAATGTTAACCACTTCACCTATCTTGATATGGTTCTTACTGAGAATAGTTCTGTAAATCTCCACATCTAGGAATAGAGTGCGCAAGCAACAACATATGTAAGGATTTACAAAAAGTTTATAGTGCAAAGGGAAAGAGGTCGTTTCTCTTATGTTGGAACTCTACGAGTAATGTACCTCCAGCTCTTATGTATGCTGTTAAATTCTTTGTTTTCAATAACTTTCTTTTTAAATAAAATAGAGGGAACTGTTTTAAACAGACTGACTCTGAAGAAGAGCTTTCCTGTTAAATCTTTGTGCAGAGAGGATGGTCTAACAAGTTCCTACTGTAAGGTCTTTAGGCAATGGCTTGTTGGGGCTTTCTTGATTTATAGGTCTGCTATTGATTCATTGGCAAACTATGCAAGACATGAAGTATTTTCTTGATCAGGCCACTTGTTTAGATTTCAAGAAGTTTAAAGTTTGCGCTCGGTCAGTTAAATATCCTTTTTTTCAGGTATATTGGAACGTCCCAATATTCAGATGAAGTTTAAAATTAAGTATGCATTGACTTGAGCTACTTTTCTATGTGATATTGCCCATTGCACAAGGCTTAAATCATTAAAAAAACAATAGTTTGCAGATTTGAAAAAAAGCAATGTTATGTATCATTTTGCAGTGACGTGCCCTGCAATGTTTTTCATTTTTTTGAGATGAAGGAACTTGCCTTTGAAATTTATTATAGGTAGAACACAGGGAAAGTATCTGTACGAATGTGTTTGTCCTATGTGATTGTTGTATAAAAGATTTGACTCCTGTAATATTTCGCTCTTCCATGTTAAAATGCGGCTGATTACTGTTGTCTAAGAAGATGACTGAAGACTGAAAACCAAAACATGTTTATATTATTGTCTGTATGTTGTGGTATTTGTTGACCTTCTGTAGAGGCAATAAACAAATACAATGGAAATTTGCCAAAATTGGACCAACTGGTGCAAATTACAATTCTTGCACTTCAGGAGATGCAAAATTGGTGAATGGCCCCTCAAAATCTGTGATAGGGAAATGTTGGTGGATATTTGCACAAATGTAATTTTGGCCCCTGGTATGATTACCCAATACAGTGGTTTTTAAAACTAATGGCAACCTGTCAGAGCCTGTAAGTATAAAATAGTTATAAATCTGATACAGACACTGTCGGTGTTCATTGCTATTCTGCAATTTGAATGAAAAATATTATTTCATCTATATAAACATATATATTTTTAAAATATTTTCATAGTCTGTTCTGATAACACAGCATGAAGATCAGATATTGCAACGAGCTGAAGTCATTTTCATTAGTTTGAAACAAAAACCATGTTAAATTTCGATGAAGGTGAACAGAATGCTAAATTGCAAATGTTTGGCTCAACATCTGCACTCTCCATGTTTGCCAGACAGTATTGCGTTTTTATATGAAAGTTGAACATTTCATTTGGTGATACGGTGCCCCAAGAGAAGATTTCTAATATAAATTTAATATACAGAGATCAGAAGTATTCTCGTTGGTCCACATCCACATGCTTCTCCGTTCCTCAATGTTCTTTCTCATTTGCATACTGCATTGCTTTGGTTGGTTGTAGTCATTTTTTTCTCTATTTAGGGATCTTCATTAATGTTAATAAAACACTAAATAGAGCACTGTCCATGCCTGGGATCCTTTAAACACTTTTCAACATGCAGTAATAAAAACCTTTCATACAAGACAAGAAGAACAATGCTTAAAGGCAGCATTTACTTTCTACTTTTTATCTTTTAAAAACAAACATTCAAGTGAATGCAAACGTTTCTAAAGCCCAATGCTTTTAGTTGTTGTGGCACTAGAATTTGAGTCAAAAAATAAACTAATAAGTTGAGGAAAAGATTACTTTTACATTTCTTTCGAAATGTGTGGTGCGTGGTGGTGTATGTTGGGAGATGGAGGGGAGGTGTAGGCTGGGGGGTACGGGCATGGAAGCGTGTAGCAGAAGTGTCAGGCAGTGCATGCACCTTTGGTCTTGGCCAGGGAGGCCCTGCAGTGGAACTGGGAGTAGCATCCAGGTTTCAGTGCAGGGGGGGATGTGGTAGAGTAGTTTCTATGGGAATGAGTGGGTGGGTGGAGGACCAGTGTCCTGTCGCTGAGCGTGGGTGCGGCACAGAAAGGCTCGTCTTTGGCATGCCTTCTGGGTGTCTGTGCTGCGGCCACCAATAATGGGAGCGGGAGGGTGGAAGCGTTTTTGGGGTGGTGGGTGAAGCTGGAGTGGCGGCAGGAAATGCAGGTAAAAGCGTGGGGAGAAAAGCGGGAATACCACGCGGGGGAAGGGTGCAGAAGGAGGACTGGGAGGCAGGAAAAAGAGGCTGAGAAGAGGAGGCAAAATGTAGGCAAAAAGTGATGGAACAAAAAAGAGGCAAAAAAAACGATGTGATGAAAAAGAGGCTAAAATCAGTCAGACCAAAAAGAGGAGAAAGTGAGAGAGAAAACAAGCAAAAGTCACAAGAGATGAGCGAGAGTGCAGAGAGAGAAAACAGGCAAAAGGCACAAGAGCTGGTCAAAAGTGAGAATACAAGGAGAGAGAGAGAGAGAAAAGATGAGCAGAAAGCTAAGAGCAGAAGGTAACAGACGAGGCAGAGGAGAAGTACCAAACAGGCGAGAGCGGGAGTGCGAGTCAGTATTCCTCGGGTTAACATTAGAGCTTGGTCCGCCAGAGCGAGGCCTGGTCTGAGGATCAAGCACAGGTGAGTCAGGCTGGGGCATGGATACTTCCCCTGACTCCAGCCAACTTTCTCATCTCAGCCCTGCCACTGAAGTAAGGACCTCATTTGCTGTTGTGCAGAGGGTGGCAGAAATACTGGATCTACACCTACTTATTATGGGGGTGAAGATTAATGTTCTTACAGAGATAAGTCCATTGCCACCTAATGAAGCCCACATGGATACCTTCTTGGGCACTTGGGCAAATTCCTAGTTGGGACCATTAGTCAATAGGCAGGTCACTCCATGCCATCGACCAGCTTCAGGCAAACCATACTTCCTTATACAACATCCCACACCTAAGAGCTTGGTGGCGCAGGTTTCCACCAGTAAGATAAATCCTAAAGCCTTACCCACCACCCCTCCTGGTCATGAGTCTAAACAGATAGAGGCCTTTAACAAGTACATTTTCTCATCTATGAGCTTTCGCTCTGCGGTCTGTAAATGCCAGGTGTCTTCTAGGCCACTTCTCTCATGCCCTATGGGACACAGTGGTCCAAGTTCTGGCAGCAATTCTAGATGACACTGTGGCATCTCTGAATCAAGCTATTCAGGATGGCTGCCATGCAGCTAAATCTGTGATCTGTTCTGTCTTGGATGCAACTTACTGCTTAGGTCAGGCGATTGGCACATGTGTGACACTTCTGCTCCACGCCTGGAGGAGGTCTGCGGCTTCTCTGGGTATGTTCAGGCCTTCCTAATGGGCATTTCTTTTTTTGATGGCTTTCGCCTTTTTGGAGAAAAAACACTCATCCCTGAAACTTTTTAAGGAAAGCAGGGCCACAGCACATTCCCTGGGACTGTCAACTCCTACCAGACAATTACATCAACAATTTCACTCCCTTAAAGGCTTCGCAAGTGGTTTCCACTACCGCCTATGTCAGACCCCTCTGCCAGCTCAATAGGTCTCCCAGCAGAGGCAGCAACTCACAAAGACCACGCCCAGGGCATCGGGGGCAACATGCAATTCAGTCCCCTGCCCCTTCCGCTGCAGCAGTTGGAAAACCTCTCGTGTCCTTCCTCAAGGGTGGCAAGTCATCACGTCAAGTGGGTCCTCCAAATTTTCCATTGGGGCTACACCTTTCCGTTTCTTTCTACCCTGTCAAATCTTCCACCAGCATCAGGATGGCTGTTGAAGAAACGTTTGACCAATAGGAGCCGTAGAGAAGCTTCTGGCCTCGGAAGGGGGAACTGTATGTTCCTCGCACTACTTTCTTGGGCCGTAGAAGAACAAAGGCCTTTATCCTGTTTTAGATCTTTCCCTTCTCAATGTCTTCCTGCTGAAGACAAATTCAAGATTCTCACTGTAGCCCAGGTACTGTGTGCCCTAGAATTCAGAGACTGGCTGATAGCATGGAACTTGCAGGACGCTCATTTCCACATCCCTGTCCTGCAGGTCCACAGATTCTATATGTGGTTCACAGTGGGCTAGGAGCATTTGCAGTTCAGTGTTCCCTTTTGGCTTCTGCAGTACCCCTCGGATATTCACAAAAGTGATGGTGGTCGCAGCACACCTTCAAAGTTTGGAGGTCCCAGCTTACCCTACCATAACAACAGACGACATCAACCCTCCCAATATTGGTGGGGTTCACTATTAAAATGCCAATGTCACACCTGACTCCTTCGCAGACACACCCGTTCTTTGAAGCCGTTCCGGATCCAGTACAGTTTCATGCCTTTCTGCCGAAGTGGCGAGTCAGGACATTCAGGCTATGATCCTGATGTTTTTGCCTCTCTCCTGGATCTCAGTGCGGATGACTTTGAGGCTGCTGGGATTGCGGTCCTCCTTCATCCTGCTGGCGCATGGGGGCTACGTAGTGGGATCTGAAGTCCCAGTGAGTACAGCACAATGGGAAATTGTCATCTGCAGAAGACCTCCAGTGGTGGCTGCTGAACAGCAACTGGTCAGTGGCAGTCCCCTCTCCTTACTCCACCCAGATTTGACAGTGATGACAGATGCATCACTTGTAGGTTAGATAGGCCACCTGGGAGAGGTGAAGATCAGAAGACTGGTCTCGGGTGGAAACCTGACTCCACATCCATTTGTTGCAGTTAAGGGCGATTCACATGGTGTTGAAGGACTTCCTCCCCATCAACAGAGGGAGGCTGGGACAGGTAACCAAAGACAACACCACCACCATTTGGTATTGCAATATGCAGGGTGGGGTGGAGTCTTGGATCCTGTGCCAGGATCTTTGTGGCTTATTACAACACAGGGAGGGAGTTCTGTTCCTTCTAACAGACATTTGCAGAATCCACACCAACTTGTAAAAGGAGCAATAAATGTTTCCTTTTTGATTCCCATTCATGTGGAATGAAAATAAACCCCGCACAGCTCCGTGGGCATCGCTTGGCCTCCTTACATCCCCGCCCTCAGACCGCCATGTAGAAACACTAACCGCGCTTTACCCAGTCTTTTTCCTGGTACTAAGAATTATGCTTTGACTTTTATAAATACATAAGTAACAGAATGCAAAGGAAACGGACTAAATGAGTGAGGCACATTGATTTCTCTGTTCTTTCCTTGATTAGCTAAATTGTTTTGAACTGGAGCACAGTGCGCAACCCCTGAAACGCAGGTCTGTGTTTGTTTCGGTATTTGTGGTTCTGTTACAGGTTTATTGGATGCGGCAGTATACAGCCTCGAATTGGGAAGGCAACGTTTTCCCCATTATTCTTGATTTGCTGCACTTGTCAATTTTTTTTTTATCATCTCCTGCAAAATTTGCAGATTTTAACCAAAATAAATTGGCTCTAGCTCAAACGGATCACAATTTGGCAAAAACGCTATAACACGTGTTCTAGCTCAGTGGCAGACCTTTTGTCGCACAGAAGCAGGTCATCTTTCAGTTGCTAATAGCTGTATTTAGATTTTGACCTTGAATCCTATAGTATTTACATGAGTAAAAATGCAAAATAGTGAAGCATTATTGCTACAAAATGTGCCGCATTATGCCACATAATTTGCTTTCTTTCCATGCAGCATAATGCTGGTGGCCCTGCCTATGGCTCTTCATAGCGCATTCTGTCAATGGAGTCATCATGTTTGGGTGAGTTCAGGTTGCTGTTGCATGTTCAAGACCTCCATGATTCACAGCTATAGAGATTATTCTGTAAGGCGTGTGTGTTTTCCGCAGTGCCTGTCAGTGGGTCAAAAAAGTGTTAAACTCATCCAATTCCTGGCCTCTCTCCTGAAATCACAGAGCAATAGCTGAATTTTTGTCAACCGGTGTTACCATTTAGGTGAAAGTGCGTAATGTTGGTACACAAATAGTGCTGTCAAAACATTTGCACCGAAGGAAACGAAATGTAGCATTTCTACATGTGTAAGTATAGGGATGGAGAGGGGAAGTGAAGTTGGCAAAAGAAAGTATGCAGAAGGAGAAAGTGAAAAGAAAGGGTAGAAGGTGAAGTGTGAGTCATGCACATGGAGATAGACTTAAGAAGGAGATGTGATGAGAAAAGAGTGTAGGGAGCTAACACAGGGAGGGAGACTGCAGCGGAAAGAGATGTGAAGGGAAGAATACTCATTTATATAATATTGAATAAAAGTCAGTGCTAATAAACACTGGAAAAATTAAATGGTCTAACTTGTGTTATGTGTTCCTTTGTGATGTATTTAGATTCACTAACGGCAGAGGCTTTCAGATACTGTTTGAGTGGCACGCCTTTAAAGCACAGGATCTGAGCTTACCTTTTAGGCCACGTCCATATTTATAATAACGCGTCTCTTATAAAAGATTCCTAGCTACATTTATTTGGGCCGCAACCATTGGAGAGACCCCATCCATCTTTTTCATCCCACTAGCTCAATTGCAAAGCTTATTTAAAAATAGTTCTATTTTGAGATCTATCATGCTGCACTCATCAGCTATCAAACTATCTGCCAATAGGCCCAAGAGATAGCTCAATGAGATGAGCGTTCATCAATTGATCTAACTGGTTATTGGTTATTCATTTGCCCTATATATCTCCAAAAATTAATCCTGTGACACTGACCAATAAATATTTTGCGAAAGGATGCAAACGGTGAGTGGGAAGCCACTTTTTTTTAGGGTGCCTGGGCCTATTTTTGATCCCAATCCGACCCTGGCAGTATAGTTCTGTGCTGTTATCTGTGCCAACATTAATTTCATATCTGTCTCTGTCCCGGTTTTTGTTTCTGAAAATATGGCCACCATAACAGTGTTGTAACCAGTGTGGCTACCAAGCATATGTTATAGTAGTATGTACTCTGTAACTTTTCTGTCTATGGTGATCGTTTTCCGTCTGATTTAGTGCTCCCTCATGTTTATTTTAAATAAATTTACTTTACTACCAATTCTAATTCTGTTCTCCTTTTAGTCATCTTCTCTTCCATCATGACTTTTTTCAAGATGTTGCTTTCTTTTTCTACAAGTTCAGTGTTTACTTTAGTGCACTCCCCATGCCAATGTCAAAGCGCTAGTTAATAAACATTGACAAAATCAATAGATCTCACATTGCCGAGACCTATTGGCTTTGCCAATGCTTGTCTTACAATGCTGTTTGATTGTCTGAATTGTCATTGTTTCCAGTATTAGCTGCTCTTGTTGCACGGTTACTTATGGGTGCTTCTTCTTCAGACACACTGCTTTCATCTGAAGTTACCAAGGTTGGATTTTTATAAACACATTTTTGTGAATAAACTTCAGCCCAAGAATAAACTTCATTGAGTTTTTAGTTTATTGGATCTCTTTTGAATTCTTTTTTAGATTTTTCTGTCATTATTCTCTTTGGAGTATTCATCCAGTTTTTGACTGATACCCTCACAAGATTTTTAATTCCTCTTGTTCTAGTCATATGGTTAATTTCGTGTTTAACTACTGCAATCTCTTCCTCGAGGTTTGGTAGAACCTTTGATAATTCCTTAGTTAGAAGAAGCATCAGATCCAATGAGCAGTTATTCGATTTCTTCTTTTTTTTTTTTTTTGTTGCTTTCGATAACGTGTGTTTTAGTGCTACTGTCACTCCTCTTAGTATTCACTTCACCTGTGACACTGGATCAATATCGTGACATGCAAGCAATGATTTATCTTCCGATGCATGGGGTATTCAAGTTGTCCGGTGTGTTGACGGACTGTGCCTTTAGCTAGGCCTTCTTGATTTGCTTGCCTTATTAGTGAGTATATTTAAATTGTTTCATCACTCATATAAGCTAAAGTAGTTATGTTTTAGTTAAGTGGGGTATGTCCTCGAACAACATTTCAATAAACGTTGAGGCAAGGAACTTAATGGATGGTGTGTATGATAGCATAATTGGATTTAACTGCTTGGTGAGCTTCCAGTTTAATAAAGAGCAGGACTGTTAGCAGCTTTCAAATTTTCTAGAGCTCCCACGTAGTTTCCTAACCTTGAAAAATGGTATGAGAAATATTATTGTGGGAAAATATCCTGGGAAACATTATCAATTACAACATTATGTTCAATATTCTACCCTGTAGTAACTCTGATAATTCACCTAAATCAGTGTGGTATACCGGTTATATTGTAACTCTTTGTTAGACATGTTGTTTTCGGTTGTAAATGTGTTATGTTGTAACTCTTTGTTAGACAGGTTTGTTTTAGTCATTCATCAGGAGGGAGGTGGGTAGTACTGTACTTATGTATGAATAAGCCCTAGCATGGAATTCTTATGACAGAATTTTGTGGTGTAATCGAGCTAAGTGCAGCAATATTTAAAAAAATGAATAGCTGCTGTCTGGATGGTGGATGGAGACCTCTGAAGCAGGGACCTTTACGGAATAAACCTGCCTTTACTCTATGCTGTCTGTTGTCTTGATGGAGACAGAACCACTTTTTAACAGGGAGTTATAAAAAATCTCCTTCCTGAAATAGTTTTTTAGAAAACAAACTCTTCTGATCTTCGCGAACACGAGGAACGAGTTTTAAAAAACTGTTAGAGGGGAGGATGTTTAATATATACGCTGCAGTGCATTGGAGAACTTGTCCAAGGATGGGCGTTAGTAAATAGCACATTACTACCTCCACCAAAACCATTCCCATCACCACAGTAGCTGCGCCACTGTCATGGGCATGATGACCATGATCATTTCCATCACTATCACAATTACCACCACCGTTAACAACACTTCCTCTACTACCATTGCCACCACCACCATTAACAGCACCAATTTTACCACCACAATTACCACGACAACTGACAATACCACTGTCATTACCAACACCACCATTATTACTATTACCACCTTCTCCAGTACTACTAAAACTATCATACCCATTACCACCACCACTACACTCACTCTCATACATCAAAAGAACCAGCACCATCAGCCAAAATACCAACATATCCAATGTCCTTACCCAACACACCCATTATCCTACTTCCACACAGCAGCATCCTACAAAAAGGCATTACACACCTGTGATCATACCCTTATATGCCCACCATCATAATTCCATGCAACCAGAATCATACACAAACATGCTGATCATTCTATGCTAACAAACCTGCCACTATATGTCCATATAACTAATAGCCAAACAGTATCTTCAACACAACATGAAAAGAATGTCCAAGGAGTCCACATCACATTCTAACAAATCCACTTTCATAAGTAAACATACCTACCATCATACATCTACATGACCAACCTAATATGACACAACACCCACCATCACAAGCAGCACCTTCATATGTCCACACACCCCACCTCATACATTAACACTCCCGCCATCATACAATCATGCATCCACACTTAAAATCATATGTCAGCCCATAAAAGCAACAAAAACAAATTAAATTCTGTGAAAAACCGCAAAGTTGAAAGGGAGGTATGGTTGACTTATATTTTAACAGTGTAAAATGCACTCTAAAACTAATACAATTCACAACTTCAGGTGCTGCCTTCACCTTGTACCGCATTACCTCTCTACTAAGTCACTTTTAACTCCCTCACCCAGCATGCACTCTTCAAGCCAAACGTTTTTAAATATGTAGTAACACACTACACAGTATACATCGGTATTTGCATCAAATGCTAATACACACCATCAGATCATAAGTGAGCAAAACTATATCATATGCCAAAACACCCACCATAACAAGTCCACACACTCACTTTCATATATGCGCCTACCCAACATCATAAAGCAAATACCAGCCATCGTGCAGCCTCGCACCTGTCCCTGCACAATCAACAATATGTGCCCATGTGCCCATATCTGCGATCAAATGCCACAAAGCTACCTTCATGTACCCTAACAGGCTCCATCATATACTTAAACGCTCTCGCATACACCATCATACACCCATACAGTCATCATTGACTAGTGCTTTAAAATGTCACTCCAGGAATTTAGTCAAGCCATCATGCAATCTTTCATACTTCTATAAATATAATCAGTGACTCTTTCCAACTCATATCATTACAAGCGTTCTAAGCAGTGATCATGCAGCCACCACTATACACCCACAAGTCAGCCTACTGAAAGGCTTTTCCCCAGAAAAAACTTTATCCCATCAGTGAGCGAGAGGCCAGGTTCCCAAACAGTCTTGTACACCTTCCAAATCCCATGCTAAGAGCAATACCCACCAGCGGCGCCTCAAAACTGTTCTCCTTTTCTTCTCATAAAGACAATAGAAGGGTCCAGAGGTCTAGGTACAGTGGAACCAGTATAGACTTCTGTTCAGAAGCTCCTGAACTTGTTGATTCCCTGTTAGGTTTTCCTCCCCTCTGGCAGCCTTTCAGGCCCAGATAGAAGTCTTTGGATTGCCTGTGTTTAATATTGTTCAAGATAGCTCCTCTAGTGTACATACTTGCAACTCCAAGGGCTTGGATTTGCCAGTCATTATGGTGCTACTCACGACAAGAACAGCTTCAACCCAGGTGACTTTAATCTTAAGACCAGCCAAGACTTGTCATCCATAAAAGTCAGACCTTTGCTAGACATCTAAAATGCAAGTGGGACATCCTCCGATACAGAGCTTCTCAGGTTTGAGAGTTTGTTTGCTGCCCAGCATGTCCTCTTTTCTCCAGTCATTCAACGTTTTCTTGATATTTTGAAAATGCCCATGCACGCTGAACAGCCTCCTTCTACTGTGTTCAAGTAGATTCTAGCTGGCCAACTCACTTTTGAGACAGTCTTGCCATTCAACAAAGCTTCAGTTCCCTACATCTAGAAAATCTGGGAGAAGCAACAATCTACAGAATCAGTTATGAGAACCGCTTCAGAAAAGTATGAGGCAGCGCTTTCTGATTCCCCTTTTCTGTCTACCCACCCTATAACCAAGAGTTTTTTGGTGCAAGCATCATCTGTAAGCGTAACACCTTTTCTAAAGTGCCCCTGGACAGAGAATAAAATAATTCATCTTGCACTTTGCTCTTCCGAAAAGCTATAATGATAGCAAAATAGGCGTCAGCGGTTGCTTTTATTCATTTCAGGTTGCCTTGGATGGTATTTTACCAATCCAAAGCTATAATACTGTGCCTGGAGTGGTAAATGGCTTTTGTCATTTTACAGCATGGCATGGATGGCCCTGTGATAATTATATATATATATATATATATATATATATATATATATATATATATATATATATATATAGTTAGGCTCAGGTTTCACTCGTTACAAGACCAGTGAAATTCAGAAGCTATAGTTAGCTGAGTTAACTAGAACTCACGCCCCCGCAATGCACTGCTTATGATCTCACATATTAATATTACATCACTCATGACATCTCAACCAGTGACTGTTAAATATATATACCAAGGTGTATCAGAGGGTGTATGAGTTCCTATATGGATGATTCAGTGGGTGCGTGACTGACTGTATAAGTGAGTGATTAGGAGTCTCAGTGAATGTATGGGTGAGTGACTGGTTGTGTGAATGTTTGTATCAGTCTGTCAGTTGATGTCTAAGTGGCTGTACAGGTGTGTGAGTGGGTACGTGAGTGGCTGTATGGGTGATTGATTGGTTGTCTGAGTACCTTTTGGCATGTCTGGGTGGGTGAGTAAGAGGGTGTGTGACTGCCTGTATGGATGAGTGAGTGGGTGAGGTGCTTGTGTCAGTGGCTATAGAGGGGAGTGAGTACGTGTTAATATCTGTATGAGTAAGCAAGTGGGTGGGTGGGTGTGTGTGTAACTGTATGGGTGAGTAAGTGGTTGTGTGATTGACCGCATGGGTGAGTGAGTAGGTGTGTGAATAGCTCTATGGGTGACTGACTCAGTGTGTGAAGGACTGTTTGATTGTATGAGTGGATACGTCAGTGACTGTATTAGGGAGTGAGTGGGTGTATGAGTGGCTATATGGGTGTGTGAGTAGATGTGTGTGTAGATCTATGAATCTGAAAGAGACACGTTAGTGACAGATTCCTTACCTTAGAATATCCCCAGGCGTCAGGCTGGATCCGGAAAGTTTTTGCGTAGCAGTACCCTTGTGCGTCGGTAGGCGGCGTCGTGCGGCTCCGCGTCCGTCGTCGGCGTCGTGATCGCCGGGATGACGTCGCGGGCAGTACTTAGGCGCCGCCCCTGCGCGCTGACGTCAGTTCTTCTTTTCCGCGCCAGCAAGCGCAGATCCGGGAAGAGCAGTGCCCTAGTCATTTTTTGACTAACTTTTTGGGTGAATTTTTCACTGTTTTCTTCGAATCGACTTCAAGGTGTCGTAGGGATGCCCGGTTTTAAACGTTGCGGCGCCTGTGCTCGGATGATGTCCATCACAGACCCGCATCGGGAGTGTCTCTTCTGCCTCGGCCGAGGCCACGACACGGAGTCGTGTTCCGACTGCCGGGCCCTCAGCCCGAAAGCTTTGCGAGAGCGGTCTCGAAAGCTCCTGGAGGCCCGGCATTCGGCTCCGCGCCACGCCAAGCCCCGGTCGCGTGAGAGGTCAAGGGGTCGGTCGCGGAGTCCTCACCGGTCGTCGGCATCGAAGTCTTCGTCGTCCGGTAAGTCCAAGCACAAAAAGTCCAAAAGCATCGTCGCTCTAGGACTTCGCCTCGCCGGTCTCGCGACTCGGCTGAGGCCCCTCCCGGCACCGTCCCCGCGGCCCCGGACATGCCTGTGGAGTCGCCCCCGCAATACCCGTCCTTCCCGGGTTCGGGGGCGGATCCGGCCCAAATACAGGAATTCCTGTCGGCCATGGCCCGCCTCTTCGGGCCTCAAGGTCCCTCCGGTGCGCCTTCGGGCCCCGCGGGCCCTGATGGGGTTGCTCCGGCGTCGCCGACGGCTCTGGCCCCGGCGTCGCCCGTGCCTCCAGCCTCGATCCCGGCTCCGGCCTCGATCCCGGCTCCGCAACCCCCATCGACGCCGGTCGACCTAACCACGCCTCCGCCGATGTCTCCGGTGCCGTTCTCGACGCCGCCTGGGGCTCCGGGCGGCGTCGTCCCCCAGTTCCTTCCGGCTCCGGACATGGACCCTGACCGACGTCGCTCGACGCCGGTTCCGGCGCCGATGGGACCTTGGGTCCCAAATGTCCCTCCTCCTCCTTATTTTGAACCAGAGGAGGACCAGGAGGACTGGGAGGGGTCTGATGACCCTCTGGCACAACAGTGTCAGTACGATGAGGACTGGACAGAGGGTCTAGGGGATGCCAGTGGTCTAGATACTTCCCCTGACACTGGCATGCTGTCTCCTCCCGTGGCTACGGAGGAGGGAGCCAATTTTGCTACGGTGTTGCGTAGGGCGGCTGGGGCCTTACATCTCCAACTCCCTACTGTGGCGGTCAAAACTAATCTCTTGACAGAGGTGCTTCAGCCGGCAGCCTCCTCTACGGAGACTGTGCTGCCGTTTAACGATGCCCTCACTGACGTTCTTTTGGGTGCCTGGTCCAAGCCCAACACAGGGGGCTCCTGTGGATAGGAACGTGTCCCGACGCCATCGCCCAGCTCCGGGCGACCCCTGTTTCTCTCTGTCCACCCCACTCCTGAGAGCTTGGTTGTCCAAGCCTCCGCTTCCCAAACCGCCTTCCCTACCGCCCCTCCGGATAGGGAATCCAAACGCCTGGATCAATTTGGGAAGAAGGGTTTTTCTTCCTCCAGTGCTGGCTTGCGGTCCATCAACACCGCTTGTCTTTTGGGCCGATATACCCACTCCTTGTGGGATTCGGTGGCGACTGTTTTGCCCCAGTGTTCTGAGGAGGTCCAGACACTGCTTTCCCGCGCCATTGCGGAAGGAAGGGATGCGGCCAAATACACAATACGATGTGGCCTTGATACCGCCGACTCGCTGGGCAGGTCTATTGCAACGACGGTGGCGCTGCGACGCCACGCCTGGCTGAGAACCACTGGTTTTTCAGGGGATGTCCAGAATACTCTCATGGACATGCCCTTTGATGGAGTCGGTCTTTTGGGTCCAAAGCAGACCATGCGTTGGAGCGCTTTAAGGACTCACGGGCTACTGCCAAGTCCCTGGGCCTTTCTGCTACACGCCCTCCGCTGACTTCTGCTTTTCGCCCCTATCGTGGCCACGGAAGGGGCGCCCCGTCACGTCAGCAGCCCAGCCACCGGCCCGCGCAGCAGGCGTCTTCGCGTGGCCGAGGACGTGGATTCCGTTGTGGCGGTTCGGGCAACCAGCGTGCGGGTCAGGCCACCACCTCCAACCCGTCCGCGGCCTCCAAGCCCTCCTAGTCCCTCCTTTCAGGTGCACAGCACGCCAGTAGGGGGCAGGGTCCGCCATCACCTTCACCACTGGCGTCCCATCACCTCGGACAGGTGGGTCTTGGACATTGTCCGAAGGGGCTACTCCCTCCCCTTCGAGACTACCCCCCAGCCATGCCACCTCAATTCCACCGCATGTCAGGGGATCACTTGGTACTTCTGCAGAAGGAAGTCACGGCCCTCTTGGCCAAGAGGGCCATCGAGCGTGTTCCGACCCCAGAAGTAGGGCGTGGTTGCTACTCCCACTACTTTCTGGTGCCCAAAAGGACAAGGAGGACATGCGTCCTATCTTGGACCTCCGGAACGTCAATCGCTTCCTCCGGAAGGAGAAGTTCAAGATGCTCACCCTAGCTCAGGTCTTGACTGCCCTCGACCCTGGAGACTGGTTGGTAGCGTTGGACTTGCAGGACGCCTATTTCCACATCCCCGTCCTGCCGGCCCACCGGCGTTACCTTCGGTTCACGGTAGGCTTCGAGCATTTTCAGTTCACCGTGCTCCCTTTGGCCTTACCAGTGCCCCTCGGGTGTTCACGAAAGTGATGGCGGTGGTCGCAGCTCATCTGCGCCGGGCAGGGGTTTCAGTCTTCCCCTACCTCGACGACTGGCTGCTGAAGGCGGGCTCGTCCCAGGCAGTCGTCTCCCACCTCCAGACTACGGCCGAACTCCTGCACTCGCTGGGGTTCTCCATCAATGTGCCAAAGTCGCATCTGATTCCTTCTCCACAGCTCCTTTTCATCGGAGCAGTTCTGGACACGACGCAGTTTCGGGCCTATCCTCCCGAACGGCGAGTCCGGGATATTCAGGCTATGATTCCGATCTTTCAGCCTTTATCCTGGGTTTCGGTACGGATGACCCTGAGGCTGCTGGGCCTCATGGCCTCCTGCATCCTGCTGGTCAATCATGCCAGATGGCATATGCGGGCTCTGCAGTGGGACCTGAAGTTCCAGTGGGCGCAGCACCAGGGCAACCTGTCCGATCACGTCCAGATCTCGGAGGGGACTGCAAAACAGTTGCAGTGGTGGCTCTCGAACCGGCAATGGGTCATGGGCAGATCCCTCTCCCTTTCCCAGCCAGAGCACACAGTTGTGACGGACGCGTCCCTTCTGGGATGGGGCGGTCACATGGGAGAGGCGGAGATCAGAGGCCTCTGGTCTCCGGGCGGAGTCCCGGCTCCATATCAACCTTCTGGAGCTCCGGGCGATCCGACTTGCACTCAAGGCATTCCTTCCCTCTGTCAAAGGGAAGGTAGTGCAGGTGTTCACAGACAACACCACCGCCATGTGGTACTGCAACAAACAAGGCAGGGTGGGGTCGTGGACCCTTTGTCAGGAGGCTCTGCGCCTCTGGACATGGCTGGAACATCAGGGCATGTTCCTGATGGTTCAACACCTGGCAGGTTCCCTGAACGCCAGGGTGGACGAACTCAGCCGCAGGTGCATGATGGTTCACGAATGGCGTCTTCACTCGGAAGTGGCGCAAGGACTCTTTCTACAGTGGGGAGAGCCTTGGTTAGATCTATTCGCCACCGAAGAGAACGCGCAATGTCATCAGTTCTGCGCGTTAAAATTTCCAAGGCGGCACTCGCTCGGCGACGCTTTTCGTCACGAGTGGAGTTGCGGTCTATTGTACGCCTTTCCGCCTATACCACTTCTACCCAGAGTGTTGAAAAAGATTCGGCACGACCGGGACAAGTCATTCTTGTGGCTCCGGACTGGGCTCGAAGAGTTTGGTATCCCGAGCTACTCAATATGAGCGTAGATCCCCCGATCCGTCTGCCTCTTCGGGAGGATCTTCTGTCGCAGCAGCAGGGGACGGTCCTCCACCCGAACCTGTCCAGTCTACACCTTCGTGCGTGGAGATTGAGCGGCGGCAGTTGATTCCTTTCGACTTGCCTCCCGAAGTTTGTGATGTAATTCTGGCAGCCAGGCGTCCCTCCACTAAGGTGGTATACGCCTGCAGGTGGAACAAATTTGTGGCATGGTGCACAGCAAAGGCTGTGAATCCCCTTTCTGCCCCTCTTTCTGAGGTCCTTCTGTTCCTTCTTTCTCTGGCCCAACAGGGTTCTGCCCTGGGTACCATCAAGGGTTATCTTTGTGCTATCTCGGCCTTCCTCAGGCTCCCTGATCAGCCCTCCTTTTCAAGTCCCCTGTTAACAGGTTCTTAAAAGGCATTACTCACCTCTTCCCTCCTGTTCCGTTTGTAATGCCTCAGTGGGACTTGAACTTGGTTCTTACCTTTTAATGTGCGCTCCCTTTGAGCCTCTACATAACTGTCCTCTTCGTCTTCTGACTCTGAAGACAGCCTTTCTGGTGGCCATCACCTCCGCTCGGCGGGTGAGTGAGCTCCAGGCTCTATCTTGCAAACCTCCCTTTCTGTCTGTTCATCCAGATAAGGTTGTTCTTAGGACGCGTCCGTCCTTCTTGCCAAAGGTGGTTACTGCTTTCCACATTGGGCAGACCATCACTTTGCCCACCTTCTTTCCGCCTCCGCATCCTTCCAGAGAGGAAGAGAGGCTCCACCGTCTGGACCCAAAACGTGCGCTCTCCTTCTATATTGACCGCACACAACACTTCCGGGTGAATGACCAGCTCTTTGTTGGCTATGTGGGCGCCAAAAAAGGTCGGGCGGTGCACAAGAGGACCATCTCCCGCTGGGTTACCTTGTGCATCAAGACCTGCTATTCTTTGGCTAAGAAGGAGCCTCCTGTTGGGCTGCGTGCCCATTCCACCAGGGCAACGGCTGCTACCACGGCCTTGGGCCGCGGTGTTCCGCTGCCGGTTATCTGTCAGGCAGCTACGTGGGCCTCGCTGCACACGTTTACAAAGCATTACTGCCTTGACAGTCGGGTCCGGAGGGACGGCTTCTTTGGCCGTTCTGTCCTCCGGGACTTCCTTGTCTGATCTTTGTTCGCAGACCCACCACCGGGGTTGGTATTGCTGGGGTATCTATTCTAAGGTAGGAATCTGTCACTAACGTGTCTCTTTCAGATGCACAAGTTACTAACTTGTGTAACGATATATCTGTAAGAGACAGTAGTTAGTGACAGATTCCTTACCGCCCCACCCATCCTCCCCGTTCTGCGAACTGATTTCTAGGGTTAAGGACATCCCTTTCAGGGCCCTAGATTGTTGTCAGATACCTATGTCCGCTTCTTGCATGGCTCTGCGTTCCTGGCGCGGAAAGTCGTGTACAGAACTGACATCAGCGCGCAGGGGCGGCGTCTAAGTACTGGCCGCGACGTCATCCCGGCGATCACGACGCCGACGACGGACGCAGAGCCGCACGACGACGCCTACCGACGCGCAAGGGTACTGCTACGCAAAAACTTTCCGGATCCAGCCTGACGCCTGGGGATATTCTAAGGTAAGGAATCTGTCACTAACTACTGTCTCTTACAGATATATCGTTACACAAGTTAGTAACTTGTGCGACAGTTCCTTAATTCATTAGTTTGCACACTTGCCATCAAATCCCTTAGTAGGCACAGCAGCTCTGATACCTAGCTGCTGTATTTATAAAGACGTATTTTGCATGTTCGTGATGTGCACCCCCAATAGTTGGCTCCCATGGTACAGATGACATTTGCTGTGTAGCTCGTGGAGCTCCTGACTCCCACCCCTGTCAGCTACCTCCCTGGAAACCATTGCCTGCTTTAAGAGGTACCAACCAAATTAAAGGTTGCTTGACTGGCACCAATTCCACAGAATTGTATGTCCCACAATGTATGTCACCTCTTCCCTTCACAATAAGTGGCACTTGTGGCTCCAATCCAAGAGTAGGTAGCAACTCTGGAACGTGTTTCCCATAAGTGATATGCTGTAACTAACTTCACAATAGGTGCCAAACATGACAATCCAACTTTTAATCCTTCAAGCTTGCATTACCTACAGCCAATACATAGGGTTTACCTACTCAGCTGATGCAGATTTCCCTTCCCACTCCAGACGTCTCTGGTTAAATGTGAGTAGGGGTCTATGAGAAAGCACGACTGAACTACTCTGATTTGACCGTTAAATAAGAACCAAACCAACGTTGGCATGTCTGTTAAAGGTGACGGTGTTGCAGGTACAGGGGAAGAAGAGCAGGAAGTTGCCCTTAATATTACAGAAAATTGCAGACATGCAGTTACTATGAAATTATTGCAATACGGCTTACCGACAACGGGTGGTAGTGTTACTTTCGTGATAGAGGCAAGGAAAACATTCTGGACAAAGGTATTCTATTTTTGGGTCAGATTCCCGTCTGCAGATGCACATGCACAGTTGTTTCATACTTACATTGAAGATAACAAACCTGAAGAATACTTTCCATACGTAGACATAGAAGTCCTGTTAACATACCAAGAGCATATTAATTGGTTTGAAGGCGCCCTCCCCCACACCACAACAAATGTGAGACTCTGTCCACTCAGCAGAAAGAGCGGCCTAGCTGGTCCTAGCTGCTTACACACCACATCCAGACATTGATACATTGTCAGCAGCAGAATTACCTATACTTTACAGAGATGTAGTAAAACTATACAGAAACATTACACAGTTCGTAATGCGAACACTTGCAATCCAACCTGCGAGGGTTGCTGAAGCTGATCAACCCCAATTGACTACACCAACTATCAGCCCACAAAAGCTGAATGCAGTTATGGGAGTATTTCCCAATACCAGCCCGCAGGAAAATCACAGAATACTAACAATTTTCTTGCCAATAGGATAGCTCCCCCGATAGATGATTGTACCACTTGGAGGTACAGTTTTCGCTTTCGTTTATACCAGAACTCATGGTACCCCCTCAATAGCAGTTTTACCAGATGTATTAAAACAAATACAGAATGAGTGTGGTGCAAGACCTACCATGGACTTGGTTATGAATTATTTTAGGTAAGATAAAAGGGGAGGCAGCAGCGGTGGCTATATGCGAACGCCTGAGGGAATTCACTTCTGCGCAACAGGAGCAAGAACTACCTAAGATTATCGAAGAAACCCATGCATCGCTGAGTAGAGAACTTGGGAGCCAGACCTGGGAAACTGCAAGTGGTGGATAATTCTGAAAAGGATATCTCGAAGCAAGCACCTGATTCTTCTAAAAAGAAATGGGATAACAAATACAAATATAATAAGCAGAATGCATCACAATCACGGGTTGTCTCCTCAACAGGAGCACTCTGAAAAAAGATACAATCTTTGAAACTGTGATACTATTAAAAAAACCTGATGGGTATCAGGATACTGATACACGTTCCTCTCCTTGCTTTCAGAGCTCATCAAAACACTCGGAGAGGGAAGGAGCGTCAGAACACAGAACAGAAGAGCGAGTGAAGCTGACAAGGGAGACACATTGCACTTCAGACTACATTATCAAACCAGAAGATAAACCCAAAATTAAACCTCAATTTAAAAAGAAGGTAGCTGGCCTTAAAATAAGAAATGTCCAGGCTACTAAGAACTCTGCTTCTGAACGGGGAATGGGCTCTGACGATGCTAGACAGCGCAGCAGAATTAGCAATAGCTCGCCAGAACCTGTTGGAATTTCTGGTGACAGCAGCTTTGAATGAACATATCACGGTGATGACACCGGATACATGGGTAAGTGTCTCGCATCACTTTTTTATGAAATTACGCTCCAAATGGAGGGGGACATTCCCAGGAAAGTGAAAGGTCTCCTTTGGGAGAACCTGAAATATGGATACAACATCCCTTTGGCTGAATGAGATTGGCCGCCTGAGTTCGTTATGGAGTGCCCCTTAGGGGGAAGATGTATTTTACCAGCTTTCTGCGACCTTGTTCCAGAGTCACTTAAAAATTCATACATGCAGGAGTGGGCGTTATCGCTAGCTCCCACACTTTACTGCAATCATGTGGGGTGGGATGCTGAGTCACCTCACCATGAAATCCCATTAAAATCTACTCCACAGAGGCAGTACCCAATAAAACATGACGCAAAGAAACAAGTCAGGGAGATCTTAGATCAACTTGAGAACCGAGGTGTGATTGAAAACTGCACCTCTTGCATGAATAATCCTTTGTTATCCTGTCATGAAACCCGACAATTCATACCGTCTAGTTTTAGACTACAGGCATTTGAACACATGCACACAAACATTTGCAGTACAAAATGCACACAGTGCTGCATTAATGAATAAAATTGTGGGAAAAAATGCAAAACAACACTAGATATCTCAAATAGTTTCTCTGCCAAAATATAGCGCCTGTAAGCAGCTATTTGACAGCATTCTCGGCTCTAGGCACTGAACTCCAATTCTGCAGACTGCCCCAAGGGTATAAGAATAGCCCCAGGTTGTTCTCAGCAAGAGTAACAGAGTTACTTCAAAATTGTGATGAGGCGGATGTTGAAATGCAATCCCGTCGCATACTTTATGAATACTGTCATGTAATGTATGATGATATGAGCAATGTTAATAAAAAGATTTTTAAATTTAAAAAAAAAAAATTGTGATGAGGATGCATTGTCCTACGTAGAGGATATTTATCTGACGGACGATGAGTTATTGGAACACTTGAAAAGAGTGAACAGCATAATTCAGGGGTTCGCTAATGTAGGTTACAAATGTAACTTTTAAAAATCAAAAATTGCCCACCTCAATGTCCTATTTTTGGGGTATGAGCTATCAAGTGAAGGAAAAGCCTGGCAGTTAATTTTTTAGAAAATTGTGCGCTGCTCCAACCTCCAAAGACTCGCAGGTCCTAAATTATGGCAGAACTTACATTTTGGATTACGCTGAAAGGGTTAAACCTTTCTGCGACCTAATCAGACCTGATTTTTCAGTCCAACATTGGACACAGTAACGCACAGAAATTCTCAGTTCCGTACAAGCAGACATGATAACTTCCGAAAACTTACACACATTCTTAAATACCTCTAATTTGGTTATCCGTGTAGTCGTGGGTCAGTCGGGGTACACTTACATCACCTTCAATGAAGGCGTAACGGTACCCATAGCATACAAATCATATTTGTACACAAACGCTGAAATGCGTTTTGCATCCACGGAAAAGTTACTGACAGCAGTTCAAACTGCTGTAGTGAGAGAGAGCACTAGCACAGGCGAAACACATAATTGTCGTGACTCCAGTACCAACCTTAGAGGCTGTTACCAAAGCAAGCTTTCCAAACGCAAAAGCACTGCATCCACAATGGATACAATGGCCTAATTCTCTCACTGCAACAGATGTAGATTACAAATATGATTCTACACTGAAAACACAAGCATTTCTGCAGTACCAATAAGAATATCCTCTCCCGAATGAAATCCTGCCTCTCAATCAGTATGAATGGATTATTTATACTGACGGATCTGCTCAGCCCACCATAGGAACTAAACAGCAATTCTTCGCGGCTTGCGCAGTTGTTAAAGGGCGCATGCATGACGGAAAGTTCCGACCTGCTAAAACGCACATGCAATCCCTAGGGGACTGCACTGCGCAGCTGGCAGAACTAAAATCCCTGATACTGGCAATAAATAATACGCATCGGGAATTCCCTACACTCATTGTGTGCGTTTCGTTTTATTGTGTCCAGTCATACAATGAATATGTTCTCTATTGGGGCCAGAATGGGTTTAGAGATTCCAAAGGTGGCACAATGATGCACAAGCTGCTTTGGTAACAGGTTGGCAAAGCTGAAAGAATTCTTGCCACGGGCTCATGTTATTCACACATTGAGTCATCAGAGTGTTGGCTTGCACGTTGAAGGGAATTCATTGGCTGATGAAGCCGCCAAGGCGACAGTGCGAACCGCTGCCGTTACTACAATCACTCGTTACAGCACGAGGCTAGGCGGACAAATAATGATAGCTGTGAACACCACACGCAACAGCTCCGCCTTGCCAAAAGGTTTTCCACTCAAGTACTCCTACGAGTTAGATGCGCAAAAAAAGTCTGTATGCTCAAATTCCAGGAGTGGGGGGATAGAGTAATACCAAACATAGATCGCAGACTAGGATTAATTCTAGCTGCACACGAAGGTCTGGGTTCAGCACACACAGGTATTGCTGCGACTGTTTCACTACTAAAGCAGCGTTATTGGTGGCCAGGTCTTGCTAAACAGACCAAGGGTTTTGTCCTCAAGTGTGACATCTGTCAGCAGATGAAAGGTTCCACCGTAGCACGCCCAACTCAAACACCACTACTGATATCAAATTGACCCCTCTCATATGTCTATTTGGACCACTGCGGCCCCTTATAATCTGACAGGGCTTACAATTACATCTTGGTGGCAGTGGATTCATGCTCTAGATTTCTGTGGGTTTGGCCTCAGCGCTCGGCTGACGCCCGAACTGTTATAGAGGATTTGCAAGCCTTCATAGAGACTTACACAATTGGCACATTACATCCGACCATGGCCCTGCGTTTAGCTCATGGGCTTACAGAGATGCCATGAGAGGTTTGGGTGTAGCATTGCGGTACTCCTCCCCGTATCATCCCGAGGGAAATTCGATTGTGGAGAGGAAGAACTAGGACTTAAAGCAATCCTTAACAGCTAGGGTATTAGGCTTGGATGGCAGTTGGGTCGATCACCTACATGGGTTCCAGAGGGCACTTAACAACATGCCAAGAAGTTCCCTGGGGGGCTGTACTTCATATGAAGTCCTGTTCAGGATAAGAATGTGGGTACCAGACCTCGATTGTGGCAGCACAGTGGCGGATGAAAAACAAGTTGACATTAATGATCGTTTGGCTGTTTTACAGGAACTCAATGAAATCCGTGCATTACAAAGCAACGTAAAATGCAGTGCCACTGGGGAAGTGAAAGCTGTTCCGGTAAGACCTGCCTGGGTCCCGAAAGTTGGGGATCTGTTCAGAGAAAAGATTGTGGACAAAAAAGAATTTGGGCCATCTTACAGAGCCTGTACCTGTCCTGGCTGTCGAAGGAACAAGAACAGTACTTCTCTTGCCGGGTGCAAAGACAAGAGATTTGTCTCAGTTGATCTGATCAAACCACACTATGTGGCCGATACTCAACAGTAGGCCGCGTGGGCTCCTCGGTAGCCACTGATCTCCTCTCGCTACCATACAGGAAGTTCAGATGGAAAGATTAATACCTTTTGAAGACTCCACTTCGTGAAGTGAAGGAGTTACCAATAATGGAATGCAACTTGTACCTGTTGAAACTGAGCAACATCAAACTACAAATGACACACAGATCTCAGTTCAGCCAAATACCGACGGCTATGTGAATAAGTCTCGAAAGGAGGCATCTGCCAGTTCCACAGAACCTGCTGAGCTACCAAAGATAGATTGGACTGCGTCTGGCTACTTCATCGATTTTGACAATTTCTCATCAGATCCAAGTGAACCCGACTTACCACCACCGCCTGTTCCCCACAAACAACGAATTTGTGATTTCTACGTTTGGCTGAAAAAAGACTTACTTTGTTTTCCCCTGGCTACAGCTCTGGATTGCAATTGGTCTACTGTTCCTAGTCCTTTGGATTGGTATAGTGACTGTCTTTTTCTTGCTCCTGAATGGACATACCTACCAGAACGCTCTGCAGTACAACATGTGAACTTAGTCCTGAAACCGCATACATCATCACACCGTGAACAGAGGGACTGTCCTTAGTGAACATTACAGCAGTTCCAGTTCCGGAAGGAATAGTTTGGGACCGCGTTTCCTATGATTGGGTTGGTCCTACTGAACTCTTAAGAATACCTAATTTGTTAAAAATGTGTCTGTGATATCATCACCTCTAGTACTCTCTGATGATTGGGACATTGAAACTGTGCATGTCTGATTTAGAACAATACGCTGCATTTTCAAATGATGAATTATATCTTATACATATTGTATTGTATATTGTACATCTAATTTTGGCGACATGTTCTGTTACCAACACTATGGTCACCATTTTTTTGCACAAAGCAATTATCCCACGTAATGTTTTCACTTACCATCAATGGGAACATTGCCCAACACCGCCTGAAAGGTAGTTCAACAACATGTGCACAGAGATTTGCTTATTTTTCTGGGTTTAACACTTAAGATCCGGCCTCTTATTACTATAGGCTTGCACCTACATGTGCAAAAAATAGTATGCTTACTAACACTAAGTTGATATACTCTGCTTCCTTTATTTCCCAACTGTTTTTACAGGGTTTCAACTTTTGGAGGGACACTATAGACACGTAACCTGTCTTGGGGGACTAAAGATTGGCAGGTTCAGGGAATTGAGGCCCTGTTTAGAGCATGCCTCATACCACATCAAATGATTTTCCTAAACAGTCCTCTACAACAGACTTCCTGTCTTGGGATAGCCAAGATCAAGGATTTGAACACACCTCGGATTCCCTCACGTACACACTTTGAGGGTTGGCAAAACTATACACTACACAGTGAGGATACATTAGATGCCATGCAACACAATGGTTCTTACATTTCATTAGACCCCAATTGGAAGGGATGGTTGGTTTGGCCTATCGACACAAATAGGTGTCAGTCAAGATTCAGGGGTAGCAGCGAAGGGTTTAGTATCCATAGCCCTGATCAGCGCTATGTACAATCAGAACACTCGGGGGTGGTGACATCTTACAGAGTTGGGAAGTTATGCCTTGAGTGGTTAAAGACCTTGACACTGTCCCAAGTGAAACAACACTTATCCCTTCTCTCAGATGACATGGATCTTAGGCATTTTTTGTTAGGTCTCCAGAAGCCATGTCAAAAGTGCTTCTTGTTTGCTATTTACAAAAAGCTGTGGAAAATCTCTCAACAGGAGACTGCTGAGAGACTACGTGAAATAGATAGGGTTAACTTTGAAAAGGCTTTGGCTGTGGTCGACAATGGTATGACAACACTATCATCCAGAATTTTTTTACTGGGCAACATTGTGTCTTCTGCCATAGATATAATGGAACAGGATTTGTCTATTCTACAACATAGTCAATCACAATTGCGGTCCATTATATTATTAAGCTGTACGCTACAATCATTGCGTTCTGGCCACGTTCCTGGTGTTACATCAACAGCACAACTCTGTTCTCTGTATACAATATAATGAAAAGACAGATGGTTATTGCACGCAGAGATGCAAAATATGGCATGTTGCACATTAAAAAATTGTATCAATTACCTTTCACTGTGGCTGAGTCGCCTTCAACAGAATGGTTAATCCATGGCTATATTACACTGCCAGTCTCGACATTCCAATATCAATACTGTCTCAAATACCATCAGGTAGGCAGATATGAAGTGCTAGGAGAAAGGTACATACATGAGTACTGGGAATGACCATACATATTTAGATGCAGGAATGGGGACACTGAAGTTTTTTTCAGCGGTTCAAACTGTAAAGGTACTTTAAGTTGGTCCTTAGTTTGCAAGGACATTTTGCTTAATGGGGCCGGTAATTCTTCGGTTGCAAACTTGTCCTGTTACTTGAAGGGTTCCCCGGCTGTTGTGATTCATCCGGTGTTCGAGCTGCTCTCGAATGGGAGCTATTTGATGCTGAATGATCAAGGCTATTTTGGGATGGTACTGGGCCATGCATATCTGGTCACAGTAAGTTCCTGGGTTACTTGTTGTATGCAAGTATTGTTTCCACCGGCCCACACAGTTAGGGAGGCAATGCTATAGCCTTCATTGAATGTTTCTCTTATACGGTTTGATTCTCTGAGCACACTGAGTGCCATGCTTTTTCAGAAAGATGTGGCCTTAACCTCAGCCTGAGACGTTTGATTTCCAGGTTGCAAGGTCTTCATCTGAGATACAGGCACTAGTCCGTACGAACTTCCCGTTCCATTTCAGGTAAATGGTTCATCGTATCTTTAACATGTCTGATACGAAGAGGATCGTGCACCTATTTAAACGTGTAGGTTCTGGACTGTTGAGCACCTTTCAGACAAACTTCGGAGTCATTCCAGCAGTCATACATTCCGTATTGGGAAGCGTTTTTGGAGAGCTTCCTCTGGTCCTACTACTTGTAGTGGGCATCCTGGTTTTCGTTTTCCTGCTTCGCAATGGACGTCCTAGTTCATCGACCGATGGAAAAAGCAATGCTGTTGCGACGTTGTCGTGAACCCATGATGCTTCATCTGGGCACTCCTCGGCTTTGGGAGCTAAGCAAGCATTGGTTCCCATTGTTCAGACCAGTCTGGTTTGACTGCATCTTGCCTGTGTTCCGCTGCCTATTATGCGGATACGAATGTGTGTTGAACTTGTGTCTGACCCTTCCATGGGTTGTGCCACTGGACATAGACGTACTACTGGACCCCTTAAAGGCCCACGTGTATCGGTGTCCTCAGTGTATTCCCATGATGATGATGGCATTCTTAGAGCCTCCACAGAATGCTTCGGCTCCTGGCGGCACGGACAACGGCTCTACAACAGGCTCACGGGTGTCAGGTGCTTCCTCAGCGGTTGCTGTGGGAGCCAGAGAAGATCACCTTTGCTCCATTGACCTGATACAAGAGGTGTTACAGGGACCGTAGTCTGCGAATGCGAGCGACAGTGATGTTGCGTCTCCCACACAGGACACACAAACATTTGGCTCTCCGTGTGATGGGAACAATTCGGCCTTTTTTCCAAAGCAAGCCAAATTGGAATGAGAAACAAAGTTTTGTTTTATTTTTCTTCTGCTTTCACTGAGCACCATGGCTTTTGATGTGCCCAGTCAGTCTAATCATATATTGATTCTTTAGTGGACTTGTAGAGGTTTTGATTTTAATAGCATCTGTTTTCCGTTATTTACATATAACATGTTTTTAGATGTTTTTTAGACTCTGGTTTTATGACAATGTTTTTATGCTTTTTAGCAGGCTTATTTTAGCATTAGTTGACTTAGTTGACCTTGTTGACCTTCAGATGAGGAGTGGGTATTATGTTTCCTAACCTAGGCCTAAGTAGCAAAGCGTCCTTTTTCCTACATTGGTCCTACCTTGCTCTGCATAGCCGTTCTAGCAATGACCTTTTACCCATTTATGTGCTGAATAAATGTGGATTGGTTTTCTTGAAACTAGCCTAATTTATTATGCATGAGGATTCTTAGCATCATATCTTAATCCCTTACACATGACGTACATAACAGGATTAACATACTCTGTACAAAAGTCTTCGCTATCTTCATCCTTGGGCGACAGGGCTACTTTGCATAGTTACAATTATTGATTTAGGCTCATCTACATAATCGTACTCAAAACATATTGATTGTGGTAGAACCCCTGAGGCTACCTTTTTGGTATAAAAGAACCGCACCTTCACTAGGTAACTAGAGGAGACGCTTCTACGTTGACACTGACACGGAGGTCCCTGCACGCTGAGGCTTCAACACGCAGCGTTCTGACTTCCCTTGTGGGTGTCCAACTCGTGACCAAGACGGGGTCCTTCATTCTCCCCATCAGGTAATGGGGTTGGCTCTTTCCTAGGGGATTCTTGGCTTCACACCCACATACATGCTAGGTGCATTGAGGTACACTTAGGTGGGGTATGCATAGTAGAAGTACGCTAAGATTACTGTTTTTATATATGCCTGCATATATTCATTGCTTGGCACCATGGAGAAATGTATCTACTGTTGGTGCTTACATTTGCTTCCGTCTATTGATTGTCGCAGCAAACCTGTTTGATACTAGAATGGCGCTGGTTCAATAAATGTTTATTGAAAACGTCCCCAACGTTTATTCTGTGTATCTCTCTGCGACTAAGTGAGCACGATTAAATGAGCGAAAAGTACTGTACAGTTTCCACGATCCCTGAATGGTCATGGGTTGTCATGTTCAATGGTTGCCAGAAACGATTCGCTCCTTGGTAGGATTCGTGGGCTTATAGTGGCACTGTGAGTTAGCTGGTCTATAGGCTGACATAGCCTGTGGGGGTGTCAGGAATCAGACTAGACCCCACTCCCTTGGTTTATGTTGTCCAACAAATGTGCAGATCTTATGTATTATTAGGAACTACACGACAAACCCGTAGTACGCCATGAAACACGCTTGCAGAGTGATGGTGAAAGGGAGCGTGGCCTCCGAAGACCTCTTAGCAATCCCACTGTGTGGGACCTACTGGAGGTAAGAGGAGGGGTTGTTTACCCCCAAGAAAACTTCGCAGCCAAGGGGACTTCATCCCACCACTATTAGTAGTCCGCCAGGAGGTGTGTTTGCAGAGTGGTATAGAAAGGGGGCGGGACCACCAAGACCTCTCAGCAATCTCTGTGTGGGACTTACTGAACGTAACAGGAGGGGTAGTTGGCTCACAAGGACGACCTTGGGGGGTCAACAATTCCTCCTGTTACCTCCAGTAAGTCCCACACAGCGCGTTTGCTTAGAGGTGTTCAGAGGCCACACCCCCTTTCTCCACCACTCTGCAAACGCACCTCCTGGCGCACTGATAGTTGGGGAATGAAGTCTTCTTGGCTGCTGAGGGTACTTGGGGGCCAACAAGACCTCCTCTACCTATAGTCAGTCCCACACAGCGGGATTGCTGAGAGGTGGCCAGAGGTCACACCCCATTTCTCCAACACTCTGCAAGCGTGCCTTCTAGTGCACTGCTGTAATTAAAGCCCCAGGGAGGTGGTGGTCCCCGTGGCTGCGTGGGGGGGGAGGGTTGGGGTCACGCCCCCGCACTCATTCTAAAAAAAGCCACAGGGAGGTGGGGGTCCCAGAGGCTGTGGGGTCCAGGAGGCCCCACCCCTTAAAAACAATATTAACCCAGGGAGGTGGTGGTCCCCTGAGCAGCGGGGGGGAGGCTCCCCTGCATTAATAATTAAAGAAGCCCCCGGGGAGGTGGTGGTCTCCGGGTTATAATAAGCCCCAGGAGGGAGGGCCTGTACGCCTGCCTTCCACTTTTTTCCAAAATGCCCCAGGGACCTGGCCCACCCGGGGCCGATAATGAATGAAGCGCAGGACACTGTGCTTTTTTTTCTTTTTCGGCCAGATCCGCGGATCCTATTTTTTTGGGCCCTGGGGGGTCCCAGTAGAATCCTCCCGAGAGGACTAGGGGGTCAGGGTTGTTCGAGGCATGTGAGCTGTAGATCACATGCTTGTGCATAGATCGCCATCTATTGTTGGGCCCGGATGTTTGCACTTTGTTTTTCTTCGAAGAAGTCTTTATAGTCACGAGTTAGGTGACTCCTCCTTTCGGTGATCGTGCGCATGGTCATTGACTCCATCTTCAGATTGTTTTTTTCCGCCATCGGGTTCGGATGTTACTCGCTCCGCTTAGACACCGATCCTTCGGCATGTAGACGACTCACCCTCGACAGTATTGTTTCCGATCGCGTACTCCATTCTTCGCGTATCGTGTTTGTTTAGAAAAAACCCTCTTTCGATCGGAAAGCTCGTGGTAGGCCGACGGGCCTCACCGCCTCCATTCGACTTGCAGTCGATGGAACGAACTCCCTTCAAATACTGCCCTCGGGGCCACGCGAAATACCCGTGCACCGACTCATACGAAGTGTGCAACCTGTGTTTGTCACCAGAACACAAAGAACAGGACTGCGACGCGTGTAAGGCTATTTGTTCCAAGAAAACGCTTCGCGACCGTCGGGCTCGACCACGCGACATGCAGAGCCAACGCACAGACTCCATTCCGGACCTCTCCGGACCTGAATCCGCAGAAGAAGCCAGCGACGCAATCGGGCCTGAGGAAGAGCAGGATCCTATTTCCGTTTCGGAGGAGGGCTCCGACCAGGATGATGACATCCCGCATGGACAACGTACTGTAAGTACAGTCCCCTCTTCGCCCGACTCCCAAGCCAACCTGTTAAAATGAAGGCTCCGGACCAAACCGTGCCCTCGGGCCCCGGTCGGCACCGAGACCACGCTTCCGACGCCCCGCCTGCTGGCTCGGCACCAAAGCCTACCCAAAAGCCCTCCGGCTCCGATAAGCCCCATTCCAAGTCGGGCACCGAGCCAAAGCCTTTGGGATCGAAGACCAAGTCCAGCTCCGATCATCACCACTCTGCACCGAAAACCAAATCGGATCCTAAAAACACCCGCCCCAAAACCTTTGGCACCGAAAAATTTGGCGCCGAAACAGACTGATAGACCAAAGTCACCTAAGAAGCATAGTTTTGGTTATCCGCTCGAGAAACCGGACCCGAAACAGAAGATTTTGGTCATACATCCAAAAACTGGCCACATTACTACCAAAGTGACTTTAAAAAGAGGGGCTACTACTGAAGAGGAATCCCATATTCCATTAAAGAAGAGAACTGTCGGGACAAATCCTTCCCCTCCTCTTCCTTTTCCACCTTTACCTCAGCCTCTGTCTGTGCCCACTTCACCTGAGCACTCACCACCATATATACCTGACGATCAGGGGGACGGGAGGATAATAATGATGACAATCAACCTGCACCTATAGACGAGTGGGATGACTATAACACTGACTCACCCACAGACAATGACCCTGACCTATTCCCTACCAGGCCCTCTCCACCAGATGACAGTGTAGGATATATTGAATTGCTAGGCAGGGCTACTAATTATCATGGGGTCCAGCTGCATAAAGAATCCCTTGAAGAAGATTTCCTCTTTGAGACATTAAACAACACACAAAAAACCACACATATGTTGCCCTTGCTTAAAGGAATGACCAGACATGTAGATTACATATTTAAGGATCCCGTCGGGGCACGTGTCCTTACCCCCAGGGTGGATAAAAAATACAAACCTGCACTATCTGATCCAGTCTACATAAAAGGACAATTACCCCTAGACTGATTAGTTGTTTCTAATGCACGCAAAAGGGCAAACTCCCAGACTACTGGAGACCCACCACCCCCAGATAAAGAGTCAAAGCTACTTGACGCTTCAGGGAAGAGAATAGTTTCCCAGGCAGCTAACTTCTGGCGCATATCTAACACACTAGCGCTGCTAGCCAGATATGACAGTGCGCATTGGGACGAAATGGAACAACTTATCCAATTCTTACCCCAAGAGCATAAATCTAAAGCGCAAGACCTGGTACGTGAGGGGCAACTAATTTCCAACAATCTATTTAGGTGCTCCCTAGATGTAGCTGATACATCGGCCAGAGCGGTGAACACTAGTGTCCTTTTAAGAAGGCACACCTGGCAACGTATATCAGGATTCAAACCGAAGGTTCAAACCTCAATATTAAACACACCATTCGATAAAGAACACCTATTTGGGCCAGCAGTCGATTCTTCACTTGAGAAGATGAAGAAAGATACAGAGTGGCTAAATCAATGGGAGCCCTTCAGTCTCAATAAGGCCGTGGTTCCTTTTGACGCTCATTTTATCGAGCAGGATCCAAAACCATGTCCTCGGACACTGCATCCACATATAAGGGCAAAGACCAACCCTCAGGTTCCAAGACTTGCTTCAGGGGTGGTTATAGAGAAAAACAACGGCAAGGGCAGAGGTCGAGGTTCTAGCACACGTACCTCCCCCTCTAATACAAAACAGTGACTTGCCCACAGTTCCCACCGACCACTTAACACCTGTGGTGGGAAGACTGTCACAATTCCTACCAAAGTAGCAGTCAAGAACAGACAAGTGGGTCCTCCAAATTATCCATTGTGGTTACTGCCTGGAGTTCATCAACACTCCTCCAAACATTCCTCCAAAGTCACACAAACTTTCACCGGTTCACCTACACCTACTCAAACAAGAGGTACAATCCCTTCTAGGAAAAGGAGCCATAGAGCCTGTACCACCAAAACATCAAGGGTCGGGCGAGTATTCCTTTTACTTCCTAATTCCCAAAAAGGACGGCTCTCAGACCAATATTAGATCTCGGAGAACTAAATTTTTACATACAATCAGACCATTTCCACATGGTAACACTTCAACAGGTACTACCTCTTTTACAAAAGGACGACTTTCTGACTACTCTAGACTTAAATGACGCATACTTTCATATTCCAATCCACCCAGCTCACTGCAAATTTCTCAGGTTCGTGGTAGCAGGTCAACATTACCAATTCAAGGTACTCCCATTCGAAGTCACCACTGCCCCCAGAGTCTTCCCAAAGTGTCTGGCAGTAGTAGCTGCTCATCTAAGAAGAGAAAGCATTCATGTCTTTCCATACCTGGACGATTGGCTCATCAAAGCCGGCACGTATCAACAATGCCGCAAGCACACTTCCGTAACCATTCAGTTACTCCACCAACTGGGGTTTCAGTCAATGTGTTAAAATCACATCTTCAGCCAGCCAAAACCCAGAACCACCTAGGAGCCACCTTAAATACTCAAAAGGGCTCTGGCGTTTCCCAATGCAGACAGAATTCGAAACATGCAGGCGTTAATTCTTTAGTTTCAAACCAATCAGTCACTTCCAGCTCGAGTTTTTATGCAGCTGTTGGGAATGATGGCGTCTTGCATCATAATCGTTCCCCATGCCAGGCTGCACATGCGTCCACTTCAAGAATGCATAGCCAGTCAGTGGAACCAGTCACAAGGTCTATTAACCGATCTAGTGTTGGTTAGCGGCCGTACTCCTCGCTCTCTGCAGGGGTGGAACACACAAAATTTGTCAAAAGGACGGCCGTTCATAGACCCGGTTCCACAGACAATATTGACAGCGGACGCGTCCCTAACTGGCTGGGGAGCTCATCTTCAAAAACACACAGTGCAAGGTCTGTGGACCCAACAGCAAAAATTGCTCCACATCAATCATTTGTAGCTAATGGCAATCTTTCTAGCTCTCAAAGCCTTTCAAGATCACCTGTCTGGCAAAATTGTCTTGGTTCGAACCGACAACATGACAGCTATGTATTACATACAGAAACAGGGGGGGACACACTCTCTCCAACTGTCCCGTTTAGCCCAAGACATCTGGAAGTGGGCTATTCACCACAATATCTATCTCCTAGCGGAACACCTCCCAGGAGTCAACCAGATTGCAGACCTCCTCAGCAGGCAGAGGTATCAAATACACGAATGGGAACTTCACCCTCAAGTTCTCCGCCCTTACTTTCAAGCTTGGGGAGTCCCTCACATAGACCTGTTTGCAACACCCCAAAACGCAAAATTCCAAAACTTCGCCTCCAGGTATCCACACCCATTATCCAAAGGCAATGCTCTATTGATGAACTGGTCAGGGATATTTGCTTACACTTTTCCGCCTCTCCCACTCATTCATCAGTGGTTCGGAAACTCCGGCAAACCTCTCACACTAATCCTAGTAGCTCCAACATGGGCACGTCAACCCTGGTTCACAACCATGTTGGAACTCTCGATGGTACCACATCAAAAATTACATTTAACTCCCAGTCTCCTCACACAGAGCCATGGAGAAATCAAACACCCAGGTCCCAAACAACTGAACCTCGCAGTCTGGCTCCTGAAGTCATAGAGTTTGGTTACCTGAACCTTCCACCAGACTGTATGAACATTATTAAGGAGGCCGGAAGGCCTACCACAAGAGCCTGTTACGCAGCCAAATGGAAACGATTCGTGATCTATTGCAATAACAATAAGAT